>CANTUT010000977.1:805000-942500 GCA_947687605.1 Reutealis trisperma
TTTGGTAAATGCTAAAAGTATTGTTTACTTTTTTAGTTTAGTCTTGTATTTTTAAGACGTTGAAATCTTATTAATGTTTGGAGATAGAAATAATTGCTTCTCCACTCTGTCTTATGAATCTATCAGAATTGCTTCTGATTCTACCAGCAGCTTGCTAGTTAAAAGCAATTCAGTGAAGGCACATTCAAATTCCAGTGGTTAAAAGTATTAGCCATTCATGTAAACCTTATAAGTTGAAATAGATATCACAACTTAGAATTGACATATTCTGTCTCCTAACAGGGACTAATATAGGATTATAACATTGATTTCATCAAGAATCCACTTCCATTTTATACTTTCTTAATAGATATGTACATAGAATATGTAATTATTTAATAAATACACTTATAATTAATTGTGACTGGCTCAATGAATTTATCTAAATCCTTCTGCTTCTAAGCTGATTTATACTTAATTTTTGTCCTTAGCTTTAAGGAGATATTATAGGTTTATGGAGGTTGTATGATAAATCCTTTTGCTAACAATTTATCACGGTTGTGCATTTTCACTAACTTCTCATGCTTTTAGAAATCTATTGAACTCGGGTGAATCATGTTTTTGATTGCAGGTCTCATGATGGCTTTAATTGGTTCAGTCCTCTCTCTACTTGTGGTAAGTAAAAAGATCTGAGCAAAAATTCATGACAAATGAATGGGTAAACAATACTGAGAATAGTACTAAAACAGCTTTCTTTTCCGATACGTGATTTGCTAATTCAAAATGAAGAGTGCCCAGCATTTGCTATGCCATCTTAGAGTCTTGTAGTGCATATTTTTCATGGATGAATGAATTTTCTGGTTGACCATTTTGGAAGTAGAAAATATTTTATTCTCATACCTCTCTCTCTCTCTCTCTCTCTTTTTTCCTTTCCATTCAAAGCTATTTTGATATTTCCATCCAGTAAGTGAATCATTGAATCACATTTTTATCATGATATACTGTAGCAGCTTCTTTTTGGTTGTCATATGAAGTGAATGAAAATTCAAGTCATCATAATAGCAGTGTTAAAGGATAAAGATCAGAAACATTGGCTTGATAACATGTTATGTCATAAGGATGCAAGGAAATTAGGCTCTGCCAATATTTGAGATTTATAATTTATCTTTTCGATGGAGATTCATAAGTAATGCTCAGCTTTTTGAGGATAACAAATTTTTGACACATGTTGACTTGGCTTTTGGCATGCAACCTACATGGTTTTGTCCAAATAACATTTTTGTCTATGAATGTGTCTTGATCAAATCATTGCTGTCTTCTTTTCCCTTCTTATTTTGTTTCCTTCTGAAACTTATAAGCTCTTCATGTTTTTTACTCTCTATATGTGGTTTTGATTCAGGCAGTAATAGGACCATCTGTATGCTTTCTAAAGATCAATGGAAAGAAAGCTACAAGGACCCAGGCAAGTAGAAATAAACTTAGTATTATTTATATTTAATTATTTTATATGTCATTCTACTCTTGGTAGGTAAAACAAAACAGAGAAAAAAAAATCTAGACAAGCAAATTATACCATTGAATTTACTTTCTCACATTGAATAAGCAGTTGCATGAGAATTTGTTGTGGTGTTGCCAATCCTGGAATACAGGGATACTATTGACATGCGAGACAAAGGGTGCACACTGCACACTGGGTGGAAGCAGTGGTGGGTGCAGGATTTAAACATAGGGTGGCAAGGGCATGTATAAGTATATTTAGTTATATTATGTTTAATTAATTGATACTTTTAGATTATATATATATGTATGTATATATATACATATACATAGATGTGTATATATATATATATATATATATATATATATATATATATATGTATATGTATATAGATGTATATGTATATATATACATATACATCTATATACATATATATATATATATATATATATATATACAAGGGCATGTATAAGTATATTTAGTTAAATTATGTTTAATTAATTGATACTTTTCGATTATATTTAATTAAATTATGATAAAATTTTGGGGCTATAATTTGAAATATTTGTAGATAAAATAAAAAAAATACTTGTACGATTATAAAGTATTGAAAAGTTTAGGGCCTAAAGGGGAAAATATTTATGGGCAAGGGGAAAAAGCATATATATATATATATGTGTGTGTGTGTGTGTGTGTGTGTGTGTGTGTGTGTGTTGTAAAAGTTTAGGTTGGCTAAAGTAATATCTATTAATATTTAGGGTAAAAATACATGTATTATAAAATAATTTCGAAAGTTTTATTTTTGGGGGAGGGGGAGGCCCCCTGCAAGCCACCCCATGCGTCTGCCAGTGTGCGGAAGGAATGAAACCTACTGTGATCCAAGAATGTGTTTCCATAGAGACATGAACAATCTCTTGGTGAAAGTTTCAATTTTTTATTGAGAAGAGGGAATGTTTTCTTTTCTACGGACCTAAATTTAGCTGATTTATTAATCAACTGAAATGCTAATAAGTTTTGAAACTTACGACAGCTAAATAATAGTAACAGTTCATCAGAGAGATTAGTTGCTACCATGTTTATTCGTATTTTTGGGTTTGCTAAACTTTTTGCATGATCAGACTTCATGAGAAAAATAAGAATGATAATGCAATTCATTATCAACCGAGCCTAATATAATAGTGTTGTTGCTATTCTCTGCTTGTTTAATAGAGGCTAATAGGCATCTCTGCTCGACTGCTGTGAGTGTTCCATATATATATATATATATATATATATATATATATATATATTAACCAGTGTGCCTTACCATTTTTTTTTTTTTTTTTTTTTTACGTTTACCCTATAATCAGATTGTTTTGAGCACCACAATTGCTGTGTTGGGCATCATTTGTGCAATCGTTGGAGCATACTCTTCGTTCTCGGACATCATTAAGCAATACTGAAGCATCCAAAATGTTACATCACTAAGCAATACTGAAGCATCCAAATGGTAACATTTCAAGTGCTATGGTAAATAGATGTATTATCATCTTTGAACAAAGGTTTACCAGGAATTTTGGATATTTGAATGTGGGAGCTCATTATTTTTATATAGTCATTAAAGAGTTGTACTCAGCCCATTCGTAGCTCGTAGTGCTTGTCATACAACATTAGTTGCAAAAAAGTAATGGAATTTTGATTGTTAAGGTATTTTTATTTGTTTATTTATTTTGCTATTCAGCATATATTCTCCAGAGTGCCGAGTTTCTTCTCCATACAAATTAAGACATGTGGAAAGTTTCAATCGTATTATTATTATATTAATCAATTTTTAGAATAGTTTCATATATTAACATCATTATATTAATCAATTTTTAGAATAGTTTCATATATTAACATGCCTTGATAATATAGAGAAAGTAAAAAAAATGCAATATAGAAGATGTATTTAACACTCTTCATTCACCGGATGAAAGTCAATTTTTGTTATCTAATATCTTCGGTTGGTATTATGTATTTGTTACTGTATTTTGAGAGAAACTAAGAGAACTTTGAGGCGATTAGCTGGGGATTCTTCTTGTTTCTTGTTAGCTTGGGATTCTTCTTGATTCTTTCATTACTAACAAAAAAAGGTTTACAAAGCTTTTTCACATTTGAAGTTTAAAAGTTGTAATCCAAGTAAGATATTTCTGAAAAAAAAAAAAAGAACTATGTTTGGATTAACTAAGAAATTTATATAATTTATAAATTATATAATTTTTTAATGATAATTATATAATTGCGCCAAGCTCAAATATTTCAAAAATCCATTCAAATTAAATTTGACTTTAAAAATGAAAATTCGATCAATATTGAAATAATTTTCAGCCTCAAATTCTTTACTGTCCGTTTGGTATACAGAATTGCTTAATTAAGCAGCAATATTAGTAAATAATATTCTATTTGGTATATATCATTGAAGTTGGAATTAAAAATACTAAAGGCTTACATGGGTGTATTGAATTAGACGAATTAAAAACTTTTATATACTTAAAAAGTTATAGATTATTTAATAATGACTTTTAAAAACTTTATAAAAGTCAAGCAGTATTTAATAATAACTTTTAAATACTTTAAAAAAGTCTAAAAAAATTAATGGATATTTAATTACAACTTTTCTAAAGTCTATAAAATTAAATAGATATTCAAAAAGTCATTGATTTTTATAAATAATAAACTTTTATAGATTTTTAATAACTTTTTATATAATTATATGAATAAAAAATTTTAAAAATTCTCTTTCACGTTTCCTCAAGAGTTCTATAGACTTTTTTTCTTTTTCTAATAACAAGTAGCACACAAACATAAGAACTAACTTACCTTCTCTCATCAATGTA
Organism: Reutealis trisperma; assembly: GCA_947687605.1. NCBI lineage: Eukaryota > Viridiplantae > Streptophyta > Magnoliopsida > Malpighiales > Euphorbiaceae > Reutealis > Reutealis trisperma. The sequence continues at coordinate 809,333 of CANTUT010000977.1, forward strand.
ACTTGCTTCTCAAATTAAAGCACATAAAAATATGAGTTTACTCGTGAAACCTGTCAAAGCAATGAAACTATAAGTCATGAATTTACTCTATTCTCAGACATTTCATACAATCAAATCAAAAATAATTTGTCTTTATTTTATTTTATATAATCCATACATTCGTTGGTACGTAACATTTGATGATTATATTATATTACCTGTCTTCTAGTTTAATAATTGGTTACAGGGTAGAAATTAATGGATTGAGAACATTATTAGAATTATTTTGATGATAGTAAGAATGGTGAAACAAAGATTAATCAAGACAGCAATATTTAGTTAAAAAATTTAAAATAATGAATTAATTAAGACTGGATTATTCATGGGTCAGATATAAATTTGAAAAATATTAAATTGTTTAAAAACTTGATTGACCTAACCCGCAATCATAATCATTAAAAATTTATTAATATCTATAAAAGTCTATCAATATCTATATAATTTTTTTAAAATAAAATCTTTAAAAGTCATTTATAAATTTTACAAAAGTCATTCAAAATTTATAAACTCTGTAAAAATCATCCACTCAAAAAAAAGTTTTTTACTTAAAAAAAGTCTATAAATATCTTTAAAAATTTTAATTGAATACACCTTCTTTAGTTAATCCAAGGAATATATGTGATCTAAAATCTCGCTCCCACATGTTTTTAATAATTTTTATTCAGTGGAATTACTAATCTCATTATTTATAATATTTTATTTTTTAAAACAGTCTCATTTTCTACTTCACTTATTTATCTATCCTACTGAATATAGGATTATTTATTATTATAAATTAAAATTTTTATAACAAATAAGGTTTAAAATAAATCATCTTATGGTAATTAAGTTTAGGATTGAAATTAATCCTAAAAATTAAGACTTTGTGAACCAAATAGAATGGTTCATTTGAATAGCAAGTAATATGAAATGATTCAACATTTGAAATTTATTATCATACCTATTTTTTAGAATTTTAAACTTGAAATTCAAATGATCACTTACCAAAACATACTCTTATGAGTTAAATTTGAGTAGAATATAAGAAAAATTTTAGAATATTATTGCAGTAAAACTCTTTAAATTAATACCCCATCAATTAATAACCTCTAACATTTAATAAAATTTCATGGAACCAACTGCAATCTACATACATAAATTCATATTTTTACTATCTAATGATTAAAAATACATAAAAAAACTACTAAGAGTATTGATTAGCATAATCATGTTTCTTAGAAAACTATCTATGCTTGTTTTTTCTTAGTTTTCATAATCTCTAAATGTATATCTCGTAATATTTTATGAGCTATAATATTAATAGAATTTGAAAGGTAAAGTAAAGAAATACATGAATAAATAACACATAATTTCTTTTTTTTTAGATAAAAAATGATCATCATCCATATCTTCTTCAACTTCTTTTTCATGATCTTATAACATTGTCATTACCATGAGCTCTTTTATAGATTTAACACTAGTCTTCTTATGTTCCTTGCATTTAATTTTTAATTGGAAATATAAACCATCTTTACAACTAATTTTTTTGTTGGAAATGTACATCAAACGTGTTGTACCTTATAAATGATAAATACTACTAGAGTTAGAAATTTAAATTTTGGTTTTCATGTAGATGTTCTACAAATTAATAATTTCTACTAATATATATAAAATTATGCCACCGATCATATTAATTTAGGAGGGCTTTCAGGGTGTTCCAGGGATAATTTATCCCAATTAATTTGAAACCATTATATCATATAAATTTAATTATAGCCATTAGATTTAGTGACTGGTTACTTATTTAAACTGTATATTTATATGTATATATAAGTTCAAAAAATAATTAATAGTAATTTATTTTTTCAATAAAAAACTCAATTTTCTATAGTAATTATAATAAAGCATTTAAACTAATTATAATATATAATTAATACTAATTTATTTTTTCAAGAAAAAATTCAATTTTCTATAATAATTATAATAGAGCATTTAAACTATATATATATATATATATATATATATATATATATATATATATATATATATATATATATATATATATATATATAACCGAATTTTTTTTTGCTATAACTGAACTGAACTAAAATTTAATTCGGTTTCTTAAAATAAAAATCAAAACCGAACCGATATTATAAAAAATCAAATCGAACTGATAAGTTCGGTTCGGTTTTTTGATTTCGGTTCAGTTATGCTCACCCCTACTAAATAGTAATATAAGCCCATAAAAATAATAATGTTAAATGTTCAAACTTGAAGTCCATTATAATTACATTAAAGATGGGTTCCACTTAATACTAATACAACTTGAAAAATATGTTATATTTTACTTGTTAATGATCTATTATAATAAGTTAAAATGAGTAGGATAAATTATCCATGGGACACCCTAAAATTGGCCTTAATTTAGGGAGATTTTACTGTACTTTCCTCCTTTTTTTTTTTTTGGTTCAAATGGAAATAAAGAAAAATAAATTTATTTTTCTTTTTTCATCCTTTTTTTTTTTAAATTGTTGAAGAGAAAATAATGGGCTCCCTTTTATTTTCTTCCCTCTTCCTGAATAAGAGAAAATCTAATTCCATCTTTACTTTCCTTCCTTTTCTCTTTTCCGCTTATCTAAACGAAGGGTTAAGCATGACACGGCAACAGTTTTGAAACAGGGCAATGCAAATCTTTCCAGAAGCATGTGGTTTAAAAAGCGAAGAAGCTACTTGAAGAAATTATTAGTTCATGGCAATTAAAATCAATTGAAAATGATAGATGTAGACACAAAGCAAAAATAAAGTAAAATAAAATAAAATAAGAAGCCAAAATCAATTCTTGTATGGTATAGTTTCCAAAAATTTGCCATTTTAAATTTTAATCAACCTATTCTGAAAAAATAAATTTAATGGACCTGAATTCTCAATTTAAAAATATCAAATTACTTAAAGATCCCATTTATTTAAAGATCCCATTTATTTAACTCATAATTATTTTATAAGTTAATCATAGCCTCACATGTTGCATAAGTGTTACTTTAATTATTTTTTAATAATTTATATTGCAAAATAATTAAAAAAAATAATTAAAATGAAGATTTAAAAAGTCTAATTTCCTAAAAAATCTCAAATTATACAATTTTTAACAAATTTATCTTTTTTTTCATATTTTTCACACAAATACCTATACTTTATTTTTTTTTCTTTCTAAAATACAATCCAATGATGGAAAATGAAAAAGTGTAGTGACTATTACTAACGTGTAATTTTTTTTTTTTTTGCGTAAACTGAAAAAAAAAGTCAACAAAACATTGCTGACTCATCTAGCACACTCAAATGGTGGGGTGAATTACACCTAAACTAATGCCTTTTTTCCATTATTGTTCCTATACTTCGATTTATAGCAATAAAATACCCAAACTTTGATTTGTCACAATAATAATCCTTTACCCACTTTTTCAACCTTCAGCTCGCAAGAATGTACACATGGTATGTTGAGTTAGTTTTTTTAACGTTAAATTATAATCCCTAAATGCCACGTCAATTCTCCTTTGAAACCCACACCTCCCCAACCGTGCTCATGCAACCCTTCTATCTCTCTTCATCAATATGAACCCGTCTATCTCTCTTCATCAATATGAAGTACTTACATAAAATTAATTCCTAAAATGGTCTTTGAAATCTAATGATGTTCCTCTGTGAAATCTTCTTCTTCTTGTTAAATGAGTAATTAAAAAAAAATAAAAGATAGAGGTCGAGAGCGGAGAGAGTAGGGAAGAGAGGAAGAAGGCAAAAACTAAAGCATTGTCTTACTCTTTTATAAGAGAGAGAGGAAAAGTTGTCAGTGTTTTTGAGAGTGGTTATTGGCAGCAATAACTCCCTCCATTATTTGGGTTTGTCTAATAAAAAAAAGGGTATTTGGGTGAGGTTCAAAACAAAGTTTTTTCTGAAGGTTGTGTGGATTAAGTGTTGGTAAAGGAGACTTGTGGAGCATTTATGACGATGCATCATCCAGGTAAGCATAATAAAACAATTTACTCTTGTTTTACCTATACTTTTTGTTTGTTACAAATCCACAATATTAATAGCAGTATGTGCCCTATGAGCCATATAATAGTTATGTGATAGTAGATTTTAATTCCCAATGTCACTATAGTATATTCATAATGTGAAAAAGGTTTCATATTATTAAATATAGTCATTAAGTATTTGTTAGATGATCTATTATCAAGTGTTGAGAATATGGGAGATAAATTGCTCTTGTACAAATATTTTAAGTATATTCATGGTCATAGGATTAATGACTGGGCATCATTAATTCAGGAAGACCATCACCTTTGTTTGTTTTTTATAATTAGTATGTGATACGATGATTATAGAGGCAGTGAGTCTCATGTTGTTTGACATATGATGTCGATATAAACATGTGGATATTCATAAGATGAATAGTTGAACTGTGATGTTAGATGATAATAATATGGGGTTTTACTACTTGTCAATTATTCATCATCTAGGTCATAATAGTGCATATAATCCTTTGACTTGAGAAATATTACATCTCATACATAGGTGGTTAGGATTTATTACTGTTTACATAGACGTACTATTCATGTATAGATATATGGCATGTGATGGTTTTAATTTGTTATGTATGGAGGTAAGTGACCGCTAAGATAGAATTCGTTACCTCGAGTAAACAAGGTTAATATCCTATGCTATCTGGTTATTCTTGATCTAAAGCTACTGGGCAGGACAGACAGATTCACTAGAAAGAGTTTCTAATAGGAATCTAATTTCATCGAGAATTAGAACTAAGATAAGGACATAGAATCGAGGCACATTAGGGTTTGACATAAACTATTACCCTAGCCGAGATTAGGATCTTTAATGAAGGGATTCTAGTGCATGATGATTTGTGATCGATGGTCTATGTAATGTTTAAAGTTATCAACTATAAACATTCATTTTTAATTAGGTAGTCGTGATATGGAATGCTAGTTATCCCTTATGAATTTCTGGGACTAAGTGTGAAGTAGAGATTTCACATTAGTAGAGAAAAATATTTTCTTATTCCCATTGCTAATTAGACATGAATCTAGAAAGTCACACACCTAATAGTGATCACCTTCCAAGTGTAAAAGGTTTACCATAATAATTAATTAAAGTATTTAATTAATTGATTAGTGGTAAAATGATTAAACATGTAATTAAATTTACAAGGACCCTAGCATGTCCTGATATTTAATCTATGAAAGTTTCAATTCAATTAAATCTTAATTTGCATATGATGCAAATGAGAAAGATTAAATTGAAAATTGATTTGCACAAAATTAAATACATAATTTTAAGCTTAGTGAAAACCCTAAACACATAAGATGAGGCCTAAGCTTATATGTGATATGGTTAAGAGACAATTTAGGGGTTAGAGAAAATTCACTATTTATAAGCCCATATAATGGGTTTAGGGGTTAGAGAATTTTCTACTAAGGTTAAAATTGTAATTACATTTTTTTGGCTAGTGGAAATATCTATTTTACCCCTAAAGGATAAAATGGTCATTTCACCATTTGAAGAAGCAAAGTCAACTTTGCGCCTCCATCATATGAAAATCTAAAAGGGTGTTTTTGTCTTTATGAAGACTTAAGAGTTAAGTCTTGAAGAAAATAAGTATAAAAGGGTTTTATGTTCATTTTCTTCATAAGTAAAAGAACTTCATTTTTAGATTTGAAGCATTCTAGAGAGAGAAGTTGAGAGAGAAAGAAAAGGAAGAAAATGTTTCTTCATTTTTCTTTTGATCTTCAATTCTCTTCTTTGTTCTTTATGAAAGAATAAATGCTTGCAAATTGAAAATATATTTAGTCCAAAACAAATCAAAGAGAAACCTTAAATTCCTAAAGGATTTTTTAGGGAAATCTTGAATCAAATTGGGCAACCAAGAGAGGATTCAAGAACACTAAAGAAATTCAAGAGGAAACTTGAAGGTGAGTTAGGTGTGGATGATTTAGAGACTTCACACTTTGGAAGCTCTTTGTTAAAGAAAGAAGGAACCTACAAGAGGTAATATGGTTACTCTTCCTTCTTCTTTTTATGCATATGTGTTTTACATACAAATTAGTTGATTACTTGAATGAATTTTAGACCACAATTGGGTGAAGTGAAATTTTAAAATGTTTAAAATTTCACCTCACGAACTTCTTTTCGCTGCGTTTGGCTCCACCATTCCTTCAAATGTCAGTGTTGTAGTCTAAGCACTATGTGTTTCATGTGGACCATCACTTTAAGGGTATAAATTTGTAAATTTTTTTATTTTAACTTTTGGTTATTTATTATTATTTTTTTTGGCTAAAATGCAGATCCTGATGGTTACTTTACATTGTGTGTGCATTTTTCTAGTGAGATTAGGGAGTATGGTTACTTCGAGGGGGAAGTTTAGAATTTCTATTGGCAGCATATGGATAGGATATCAATGGTGTCATTAGATAAGTTATTTATGGATAATTTAGAGCTTGATTGGGAAGAAACCTCTAATATTATGCAATATTACTGGAAAAGGCATGATTGGGAGTTTAAAGACTCACTTAGATTACTTGAGAAAGACCAGGACATAGTTGAGATGGCAAAACATGAGGTAGATTATGGGTTTATTGATCTCTACATTAAGCACATAACAATAGAAGACTTGATGAAAATTGTTGATCCTCAAGAGTTCGAAGTGAACAACAATGTTATTCTGGAAGAGTTGCCTAATGACAATGTACAACCACCTACCAAGAAAGTGGTCAGTACTAAAACCAAACTGAGAAGGCTTAGGAGAGGGCCATTAGTACTGACATATGGAGTTAATAATGGCCCCATTGTTGACCTAGAGCAAGCTAAAGATCAATACTTTAGAAATTGGTGTTGCTAATGCTGAGGAAAATGTAGATGATGTTCAAGTGAGCAATATTGAAGATTTGCAAGATGATGTGGATTATGCAACATATGCCCATGGTCAAGATGTTGATGCTCAAGCATGCCATCAAATTGATATGGATAATGCACCACTAGATACAAAATGGGATTAATATACAAATGAATATGGGTCTGATAATGATGGTGGAAATATGCAAGGGTAGGGCAGTGATATATTTAATGATTTAATGCATGTTGGATATTCAAGAATTGAAATTGATGAATTAATGTCAACGATTGAGACCCAATTTGGAGATGAAGTATTTGGTAATGAATTAGAAATCTAAAAGAGGACATAGTTAATGGTGCTGTTGAAGGTGATGTAGAACCTGATGATGAATTTGTAGATCTTGATCATGACATTGTTGATGGGGATGAAGACCTGATAGATGTTTTAATACAAAATCAGAAAAATGAGAAGAAAGGAAGGCCAAAAGCACAACCTCAGAGGACACAGTTGAGCATGACAATGTAGATGATAGGGATGCCAACATTAGACTGAATATCAATTGTGAGGGAGATTTATCTGATTATGCACCCTCCGATGAGCTTGTGAGTGCTAATAGCGACTCAGATCGAGAAGAAAAGGTTAGATATCTAGATTTTAATGTCAATGGGGATATGGAAGATCCTGATTTAAAAATTAGTATGATGTTTAGTAACAAGGAAGAATTTAAGCAAGCATGTATTCATCATTCTTTGAAGAACAAATTCCAAATATGGAGAGGTGTGACTTCTTTATTTTTGCAGTCAAATATAGGCAAAATGATAAGTTAGATACTACATTCTAGCTAAGAAGTATAAACCTAGTGCACACCTATCCAAAAATATTCAAGAACTTCCATCTTACTGCTAAGAAGTTAGGAGATATGTATCTTGAACACTTCAGAAGTGATCCAAATTGGTCATTGAATTGTTTGATTCATAGAGTTAAGAGGCAAATTGGTCCTACAATTGGCAAGAGTAAGGCATAGAGGGCAAAGAACTTTGCATTTAAAAAGGTTTATGGGGATGAAGCACTTCGATATGCTATGCTAAGCTACATAGGTATAAGATGGAGCTTCTAAGGACACACTTTGGGTCTACAATTGAGTTTAAGGAGGAGAAAGGAAAATTTAAGGGAATGTATATATGCCTAAAGTAGTTGAAGAGTACATTCAATGATGGTTGTAGACATCTTATTTGCCTTAATGGTTGTTGGTTAAAGGGGATATATGGGGGTTAGTTGTTAAGTGCTATTGTAATTGACCTTAATGACTGCATGTTTCCACTTGCATATGCTGTGGTTTAAAATGAGTGCAAGGAAACATGGCATTGGTTTTTAAGCATACTAAAAGAAGACTTATAGATGTTTAATAGCCACCAATGGGTCTTCATGTTAAATTGCCAAAAGGTAGATTGCTTTATTTTTGTTTTCCATGTAACTTATTTGCCTTGTTAATGATAACTAATGCATTTAATATTATTTAATGATTGTATTTGTTCCTCAGGGACTGGTGAATAGTGTAGGTCAACTCTTCCCTAATTCAGAACACAAGTTTTGTGTTAGACACCCGTATACCAACTTCAGAGTCCATTTATGACCCGATTAGCTTGTGGAGGGAACTTTGGATCTACCCAAGCAAATAACTTGCATTTCCCAGCTGACTAAATCAATCAACATAAATCATAGGTAAATTACAACCTAATTACACTTTTATTCTATTTTTTTTAAAGTCAAGTAACTATGAAACTTACTTACCCCATACTTCCTGCATCTAACAAATCTACACTTAGGATTATCATCAGACCATGAAGTCCTCATCACTGTTTGCTCCCTGCATAAGCGTGTTGGTAACTCAAAATCTTAATGCTATTGGGACATTATGATGGATACAAAGATGAATTAGCGATCAATTATAACAGAGATAAAAGAGAAGAAAGTTAGGGATTTACAGAGAAGAAGGAGAGGGGGGCTTGAAATAGGGATGCCTACGCGTGGTTAGGGAGGTGTGAGTTCCAAATGAGAATTGACGTGGCACCTAAGGAATATAATGTAATGTTGAAAAAACTGACTCAGCGTGCCACATGTACGTTTCGGCGAGCTGAAGGCAAAAAAAGTGGATAAAGGATTACTATTGCAACAAAATTAAAGTTTGGGTATTTTATTGCTACAAATCAAAGTATAGGGACAATGATGGAACAAAGGCATTAGTTCAGGGACAATGAGTGTAATTCACCCTCAAATGGTGTGTTTTAAGTAAATCTCAGATCTTTATCTTCTACATCTTTGTTCATTATACTTATCTCAAATCTTTGTCTTCTTCCTTTAACAGAAAAACAAAATTAAGTCATATTGTCTGAAGAATTTAACCACTAGACATTTGATTATGTTGCTTCAATGCCCAGGGTTGTGTATAGACATAACAATGTTGAATTGTTAAAATCTTGGACATTAGAAAATATAGGTAGAAGGTTCTTTCATTGTTGATTGAGACATCAAGTGATGTTGTCGATGTGAATGATACTTTTGATTTCTATTTTTGCACTTTTGGAATGGTTGTATTCTATAAATTGAAACTTAAATGAGGTTGCGCATTTGTAGGCAAGAGATTGTATTTTTTTTTTAATGGATTGAAGAGTCTTACATTGGGAGGGCGAGAAAAGTATTAACCGAGATTTTGACGAGGAAGTTGTTCTTAGAGGAAGCTGTGAAACTGAAAGATACTAAGATTGAATTTTTAGAACAAAAGCTAAAGTTGTGGTTTATTGTAGGAGTTGACAACGGCAAGGAAAAACTATGTTTGAAAATGAAAGAAATAGGTTGTTGATTGATAATAAGAACTTGGTGAATGATGTAACAAAAATAAAAAGACAATGTTTGTGGGCAAAATGGTGATTGTTGGTTTATTAACTGTGTTAATTGATTTGTTTTGTTCTTAGGATGTTTTGCTCACCCTTTTTTTTCACACAAAAAATTATCACCGTGTTTTGGTATTTCTATCGCCATATTGTAATTTAGAAAAAAAAATTTGAAATATAAATATTTATGTGAAAAACCTAAAACAAGATAAGATTATTAAAAATAGTGTAGTTTTAGATTTTTTAGGTAATTAGGCCTTTTAAAAAAGGATAATGTTTTATAATCCAATACTTTTGTCTTAACTTATTAATTCAGCTGATGTGACAACATTGTGTTGGAAATATTTTATATAATACACTTTTAAAAAAAATGGCAAATAAGATAATACCACATAGTTGGGTTAAAAAGTTGATAAAAAAGTGTTAAATTATATAACATTTTCCTTTAAAAAATATTAAACTAATTTCATTAAAATTGCATTTTATGTTGATTTTTAAAATTTAAAACACATATATATATATAGAGAGAGAGAATAAAAACCAAGTGAGTAACTAGACATGGCGCAATAGTTCAAAACTGACAATTCTATTTCAGCTGCAATTTCTTTAAATATCAATCCTTAACCATCCCTTAAACCCTTTGGTCGGATTTCGATTTATGATTCATATTGTTTTGATTATGGTTTGAAAATAGTTATGGTTTCTTATGATTTCAATTTTAATTCAAATAATTTAAAAAAATTACAAAATAAATATGAATAGTTGTAGTGTTCAAATTATTCTTTATAAAAAAATTTAAAGTATTAATGTGTTATTAAAATTTTAAGTTCTTTTAAGTTTGAGCGTTCTTTTAAGTTTTGAGTAAACTTGAAATAATTATTTTAATACATATAAAATAATATAATTTGTAATATATTGATTGAATGATTTAATATCATAATTGATTAATAATAAATAAATAAATAAATAAATAAACACCATTAGTAATTTTTTATAGCAACTAATTATTTTAATAATAATTTTATTTATAATTTCATATTTTTGCAAATCACCATATATATATGTGTGTGTGTGATTAATTTTTTTTTAATACGGTTCAAACGGTCTAATTTTGCACTTAAATCTCAGATTTGATGGTCCGGTTCGTGAAACGAAACTGTTGACCGGTCTAATTTCAAATTTGATTTGAGCTTATTCCGGTCCGTTTCACGATTGGAACGGCTCTTTGCCATGTCTATGAGTAGCTGTCTCAAATTCTCTCTCCCCCGATTACAGCACAGAGCTAACAGACTTATCTCTCTCTAGCTGACTTTTTCCATGCCCCTATCCTTGTACTCCCCGCTTTATTCGCTTCTCTCTCTCTTCTATACTCTGAAACTGAGCAACACCCAATTTTCTCAGGCTTTTATTTATTTATTTTTTATTTTTGTTGGTGACCGGTCACCGGTTGAGTCGGTTGGCGGTGGTGCTAATAGTTATGTAGTGTGAGATACTGCAGAAAAAACTGGAAGCGGCAAAAGCAGAATTGTAGATTTTGAGAGGGGGACAATATGAGTATGGTTTACATTACCTTTTTCAAACTTGCAACCCTATAGCCATTGCTTTTTATAAACAATCCAATGTCTGAATTGGTGGCTCGCACCGGTCGCCATCAGCAGCGTTATGACTCCGGCTGCCGCCTCGTCGCCGGGTACTTTATTTGTATTTTATTTTACAATTCAATTTATAGATTTCACTGCTGTTGTTATGTTTATTTCACATTTCGTGTGAAACTCATATCCTATCTATCACATATAGAATGATTTATCAGGAAAATGGGAATTTTAGATCATCATGAACATTGTACATTCTTTGTTTCCAATGATGTTCTAACTAGCATATTAATTTGCAGGTGTATTCCTTTTAAATATAGAACTTCTGGTGAAAATGATGATGGTACTTCTGAAAAGGTTGTTGAGGTGCTAATGATCAACTCAAATAGTGGACCTGGTCTTCTGTTCCCAAAGGTATATTTTTTGAAAATTTCAAATTTACATGCATACATTTAAACTGGGTTTTAATCCTTTTTCTCATTGTACTTTTTCATTTAAGTTGACCTGTATCTTATGTGAAGATAAAAATTATATAATTTTTGAAATGTATATGATTACATTACATTCTTTCACGTTCCACCAAACATAACATATCCTTATCGTACTTATGTTTGGTTGGTCGTCATATAACGGAGTCAAATGTGTTTCTAGTATAAACATTATACTAAAAATGATGTATCCCTAGTTCACTTCTTATTTGTGATAAATCAAGATAACCACACATCTACGCACATGCATCCTTCCACACTTGGAATAGAACAAAATGTCGGTATCTTATTCTTTTGATTTAGCTCGTGCAAATTGATGCTTCTAAATTTTATAGTTTTTGAAATGCCAGAAAAAGGTTTGTGGTTTGAGACAGCTAATATAAATAGTTACTAGCATTAATATGTTGCAATTAACACCAATAAATAAGCAATGCTGCAATTAAGCAACATGGAGGTCAAAGCTCTGGATTTCTCTTATGAATATACCATTGTTATGCACTTGATTTGTAATTGTTGACAAAATTGTTTACAAATTAGAAATGGAGTGAACTTGTTGCATTTGAGTTATGTGAAGAAGATTGAAGAACCCTAAAATTCAGCTGCTCCTCCATTGCTGAGGCCTCATCTGGCACAACAAATAGAATAGTAATTCCAAAAGAGAAACTGTCACCAATATTCAGCAGCACCTAGAATTTTGTCTTAAAACAGTTCCTTCAAATGTGGCTGGACAGCTTGCTCATTTTACCATTTTGCTCCTCACTACCAGTGCACTAAAAGTTGCAGATGCAGACCAAATGCCAATCTTTGAGGAGAATATGTTACATCTACATGCCAGCTTTCCTTAAGGGACTGAATGTGAACTTGCTTCTTGAATTTCCCTTTGCAACTTCTTCCTAGAAAGCTCCAGATTAATATTTCATTATAAAATTTCCATTATGGACTTGATTCCATGACTAAGAGTCCCCATAATGAATCCACTATTTTTGTGTTTTCCTTTGCATTCCAGTTTGTGAAATGTATCCCAAGATGCTTCCGCATCCTTATCGGCATTATGTCAATTGCATAGAATATCCCTCATTCTGAGAGTTTCTCTAATTATATAGAAAAAAATCCCTTATTTTAAGGCTGAAAAGCAGCCACTAAATCTGTCCTAACTAAATAGGAAACTCCTAATTACAGCCATATCAGCCACTAAATTAGTCCTAACTAAATAAGGAAACTTCTAATTACAGCCATATTTACATAATTGCAGAAGCAGACATAAATTACCAAACTAACATCCCCCCTCAAATTGATGCTGGGCGATCAAGAAGCATCAATTGCCCACAAGAAACTGATGGCATTGTTGTGTTATTGCTTTGGTAAACACGTTAGCTATATGCAAGTCTGTGGAGATATGAGGAAGAGAGATAGTATTAGTCTCCAAAGCTTCTCGAATAGAATGACAATCCACCTCAATGTGCTTCGTGCGTTCATGGAAGACAGTTATAAATATGCGGAATAATAATTCTCATATATTTCAGTGATATATATACAAGATACATAAACTTATATGTGAAAATATACTGAGTTATACAGCTGTATATATATACAGAATCATACAGCTGTATATATATTCCTAAATTAGAAGATACAACTATATATATATATATATATATATATATATATATATATATATATATATATATATATATATATCTAAATTAGAAAATATAGGAATCTGTACAAAATAGGAAGGAACCAAAGCCTATCCCTATTCTTGCTAACTCTCCCAACTTGGACAGCGATGTATGTAATGATCCACTAGTGACAGCATGAGTCATAATATCAACCAATTGATTTGAACTCTTAGTATAAGGAATTTCTATTGTGCTAGAATCAAGATTATCTTTAATATAGTTCCTGTCAAGTTCTACATGCTTAGTTCGATCATGTTGTACTGGATTATTAGCAATCTCAATAGCTGTCATATTATCACAAAACAACACCACAGGTTTTGTTGGACCAAACCCGAGTTCCATTAAAAGGATTCTCAGCCAAGAAAGTTCTGTGATTGCCTGATGCATAGCACGATATTCAGCTTCTGCACTTGATAATGAAACCACATTCTGCTTTTTACTTCTCCAGGTCACTAAGTTGCCTCCAACAAATGACAAGTATCCGGAATTAGATTTTCTGTCCATTCTACTACTTGCAAAATCAAAGTTTGTATACCCCATGACATCAAGATGTCCATGTTTGGAGAACAAAACACCTTTACCTGGAGCAGATTTTAAATAAGCCAAAATACGGTTGACAGCATTCATGTGATGATCACTTGGATTGTGCATAAACTGACTCACAACACTGACTGCATATGCTAAGTCTGGCCTAGTGTGGGTTAGATAGATCAATTTCCCCACTATCCTCTGATATCTTTCCTTATTTGTTGGAATTTGATTAGGATAAATTGAAAGACCATGATATACCTCACTAGGAGTGTCTATAGGTTCACAAGCTGAGTTACCAGTTTTAGCTAGGAGATCTAAAGTATACTTCATTTGGGAAGGAAACAGTCCTTGCTTAGATCGAGAGACTTCGATGCCTAGGAAGTACTTGAGAAGCCCTAAATCCTTTATCTCGAATTCTTTGGCCAAATAGCTCCGAAGTTTCTCAATTTCATCTTTATTATTACCTGTTACAATCATGTCATCAACATAGACAAGAAGTAAGGTAATAACATTGTGATCACGTTTATAAAACAGGGTATGATCTGCCAAAGCCTGCTTGAATCCATAGTTCTTCATTGCATTACTCAATCTTCCAAACCAAGCCCTCGGTGATTGTTTTAATCCATACAATGCCTTTTTTAGTTTGCATACCTTTCCTTCTTCTAGTGTGAATCCTGGGAGTGGATCCATGAACACTTCTTCTATTAGATCACCATGAAGAAAGACATTTTTCACATCAAACTACCGTAGAGGCCAATCTAAATTAACTGCAAGTGAAAGTATGAGACGGACAATATTCATCTTGGCTACTGGTGCAAAAGTCTCCTTGTAGTCAATACCATAAGTTTGAGTATAGCTTTTTGCAACTAGCCTGGCCTTGTATCTTTCAACCATCCCATTTGACTTGTATTTGACAGCAAATACCCATTTGCACCCCACGGTCTTTTTTCCCATTGGTAACTCGACCATTTCCCAAGTAGAATTCTTTTGGAGAGCCGTCATTTCATCTACCATTGCATCCTTACACTTAGGATTTTCAAGGGCTTCCTGAAAATGACTAGGAACAGAAATAGAAGATAACTGAAGAGCAAATGATAAATTAGCTTTAGACAAACGATGATACGATATGAAGTCAGAGATCGGGTAAACAATATTTGAGGATTTTGAAAAGCCAAATCTATTAGGAACTTTTCTTTTGCGAACAGGATATCTTCTATTTTGATCAATAATAGAATTAGGATTAGAAATTTCAAGAGATTCAGGAGAATGGGTTAATACCTCTGTGTCAGTCTTGGAAGATTCATCCGATGGCATAGTAGTATCATCAAGAGAGGTACTAGAATTAGGAGGCATAACAGTGATATTTTCCTTGCTTCTAGAATTTTTTTTTTTTCAAAAAAATGAGCAGGTCTTTTAGGTCTCTCACTATTTGATTCGCCATTCTCAGGTCTCTCATCATGAGCTGGTTTTTCAGGTCTCTCACTATCAAATTCACCATCTAAAGGTAAGACTTCCCCATCTTTCTTAATATTCTCTGTACTTGAAACCCATATTTTTTTCTCTCCCAACCATAGTTGTTCCTTGTCTTTACTACCAATCTCCCCTTGAAGAGGAACCATATCTATGTTTCTAGAATAATAAGACTCATTTTCACAAAACTGAACATCCGTTGACATAGAATAGGTTCCTGTAGGAGGATGATAACATTTGTATCCCTTTTGTGAATTAGAATAGCCAAGAAAAATACATTTGATAGCACGAGGATCAAGTTTATCTATGTGGAGAGAATGAACATGAGCATAACACACACAACCAAAAACCTTAGGACAAATATTTAGAGCAGAAGGAAGGGAATGAAATCTAGATAACATTCTTAAAGGTGTTTAAAAATCAAGAGTCCTAATAGGCATTCGATTGATAAGAAAAATAGCAGTCATGATAGCTTCAGCCCAAAAACGTTTTGGAACATGCATAGTAAAACATAAAGCTCGAGCTACTTCAAGGAAATGGTAATTCTTACATTCTGCTATGCCATTTTGTTGGGGTGTGTAAACACAAGTTGTTTGGTGAAGAATGCCATGGTGTGTCAAAAAATTAGCTAAAGATTGATTCACAAACTCACGACCATTGTCAGAATGAAAAACTTTAATTTTAGTGTTAAATTGAGTGAGAATCATATTATAAAACTGAGGAATAATATGGACAACATCACTCTTAGATTTCATCAAATAAACCCAACTGACCCTAGTACAGTCATCAATAAAAGAGACAAAATATTTATGTCCTGAAGCAGAAGGGGTAGAAAAAGGACCCCATACATCAGTATAAACACATGAAAAAGGAACAATACTTTTATTAGAACTAACTTTGAAAGGAGCACGATGGTTTTTAGCATAAATGCATTAGCATAAATGCATTGTTCACATCTTAAACCAGAAACAGAAATGTTGGAAAACAATTTTAGAAACATACGTTCTAAATAGGAAAAAGATGGATATCCTAACCGACAATGCCAAAGTATTATTTTCTCTCTATCAGATGTTTCTCTCTTAGTTTGGAAGCCAGAGTAGGTGTCACTATTTTCCGGTGATCCTCCAAATAATATAGACCATCCCTCTCTCTACCAATGCCAATCGTCATCTTCGTGAGAATGCCTTGGAAAACACAATGAGTTGAGTAAAAAATAACAAGACAGTTAAGTTGCTTGGTTATCTTGCTAATTGAGAGGAGATTATTGGAAAGTGTAGGTGCAAGTAAAACAGTGGACATAGAAAATGTTGGAGAAAGAGACATTTCTAGCCCCTGTGATTGATATAGAATTTTCATTAGGAACCTGTACATTCTTAATTGGTGAAGGCGTTAGAGAATCAATGAGAGAAGAGTTACTAGTCATATGATCAGTAGCCCCCTGAATCAATAACCCAAGTATCAAAATAAGTAGAATTGACGGATAAACCAAAATTACCTTCTTGAGAAGATACCCGAGATACATGAGAAGCAGATGGTGGAGTTAGAGTGGTATCTACAACAGCAACATTCTGAGCAAATTTCTTGCTTTTTCTCTCAGCTTGCTTGGGTTTATACCATTCCGGATAGCCGTGCTTCTTCCAACAAACATCAATTGTGTGTGTATTCTTATGGCAATGAGTGCAAAATCGAGATTGAGGTTGCAAAATTTCCAAGAGAAGAATTAGGACTGCGTTGCTGGACAAATAGAGTTGAAGCCTCTGAGTGGATTTCTACCCCTGTGGTAACTTCTTGTTGCACTTCTCGACGAACCAAGGAATATCCTTCTTCTAATTTCGGTAATGAGGAAATAGCTAGAACACGACTGCTAATTTGATCTAAGTTATGATCAAGACCAGCAAGAAAGATATAAACTCTATCTTCAGCAATACAATTTCTATATTTTTCAATATCAGCAGCACAGGTCATGTCGTTTGGCTGTCGATAATCAAGCTCCATAAAAATTGAGTTCAACTCATTGTAATATTTTGCTAGAAGTCGGCCTCCTTGACGTAATTGGAAAGATTTCTTCATCAATTCATAAACTTGAGAAGAATCAGATACATCAAGGTAACTTCTTTTTACAACATCCCATACTTCCTTTGCTGTGCCACATTGCACAAAATGTGAAATCAGATTATCGCTCATTGAATTAATAAGCCAAGATTTGACAAGTTCATCTTCAGCCTCCCATTCATCATAGCTTGAATTATCTTCTGCAGGTGCAACCCTTTTTCCATTGATATAGTCCATTTTTTTTCTTCCAGCAATATGCATCTCCAAAATCTTATACTAGACCCGATAGTTAGAGCCATCCAATTTAATATGGATGGATGAAGGAGTATCTTGAATGGTCACAGTGGATATTTTCTTGCTGTCAGGAGATTCAGCTTCTGTTTTGGTAGACATAATGTACTGTGGCTAGGTTTTTAGGAAGGAGGGATAGTTGTGGCTAGGGTTTTAGAAAGGAGTAGCAGCTGCAGCTAGGGTTTTAGGAAGTAGTAGCAGCTACAACTAGGGTTTTTAGGGAAGAAAAGGTGGCTGGAATTTTCAGAGAAAGAGGAAAATATTATATCCCAAGGCTCTGATACCAAGTTATAAATATGGGGAATATCTCATATATTTCAGTGATATGCATACAAGATACATAAACCTATATATGGAAATATACTGAGTTATACAGCTGTATATATTTACAGAATCATACAGCTGTATATATATTCCTAAATTAGAAGATACAGCCATATATATATATATTCCTAAATTAGAAGATATAAGAATCTGTACAAAATAGGAAGGAACCAAAGCCTATCCCTATTCTTGCTAACTAAGATGGGATTAGCAGCAATCTGGATAGCACTACTATTGTCAGCATGGGGGGAGTAGGATCAGGTTGAGAAAAGCCAAGCTCAACAAGAAGCCCACGAAGCCAGACAATCTCTGAATAGGCAGCAGACATGGCATGATATTCATATTCAGTGGAAGACTTAGAAACCCTAACTTGTTTCTTACTCTTCCAAGAGATCAAGGAAGGGCCAAGAAACATGCACCAACCCGTGACAGACTGTTGAGTATCAGGACATCTAGCCCAATTAGCATGACTAAAAGGAATAAGGTGAAAAGGAGAGCTGGCTAGGAAGAACAAACCATAAGCAGGTGACCCGCGAAGATAGCAAATGATGCGACGAATAGCAACCAAATTTAGGTGTTGTGGTGTCTGCATAAATTGGCTAACTTGTTGACAACGAGGACATATCAGGTTGAGTGATAGTTAAATATTTGAAGCTACCCGCTAGTCATCGAAACATAGTAGGATCAGAAAGAAGTTCACCCTCTTCACTTTGATATTTCATATTAACCTCCATAGGAATATCAACTGAAGAAGAATCTTGAAGACTAGCTAAAGTAATCAAATCTTGGGTATATTTGTGTTGATTCAGAAAAGTACTTGAAGAATCAGTATGCATCTCCAAACCCAAAAAATATGTTAAGAGGACCAAGATCCTTCATATGAAAAGTGGCTTGGAGATGCTGTTGAAGTTGAGTAATCAAGGTGGAATCGGTGCCCGGAATAACAATGTCATCCACATATACAAGTAAAAGAACAAGACTAGTTGGAGTCTTGCAAATGTCTCTTCATAATCCACCCCATATTCTTGCTTGTTTCCAAAAGCAACTAACCTTGCCTTATACCAATCCAAACTCCCATCAAAGCGAAGCTTAATTAAGTAAACCCATTTGCAACCAATAGCTTTAACATGAGGAGGACAATTAACCACATCCCAGGTGTGATTCTTTGTGAGAGCCTGAAGTTCATCATCCATCCCTTTCCGCCAACATTCATATTTAACAGCCTCGGAAAAGCATGTAGGTATGGGAATTCAAGATAAAGTAGCATGAAGAGAAGTGTGAGGAAAACCATACCTACCAGGATGACGAGATATTGGAGTGGATTGATGAGGTCGAGGATCAGACGGCATATCATATCCAAGAGAATTGATATATACTTCAGCAGGTGATGTGGCAATCTCGAAAAGGGGCACAAGCGGTTGACATCCCAGTTGACTTCAAGCATATACAATTCTAGGTTTTGAACCGTTCAGGAGGAGAAATCAAGGTATCAAAACAACGCAAAATGCTAATAATAGGCAAGGACTCAACATGGGTGGAAAAGAGAGACTGATTTTCAAAGAATACAACATTACGAGAGATGAAATCTGTCAGAGCAAGGATCATAACAAACATAACCTTTGTGAGGACAATAACCCATAAATGCACATTTAATAGCTTGGGCAGAAAGTTTGTGACATTCATGAGGAGGTAAATGAACAAAACAAACACATCCAAAAACATATAAATTAAGAGAGCTAGGATGCTGAAGATACAAAAGATAATGTGGAGAATCAAAAGTCAAGACCTGGGATGACAGTCTGTTAATTAAATAAACTGCAGTAGATAATGCCTCAAACCCAAAATTTAGAAGGAATGGACTCAAGTAATAAGGTGCGAACAACATCCAATAGATTACAATTTTTACGTTCTGCTACTCCATTCTGCTGTGGAGTATATAGGAGCATTGAGAAACAATGCCTTTATGATGCAAGAAATCATGAAACGCATGGGGCATGTATTCTCCATCAGAATCAGATCGTAAAATTTTAATGCTTGAAGAGAATTGTGTCTCAATATAGGCTACAAATGTCTGGAAAATAGATAAGACGTCAGATTTGGACCGAAGAAAATATACCCATGAATATCTATTAAAGTCATCAATGAAAGTCACGAAGTATTTATATTGAGCATGAGAAATTATAGGAGAAATACCCCATACATCACTATGCACGATATCAAAGCATTTGGCGGCACGACTACTATGTGAAGGAAACGAAAGAGTCTTACTTTGACCAAGTTTGCAAACAGAACAATCAAAAGATATATATTTAGAAATGTGTTCTTTATTGCCCAACAATCCAGAATTTATCATATGAGACTGAACAATAGAGTTTTGATGACTTAAACGTTTATGCCATAATTCACTCTGAGTCTTAACTGTCATACAAGCCAAAGATAAACTAGGAATAGAAAAGTGCAACAGAAAGAGTCTGCCAATTTTAGGCCCCTTCACGAGTATCCTCCCCAACACCTGGTCCTGCACAAGACAACCACCGCGAGAGAAATAGACATCACAGTTGTCATTAACTAATTGACCAATAGAAATAAGGCTACTAGAAAGATCAGGAGACACATAAACATCTTTAAAAGAAGAATTAATATCTCCAACTCCATTAATAGGCAAATTACTACCATCGGCAATCTGAATATGTTGGGACCCATGATATGGACAAACATTACTAAGAGCATCAGATGAACTAGTCATCTGATTGGACGCACCCGAGTCAACAAACCAACGTTTAGGCAAAAGGGTACCAGAACCTTGTAGCCCTAAGGCAGAGAAGGCAGACACAAAAGATAAATTAAGAGAGCTAGGATGCTGAAGATACAAAGGATAATGTGGAGAATCAAAAGTCAAGACCTGGGATGACAGTCTGTTAATTAAATAAACTGCAGTAGATAATGCCTCAAACCCAAAATTTAGAAGGAATGGACTCAAGTAATAAGGTGCGAACAACATCCAATAGATGACAATTTTTACGTTCTGCTACTCCATTCTGCTGTGGAGTATATAGGAGCATTGAGAAACAATGCCTTTATGATGCAAGAAATCATGAAACGCATGGGGCATGTATTCTCCATCAGAATCAGATCGTAAAATTTTAACGCTTGAAGAGAATTGTGTCTCAATATAGGCTACAAATGTCTGGAAAATAGATAAGACGTCAGATTTGGACCGAAGAAAATATACCCATGAATATCTATTAAAGTCATCAATGAAAGTCACGAAGTATTTATATTGAGCATGAGAAATTATAGGAGAAATACCCCATACATCACTATGCACGATATCAAAGCATTTGGCAGCACGACTACTATGTGAAGGAAACGAAAGAGTCTTACTTTTACCAAGTTTGCAAACAGAACAATCAAAAGATATATATTTAGAAATGTGTTCTTTATTGCCCAACAATCCAGAATTTATCATATGAGACTGAACAATAGAGTTTTGATGACTTAAACGTTTATGCCATAATTCACTCTGAGTCTTAACTGTCATACAAGCCAAAGATAAACTAGGAATAGAAAAGTGCAACAGAAAGAGTCTGCCAATTTTAGGCCCCTTCACGAGTATCCTCCCCAACACCTGGTCCTGCACAAGACAACCACCGCGAGAGAAATAGACATCACAGTTGTCATTAACTAATTGACCAATAGAAATAAGGCTACTAGAAAGATCAGGAGACACATAAACATCTTTAAAAGAAGAATTAATATCTCCAACTCCATTAATAGGCAAATTACTACCATCGGCAATCTGAATATGTTGGGACCCATGATATGGACAAACATTACTAAGAGCATCAGATGAACTAGTCATCTGATTGGATGCACCCGAGTCAACAAACCAACGTTTAGGCAAAAGGGTACCAGAACCTTGTAGCCCTAAGGCAGAGAAGGCAGACACAATCGTCTGTTGTACAATTTCAGCAGTAAGAACAGAATTTCCAGACCCAACCGTGGCTTGAAGAGCATGAGCTTGTCGATTCTGAGGTTGAATAGGACAGTCTTTGATGATATGTCCTGGTTTCTTACAATAGTTGCAAGATTTCTTTGCACATTTGGCAGCAATATGACCAAACTCTTTCCAGCTAAAACATTGAATTTTACTCATATCCCTACCCTTTCCTTTCCCATGAGCAGCATAGGCAACAAGAGCAGAATTGAAAAAATCTTGTTGAAAAGTAGCTTGTGTGAGAAGACGCCGCTCTTCACGAAGTAATTTGCCAAAACAAATATCCAGGGATGGAGAAGGATCTCGATTCATCAAATTTGAGCTAGAAATCTCAAATTCAGGGCGTAATTTCATTCGAAATTGATCTCGCTTGCTTTGTTCATGAACTTGTTGAACAGCAGAGAGAGATTCAGTTGGTATTTTGGCGTAAACCATGTCCGAAAATTCACCCCACAAATTCTGAAAACCAGAAAAATACTCCTGAATGGAGAGATTGCCTTGAGTGTAATTAGCAATCTCATATTTCAAGTGAAAAATGACGGGCTGAAAATTAGCCATTAAATCTCTCCTAACTAAATAGGAAACTCCTAATTACAGCCATATTTACGGCAGCCAGCCATGTCAGCAAATTAGTCCTAACTAATAAGGAAACTCCTAATTACAGCCAAATTTACATAATTACAGCAGCAGACAGCAGACATAATTACCAAACTAACACAAACTAACACATTATTCTGCTCCTATTTTTGCTTATCAACAATAGGAAAGAAAGTTTTTGTAGCATACATTTGCTCTGTTATGCAAAGCAGCACTTCTTACATTTCATTACGTCCTAAAATTTTCCAAGCATTTCATTTTACCTTTCAAAATCCGTATACCAGATAAGCACTTCTTACAACCTTAATTATTTCATATGAACAATTTGGGATCTATATCTAGCTCCATTTCTTCAAGAAGCAACTTCCTAATAACTGGTACAACTACAGAGAGAGTGCATTGAATAATCTTGAGTTGGAATTTTGTATTCTTGTTAAACTAGAAATGTTGGTTTTTGTATTTAAATTGCTGTATTTTCCTATTGAGGACTCATTTTTCATAGTAAGGCAATACTTTAATTAATTATGTTTATAATTATGCAATTATAGGGTGGATGGGAAAATGATGAAACTGTTGAGGAGGCAGCAGCACGCGAAGCCCTAGAGGAAGCTGGAGTTCGAGGTGATTTGATGGTAAGAAAAGCCTGGTTTTATCTTTTTGATCTGTATGCGGACAGCTTTGGCTCTCTCTCTCTCTCTCTTATCATTATCCTATATTTCATTCAAGTGGCTGAGAGAAATTCTAATTTATAAAGTTTGTCAATGTGTACCTGTTTGTATGCTTGGACCCATGCATATGAGCCTCCTGTTTAGTGTGGACTCTAATGCTAGTGGTGAAGTTGTACAACAAATTGGAATGACTGAACCAAACAATGCAAAACTTTTTCTCTTAGTTTACTTGCTGTTAGGGAAGAAACTTATGTATTCATGTATATATCCAAGAATTATAATTTAAGAATGCACCCACTGAAGTATTTCTAGGACATAATAAGGAAACCACGGTTAAAGGATGCTGGTTATGCATAGATAGGCAAGCTCAAAGTTTTCTCCATCAGTCAATATGGTTTGTGAAGACTCTGCCCCTATACTTGACCGTCTTATAGCCTTTGATAGAAAACAGCCATGATAATCAAATATCAGGTTCCGTCTCTCTTTCTAGCCAATTCTTGTCAATCTAATTGTATGTGATAGATATACTCTTGACTATCCTTGTTTTTCATATTACTGTGGGAATCAATTTTCAGGCTGAAGTGTTAATGTCTGTTCGATATGTAGATAAATGATGTGAAAAGGCTACAATATGTTTGTTGGATTATCATTTCAAAGATTTTTGTGACATTCTGAAGGATATAACCAGCGGTGTTCCAACATTTGTGGAAGAGATTACCTCCAGAAACTTTGAAGCCTAAAGTATGTACTGTATCCTACTCTTAAATGAAATGTAGATAGCAGAAATGTACAAGATATAAGAACGAGTCACTTATGAAAATTTCATATAAGAAACAGCATAATACGTCTTTAAGAATCAATTTAAATGCTCACAATATGACATTTGCTGATAATCAAAACAAAAGAAGATAAGAATATGACTTTGTACTGTAGAGATAATGATAAGAGAATGACCTACAGGCAAGAACATTTAGGAGAAGGGCTTGAACTATAGAAACTGGAAAAATGCTTCAAGACATCAGAATTTACTTCAATTCCATCTTCTAGGAGCAATGTGCTTGTTGCAGGGCACATTGATTTTGTCAAAGGGACACTTCTTTCTTTTTAAAATCTAATCTAAAAGCTGCTCAATTTCCCAATGCTTTGTTAAGATATATACTTACACCTGCCTTAGTTTTTTACTCATTTTCGCAACATGTATAAAGCATTATCTCTGACGAAATCCATGCATTGACAGGACTCAAGGGGTTGGGGTTTATAATAACACAACTTGATTGCTATAAATCAACTTTATGAGATGAAATAATAAGGATAGATGTTTTAACATTGTCAGACATCATGGATCTGATTATGGTGATGACCTATTGTTTCCAAGAATATTGGTGATCTGTCACATGCATTTGATTGCATTTTTATATGACTGCTGGATAGAATTTTGGGAGAACTTGCATCCTAGACAATTGGAGATCTAGTGCATGCTTTTGGTTGCATTCCATACACGTAGCTGGACTGATGATGGCTCTGTAATTTTAAGGTTTTGATGCTTGTATAATGTCACAAAGAAGCCAAAAATTCGGGTTTCTTCTGAAGCAGATTGGACATAAGCTATAATGGGCTGTAATGCCATTACCTTTCACAGTTCTCTATTTCATGGTTGTTGATTTGCTCCTCAGATCATCCATTAACAAGGTGACTTTCTTCTTATAGAGAGGAGAAATCACCATAAAATGCTTGTCACTGTGCCTTTTTGTTTGGTGGCTACCACATGAGCAATGCAGTTTTCTTCTTTTCTTATTTCCAATTATTTCTTTTTTCTTTTTCTATGTAGTTCCTAAAGTTAACAAGAAACAGTAAGGAGGAGTTGCATATATATATATATATATATATATATATAAATAACATTCTTCTGTTCTTCTCTTCCTACATTGTCCTCCCTCTATGCTTAAACATATTTTAACTACTTAATTTCCCATTATATAAAGTAAAAGCAAGTGAAGTAAGAATTATCAAATCTCTAGAATTTGGTGAGTTGGCTGGAAATTAACTGGAGAATGATTAGGGCCAAGGGAGAGAGGAGATTGAGGTCAAGAAATGGATATTTACTAGTTTAAGAAGCAAAAATTAGTCCTGAAAGTTTTGAGGCAATGCATCTTGATGGCTCCTGTTCACTGGATTGTAATATTTGTATTGATTTTTTTGCAAATATCATCATGAAAGAGAGAATGTTTAGCACTTAGTGATGATATTTTATCATTTTGTAACACTTCTTATTAGCTCTGCCAGGTGAGAGTAAAGTCAGGATCTTTTATTGATGACTTTCAAATAGAATTGACCACTACCTCATATTTACTTTATTGTTTTTGTTGTTTTTATTACTTTTCTATGATTGTTGGAAATGAATTTTAAATTGTCTTCACTTGTTCAGTGTTGCTGATTACCAACAAAAAATAGTTAAATCTAAAATGTTTACCAAACGTTAGATGTTTATTGCACCTAGAGGATAGAGAATGTTTCTAATTTGCAGCTTTTTTCCTCCTATGTACGATGATGCTACTTCTTGATTTCTTTTTTTATTCAAACATACAGGTTTTCCATTTTAGTTATGGTTTTGCTTGTGCTGTGAATCCATTTTGTTAATATTTAGGATATTGTTTGTTTCAGCATTTTCTGGGACATTATAAATTCAAAAGCAAAACCCTTCAAGATGAGTTTAGTCCAGAAGGTTTGTGTAAAGCTGCCATGTTCGCATTACTTGTGATGGAAGAGCTACAATCTTGGCCAGAACAGAACACTCGCCGTAGAAGTTGGCTGACCATCCCTGAAGCTAGAGAGTGCTGCCGGTATAAATGGATGGAAGATGCTCTGGAGGAAGGTTTCATAAAATGGCATGATGAACAAATGATAAACACCCTGAGAGAAGAGAACCATGTAAATTCTCTGCCTTCATGCTCAGATCAGGATTGAATAGTTTGCAGATGATTATCAAAGCACATTTCAGTGTTCTTGCTTTTCTCGAAGTTTTCTTTTGTTTTTCTTCTTTTCCCAGATTCTTTCTCATGGTTGATCATTTCTTTATTAGTTTCATATTACTGACAACAGAAAACTGTGTTTATTTTATGGAGAAAAGCAAGAGTTAGGTTTTTGAAAAACCAGAAACTTAGAATGGCTTACACCTGCGCACAACTTAGCAGCAGAATTCGTTATTGTTGTCTTGCAGCAACAGTATTCATTCATAGCTTTGTAAATCAAATATGTTCCCTCTATATTTTGTACTCGATTTGCGTTTGGGATCATTCTTAGTAATTCTTTTCTATTAAAATAGATGGTATACATTTGCACCTCCAGTTCTTTGGATGCAAAATGTCAATTTGACCTGATTTTTAATTGTAAAGCGAAACTCTATCCTGAATATTTTGATCAGATTCCACTAATTGTTGAAACATATTTTTTTGAGAAGGAAAAATGGTTAAAATAAATTTAATTGTTTGTTAAAATTCATCACATGCTTATCACTTTACGCAGTTTTACCTCTCGTAGCATTGCTGGTAGAAGTTTATGCTTACGGTAAGTCAGTTCTCTTTATGAGTCAGTTCTTACCATAGGAGTTGCATGGTTTTTATGATCTTTATAGGAAAGAAGACGACTTATTTTGTAGAGATATGTAGACAGCTTTCAGATCAGGGCGGAATTAGGGCAGGGCATGTACGATTAAGCTAAATTATACAATTGGGCTTGTACTGTTTTACATCTTGAAATTAGATGAAAAATTCAATGGATGGGCTAAAGGCTTAAATTTCATATGTGCCATGCATATATGACAACGCTTATTAACTCAACCACTCAAATAAAGATAAAATGACAAGCTTATTCTTCATTCATGATTCACCAATATTTGGAGTGGCAAGTTTCGTGTTTAATAATAGCATTGATCCTATAGGTAACAGTATCTATGGCAGCAATTTTTGTCAGCAAGTAATCATGGCTTAGCTGTCCCATAGCACATTCAGACCACAAGCTAGAGAAAACCAAGCTGTTTGGAGGCCTCCTAAAAAGGAAATGGTTAAAGTCAATTTTGATGCAAGTTTCAGTAATGGAACAGGTGATGCAGCACTAGCAGTTATATTTGGAAATGATCAAGGTTTGCTGGTGGATGGCATAGCAGCGAAGGAGAAAGTAAGATCCCCCTTGTCGCAGAGATAAAAGCAATGTTGTTTGCTATGAGATATGCAGTAGCTGTTGGTTACCAAAAGATTATACTGGAAAATGACTATAAGGTGCTTCGGGAAGTCTTCTCTGTTCCTATTGAAACATGTCCCTGGGAGATATAAGCGTTGATTGCAATTGCTCATGAACTAAAGCAGGAGTTCATGTCTTGTTGCATTAACTGGGAAAACAGCGCAGCTAATAAAACTGCTGATTCGGTGGCTTCTTCTTTGTTAAAAAATGTTTTATCTCCTATAAGGCTTGTTGAACAGCCTCTAAGGCTCAAAAATCTGTTATCGTTTGATTCTGGTTCGTTAATTCATTGAATTCTGATTTGAATTCGCAATATATATATACACACACGGTAAGTGGGAGGAAAAACACATCAACTTTATGTATCCCTTATTATACTTTTACTAATTGTATATTTAATTTGAGAGTAATATAGTTTTTGACTATCATTTATTAAAATTATTTTATTTTTAAGATTAAAAAAATCTAATATATAATAGAACTTTATGTAATAAATTATAAATATAATTTTATTTCATACTGGTAAATAAATTATATCATTATAAATTTAATTTTTTTAAAGGAATCTAATTTTTTTTAAGATTAAGTGTTTATTTTTATTGCTCGAATTACTCAAATTTTAATTTTCTTTCATATTTCATTAGGTTAAATTTTAATTTTCTTTCATAGTTCGTTAGGACACTAATTAGCTTTGGACATTAAAATTATTAATTCTAGTAGAACTCTATTTTTTTTAGGTCAATTATATTTCTTTCTTCTACTAATATTATATTAAATTTGCTTTATATAAACTTAAACAGTTAGGGTGCGTTTGATAAGCCGTAGGGTGGCCTAAGCCTCGCTTATTCACATATATCACATTACACAAGACTGATTGGGCCTTATAGTTAGGCGTGCTCCCCTAACAGAGGTTGGGTAATCTCGCCCTACCTACGAGCTTATGCCAGGTGCACAAGGTCTGATGTCTTTCCTCACATCAGAGAGGATTTCTACTTAGTTATGGGTATTCATAAAAGGCATATTCAAGGTCTATAATGGGAATTCATTAGAAGGTATTTTGACATATCAATTATTCTTATCATTGAACAAACATAGGACTTAAGAAAAAGGTTCATCATGGTCTACATCACACAAGGAAGATGTGGATTCTCAAGGGGTTTATCAAATAATAGGCAACCATATATATATATAAATCAAGTGTCATTTCGGGTAGACATTAAGGAATGATAATTCAACAATGGTTGCAAGGAAATAGGCTTGATTACATTATATTACTAAGTACTCACCTCAACTCCTTTGCTCCTATTGATTAGTTTAAAGTTCTTCTCAGTTTTGAGCAATTTCCTTGCCCTTGCTTTGAAGTTCTACACCCATAACATGTCAATGACACATTAATTAGTAATTAGTGGTGTTGCTAATTGTATTTTTCACTTGTTTTACTACTTCTAGTTATAATAGGGATATACCAATTATGCCATACATGTGCTTATACTTTATTATTACTTCGAAACATTTTCAAGTTAAATTCCTCATTCAATTTCATGATCCCAAATCTACATTTCGAAATTCCCAAATTGTTCCATAAACCCTAAAATTTGGGGAAAACTATCAATTTCACTTTCAAATCTCAAATTGACTAGAGATTCATCATATTAACACCTAGGAAATTAATTCCCACCAATTAACTTGAGTTGATTTACTCTTACTTACATAAACCCTAATTTGTCCCATTTATGTCAAGTTTGAGAAAATCTCTAATTCCACATCAAATCTTTAAATTAGTTAAAGAAATGCGAGATTAGCATATCATATAACATATATGCTCACTTAATTATCACTATCTAATGTTAGAACATCAAGTTCCCTTTTTTCACTATGTTCATGCCTCTAAGACTTTCAAGTTTTAAATCATGTTCTCAAAAGTCATTCTAACACTTCTAATTCACTATTCTATATTTAAAATAGCTATAGGTACACCTAATTAGAAAATAGGGCCTTTTTATCTACCATGGCCAAATTCCTTCTATGGTGTAGAAGAAGTATCCAAACATCCAAAACACTAAAATTAACCTTAAAGTGTAAAAAGAATAGATAAATGTAATTTCTCACCTTAGGTTAGCTCTAATTCACCAAGGTTTTTATTGCAAATGGAGTAGAGAGAATTTCTTTCTTTGGTGTAGGATTTTAGTGTAGAGGAAAGTAAAAAGAATGATTTCTCAACATAGTCTTGCTTATATATGTAATGGGTTAGATGGTGAGGATTCATCAAGCTTCATCTAATGGTTAGGATTTGATCTCAATGAATGGCTAAGATTGTAACTAGTTGGATGGCTAGGATTCTCTCTACAAAGGTGATGATCATCATGAGGCATTGGTGTGCTCAAAGTGAACCTAGACCCATATGTAGGAAAAGTGAGAGTTTAACTTGATTTTTTATTTTGCTTTGTCAATATGTGTGGCTAATTAGTCAAGGTCTTATGATTGACTATTCTACAATATATACTTTAATGTCTTAGGCCAAATATTTAAGCTCATGTCTTTTGGTGTTCTATACTTCTTGGGCCCAATGGTCTGGCCTCTTGTATTGGGTTTAGGCCTTTGCTACACTAAGGCCCATTAACAAGCCCATAAGCCCATTAACAATTTAGAAATTTACCTTATAACATTTCTTTCTTTCCTTGCACCATAACTCTTAAACTTATATTCCTTAACTTCTTTATACATAACATGAGTTGTCATAAGAACTCTATTTAATTCATCAAAACATAGTCATGATAAAGTCATGAATTATGCAAACATTCCAAATGACACCACAATGCTCCTAACTGATTCTTTTTCATTTCCTTTGCTAGGCTAACACCTAAAAATCTAGACTTTTAACATCACTAGTAATCAGAATAAACTATGAAAACTTGGGTATTACAGTACCTCTAACCCTTTATGTAGAAATCCTCGTGCGGATGCGGGTAATCATCAAAACCTATGCACATGGTCTTAACCTGATGGAAAGGGGTAGTGTATCCAGCTTAGCTAGAAAGGGCGGTTCTAGCCATGGAGCCTGATTAATTTCATGACTCTTTATAAGTTATGGGTTGGGAGTTGGAATTTGGTAGAATGCCACTTCTCCCTAGAGTGAATGAGCTAAAATAGCCATCAACTCTTTATAAGTGATAAGTGTTTTAAGTGTGATTTATGCGAACCTTACTAAATTGCAAACTATGAACCATGAATGATGAATCATGAACTATGGTTTATAAGTTATAGGCCTTTTTAAGGGATATATATTATTGTTTAAACTATATTGTTTACTCATTGATATCATCTATCTCACCCTTTTTTCCGAGTGTGGTTCTAAGTGAGCATTATGAGGAGGCAAGGTGATCGCTTAAGTAACCTACTCTGCTTGGGAAATTCCCTTGTCAAAGTTACTATTATGTTATACTATGATGAGTCCTTAGACGCTCTGGGAATTATTGTGATGGGAACTTTATTTTTTGAACATTATGTTTTTGTGAATTTATTTAGAGTCTAAGCATGATTTTTCTTATGAATTGTATTTAAGGTATAGTTTAACTATTCTTCCACAACTTAAGTTTTTCCTATAAATGGTTTATTCAAGTTAGTGTACGAGGTTTTGGTATGATCCTAAGCAATATTTGTATATGTATGAGTGGGTTCTATGGGCATGGGTGACCTTATATCTCCCTATGCTATAGGACTATCATATCTCTGAAATTGGGATGTGACAAAGTTGGTATTAGAGTTATAGTTTTAAAGTTTAGTTTACACTTGTCTAATTATGGGGTTAGTTAAGTATAATCTTGGAGCATAGGAATTTTCCTGTCATGTCACTTGCAGTCTATCGCTAGTATAGTTCTATGAAATTGTAATAACCTATAGTACCTTTTGTTATTGTTTGTTTGTGTGCCTTATGATTCTTTTACCAGATGACCAAAAAGATTACCCCTGCTAGAGCACGACCAAGAGCACCATGTGTGGCATGCAAGAGGAAATGGAGAGAGATGTTTAAGAAAGTCATGCTTATGATTCACTACCAGGAAGAGAGGGTGCTTGAAGAAGAGGACCCCGAGAGGTATTTAGATTGTGATAGGGTTTATGGTAAGATTCAAAAACTGGAGAGTGATTGCTCATACTTGAAGGAGGAAAACTGATGTCTTAAGGTTTTGGTTCATACCTTGAGGGAGGACATGGAACAGCTTAAGACCAGAGGTGTTAAGCAAATGGATGACCACACACCTAGAGATCCTTTTCACTCGCCATTGAGGACTTTGTCTTGGATGCACTTTGCTATAAATGTCATGGTTTCGGTCACATTTCTGCTGATTACTGTGAGGCCTTGCCCGAGCATTGGTCTGATCCGCTAAAGGGAATCAAAATGCTCATTTGGGAAAGAATTCACGAGGAAGCCCTCAGGCTTATCTTTGATAGATTTGAAAATTATTTCTTAGAGTCACCACCTTAATTTATTTTTATTTGGGAAAATATAAGCAAAAAATCCATTTGACAAAAATTATTACCTAAAGGAAAAAGATCACTAGCCTCGAAATCAAAGAGGATTCGGGGACTAGGTTTTCAGTTTGACAAAACATGTTTGGCCAATTAATATAAGAGTGACTTAAAATATATTTCATGAACAAACTAAAATGCATGAACAATTTATAATATGTATGATCATTAATTCCACATATCCAATAATAAATACAAGTAATAATCCAAAAGAAAGTTAACATTACAAATAAAATCTCATACATAGGGGATACCTCCTCTAGCCCTTATGGGTTATAGGGAAGTCACACATTCCCCAAACTAAAGTTAGTAATAAAGTAAAGGAAACAAAATAAGAGTAAGTGAAGAAGGTGATGTGAGAAAGTTTGTTAGTTTTAATTGGATTGGATGTCTAAACCAAGCATGCTTATGTATTCCTTTGAATGGGAATCAGAACCCATGCAGTTCTCTCTTCTTGCAAAGGGGTTAGTTTAGCCTAGCCACTTTATCATGTTTTGATTGATTGATTAAAAGAGGGTTGAGTTAATTAATTAATTTAATTGATTATCGAGTTGATTAGCTAGCAACCTAGATGAATCAATTTAATTAACTAACTAAAAGAGGCAATGAAATTTAGACTACAGAAAATTAAAGGAAAAGGGAACTTACCTCGAACGGTAGGAGGTGGTTGGCTTTAGATGACAGGCGATAGCTAGTCTCAGCGGGTGGTAGCTAGCCTTAGACAGTGAGCGACAGCTAGCTTTGGACTGCAGGCAGCAGCTAGCCTCGGGTGGTGGATAGCATTGGACAACGAGCGGCTGCTAGCCTTAGGTGGCAGGCTGCAGGTGGCAACTAGCCTTGGGCAACAAATATGAGCCTTGGGCAAGAGACTTGCCTCAAACAGGCAAGTGGCAAAAAGCCTTAAACTAGTCAAATAGGAATCCAGGAGAAACCCTCCAACTCACTTTGCGAAGCAAGGAGCAAATGCAAAGCATTTTGCTTGAAGTAACGCTTTTCAAGCTTTAAAGTTGGTGTCTTTTGAAGTGTGGGGAGGTCCTCTATATATAGGAGGAGGTTTGAAGCATAGAAGCTATTCATATTCGATGTGGGATTACAGAAAAAATTAACATGCTCTGGTTGCCACAAAAGCCTTTGTGTCACTACAAATTCCTCTGCGGCAGTGCCGCAGAAGGCTTTGCGGCACTATACGGCAACAGCATAGACTCCCCCACTTTTCCTGTTTTCGCCCATTCTTGCTCGTTTCTCGTTTGTTTTACACAATTCTAGTTGCATTGTACTTGTTACTCAGTTTTGAATGATTTGAAGGGGTTCAAATGTCAAAAAGAAATATTTTGATTTTCCCATTTTGAGAGTTCTATGCTTTTGAGAGTTTGTTCACTGAGCCTAACATAGACTCCCCCACTTTTCCTGTTTTCGCCCATTCTTGCTCGTTTCTCGTTTGTTTTACACAATTCTAGTTGCATTGTACTTGTTACTTAGTTTTGAATGATTTGAAGGGGTTCAAATGCCAAAAAGAAATATTTTGATTTTCCCATTTTGAGAGTTCTATGCTTTTGAGAGTTTGTTCACTGAGCCTAAGTGCTTCTAAAGTTCAAACACATACTGAAAGGTGCAAAATTAAGGGTTCATAATTACTCTCTTATCAATTACTTGCCTAAGTGACCCTAGAAACTACTTGACATTCATCTGGATGAGGGGCATAGTTGAGGTTTGCACTAGTAGTGGATGAATATTGGCCTGGGGTATAGGATTTATACGCTGTGAATAATACTATTTGATTGCTTATCGACTTAGTATGGAATGATTTCTTTTATTGCCTATGACATGATTGACTTATATATGATAGGAAAATTCATGATGTTATAAGTTATATGTTACATGATTATGATATATGATACATGCCATGATATATGATATATGCTATGTGACATATGCCTTATGAAGTGATATGATAAGTACTTATGTTAAATGTAGGGTAAGTAGGATAATTTGATAGTGGGGTTAAGTGGATTAGAAAGAGAAATTGATTAAGTTTTGACCTGAACTAGATTAATGATTGATATGTATAATTTTATGATGTATGAAATGCTTACATGTGAAAATGGTTTGATAGGTGAATTATATGGAATTATTAAATGATCATTGTGATTGATGCCATAAGAAGATAAATGATATTTAGTAATTATCAGTATGGGAAAGAAATAAATTAGTTACATTATGTATACATAAGTATATGGTATGAATTAAGTGAATTATATTAAGAAATTGTGGTATAGATGCTACCCTATACACTCGAACAACTAGAAAGGTAGGGATTTCTCTATCACTTATGTAAATGTCAAGTATAGTCAAAGGAAGAATATTAATATAGTGCGATTTAAAAGAAGAAGGTATCATTCCCATTCAAAATTCTAGTGCAAGATATTTGATTGATTCTGGTGCTGCGCATTCTTTTGTATCACCATGTTTTGCTAAGAGTTTTGGTAGAAATAAGGAATTAATGATTGAACCCTTAGTAGTGTCAACTCCTTTAGGAGAGGTGATAGAAGTGAAATATGTATTTAAGGATTGTGAGGTAGACATTAATGGGTGAAAACTTCCCATGGAATTGTTAGAATTAGATGTACTAGAATTTGACGTAATCTTAAGAATGGATTGGCTTTATGAGCATAGAGCTTGTATCGACTGTAGAGAAAAGTTAGTGGAGTTTCAAAATAAGGATAGGGAGGAGTTTAAGTATCAAGGAGATAGGAATGAGAACCCTCTGAATTTGATATTAGCCTTGGGAGCAAGGAGGATGTTAAGGAAAGGATGCTAAGCGTACCTAGCTCATATAGTCAATGCTGACAAAGAGGCTACCATTCATGGCAAGAGCACACCAGTGGTGAGAATTCATGGACATCTTTCCAGAAGATTTAGCTAGAATACCACCAGATCATGAGATCGAATTCAACATTGAGCTGCTATATGGCACGCAGCCCATATCGATACCGCCATATCATACGGCACTGATGGAGTTGAAAGAATTAAAGATGCAACTACATGACCTACTTGACAAGGGTTTCATTTGACTAAGTAGCTCGCCATAGGGTGTGCCAGTGCTATTCTTGAAAAATAAGGATGGATCATTCTGGATGTGCATTGATTATCGCCAGTCACTATGAAGAATAAGTATCCTTCGCCAAGGATAGACGATCTTTTTGATCAACTGCAAGGAGCTAGCTACTTCTCAAAGATAGACTTAAGGTCTGGCTATCATCAATTAAAGATCTATGGAGAAGACATCTATAAGACTGCTTTCCATATAAGATACAGTCATTATGAGTTCACAGTCCTACCATTTGGTCTGATGAATGCCCCTACTACTTTCATGGCCTTGATGAATCGAGTATTCAGGCCATTCCTCGACAAGTTCGTGATCGTTTTCATTGATGACATTCTGATTTACTCTAAGAGTAAAGAAGAACATGAAAAGCATATGAGGATCGTGTTGCAGATGCTACGCGATCACTAGCTTCATGCGAAGCAATCTAAGTGTGAATTTTGGATGGAGTCTGTTAATTTTCTTAGGCATGTGGTAAGTAAGGAAGGAATCCAAGTTGATCCCAAGAAAGTTAAAGCAATAGATAATTGGCCACAACCCACAACAATTTCTGAAGTTCAGAGTTTCTTAGGTACGGCTGGCTATTATCATAGATTTTTTTAGGACTTCTTTAAGATAGCATCACCATTGACTAAGTTGACAAGAAAACAAGTTAAGTTTAATTAGGAAGAGTCTCGTAAGGAGAGCTTTCAAAAATTTAAGAAGTGTTTGATATTAGCTCCAATTTTGGCATTACCCGAAGGTGAAGAAGGGTTCACAGTCTATTCTGATGCGTCAAGAGTAGGACTTGGATGCGTCTTGATGTAAAATGGTAAAGTCATCGCCTATGCATCCCAGCAACTCAAGAAGCATGAAGTGAATTAGCCTACTCATGATTTGGAATTGGCCGACTCATTACAAAAGCTATCTGTGCTGAGTCATGCCTCTGGTGTCGACTTATGACAGAAAGCTCCTATGCTGAGTTGAGCTAGACCGTGCCGACTCGTCCTAGTACACAGACAACATTCTGAATTTCTTTCAATTTTTAGTTTAATTTATTTTTTCTTTCTATTCTTACATTCTTTACTTCTTAATTTCAATTTTATTTTGGTCAAATTTAACTTCTTCCACACATCTTTTCAAATTCTAAATCAATGAAAAATAATAACTCTTCCCAAAATAAACATAACTCTTCCCAAAGTTTATGACCTTTCCCATCAAACCTTTAAAACTCAAGATAACCCTAGCCTTTTCAACTCAATTTCCCAATAAAAACTTTTTAGATTTTTATTTTTCCAGTTACACTTATTCAATTTTTCTTCCTTCTAATTAAACAAGAGCTCCCAATTGTCCATTCACATCTTTTCTTCTTCTATTCTCCATTGTTGTTATTATCTTTCTTCTATGTTCTACAAATTCCTACAATAGGGAGGACAAAGGGTTCCACATCTTCAAGGCCCCATGAAGAACAACAAGAGGAAGACTTGGCTTCCATATATGTGGCACCATTCCTTATCCATTCCCCTGAAGAAGGTTCAAAATTTTCCACCATTAAGCATAAGGAGGTTGTTTCTTATAAGTATTTCCTTTCTTCTTTAATTCAAAATATTGGCATGGAAGATGTTTTTACTTGACTTTTGACATCCTGTGGGCTAAAAAAGTTTGTTAGCATGAAAGAACACTCTTATGGAGGCTTGATTTATGAATTTTATACCACATTTAGACATTAATGCAAATGACTCCCAAATTCTAGAATTTCGCATGTTAGGCAAACCATACCAAATTACATATAAATTAATGCATAGGGTTTTTGGCTTTAAAAGAGAGGGCATTTGTGATATTCCAAAAGATTTCAGAGTTAATGAATTTTGGACCTTTTTAACCGATTTGCAAACTCCTTTTGAACCAAAAAAGGGGAAGGCCATATTCATTAAGGATGTCAAATTTTGGTTGTTACATAAAGTTCTTGCATGTGTGATTTTTGGCAAAACTGAATTTAATAGAGTGAGTACTCAAGAATTGTTTCTAATATGGTGCATACACAACAAAAAACAAGTTTGCTGGACCTATTGGATCTTTAACCAACTCCTTATATGTGTTACATGTAAGGATCACCCTTTGCCCCATGGGTATATCATCACCATAATTGCTAAAGGTTTTCATGTTGATTGCATTAATTTTTCTTATCTTGTTAAGTTCTCAAATTTCACTAAACAAGCCTTCATAAGGGGCGAGATAGTGGATTCAGACTTTAACCACATTGCAGCTTATACAAGATCTTGTTGGAAGGGGTTGAGGCACCCTATTCATGGTGCCAATGAATCTGACGGTTCTGACGAGGAGCCTCATAATTTGGAGCCACAAGACCCACCACCGGTTCCTCTTGCATTATCTCTATCAACTTCTAAACATGGCAGAGCTAGTGATTCCTCCAATAGGGATCACCAATTATTGGAGGACATTTTGGAAAATCAATGAGCCATGCAATGCCAAATTAATGATATAGAGACTAGGAACTGGCGAATGGAGCGCACTCAACATAGCATGGAATACAAGTTGAACCAATTCTTTCGCTATTCTGGCTATACCATTGGCTCCCCACCACCATCCCCTTTCGATAATTGAGGTATGCCTTCTACCTTTCTCCATCACCTTTTCCTTTATTCACATTAAGGGCAATATGAAGTGTAAGTATGGGGGAGGGATAAAAGTATGTTCTATCTTTATCTTGCTTTTGTTTTGTATGTTTTTGCATGTTTGTCTTGTTAGTCTAGTTTTACCATTTGCATCAAAGTTCCAAAATTTTAAAACTTTAATGCTCATTACTTAGTTTCTCCATATTTTACTCATTTATATCTTGATTAGGTTTTCTTTTAAGTTTTGGAGTTACTGTATTTTAAAAAAAATTTTTATTTTGAAATTGCCCAATTGGTAAAATCTTTAAGTCTTTTGCAGCATTTGTCATGTTTTTGTCTTTTTAGCTCAATCTTATTGCTTCTAAGGTTTCTAATTGCCTTTTCAACTTTCTAGTTATTCTTAAGTGTCAAAATTGAGATAAGTTAGGTCTTTGAATTCTATTGGGTTGAATTGCCTAAAGGAAACTTTAGCGATAATACGAATGGTGCATTTAGTCAATAATAGGTGAGTACACTAAAAGAAATATAATTATATATATAAAAAAGGAAGAGATTTCTTTGCTTAAGTACTATGCATATTAAGTAAGTTGTGTGCGGATGAGCTTGCTCCTTAGTTGCATTCAATTCGAAAGATATGTATGGTGTCATTAGTGAATGTGTATGTTGAGTAAGTTGTGTGTGGATGAGTTTACTCCTTAGTCGCATTCAATTCAAAAGATGTACATGATTTCACTAGTATAAAATAATAATAGTAATAAAAATAGCAAAATATGTGTCTAAAAATGCCATGAGACTAGTTGCATTTGTGTGCGTGTGCTTACTTATGTCCTAAGGGTTGTTTGAATCTATAGAATTCTTAACTTAATGCATGGATGTTTTGACTAGAAAAGCATGATTAGGACCTTGACTAGATAATTAATAACTTTATTCTTGATAGGAACGAGATAAATAGACAAACTCAAGGCTTATACTGTAAGACTTGTCATCCTTTACCATTGTTAGGCATTAAAAATTATTTCGTCAACACATTAGCTCTATACTCCTTAAATAACTTAAAGCTAACTTAGTCAAGATTGCTACATTTTGTTTTGAAGAAACTAAATACTTTCTTTATTTCTCTTTTCCCTTTTGTTCTTGCTTGAGGGCAAGCAAGGTTTAAGTTTGGGGAAATTTGATATGATGCAAATTGGTATAACTAAACTAATGAAATAATAATTTGTTTTGTGTGTGCATGCATTCATTTCATTATATAAATTGGTGCATTTAACTTTGTTTTTAAGTTTTGAAGTGTTTCTTAGCAAATATCAAGTTTAAAAGGTGTAATGCTTGAAGAAGGAGGCTTTTGCAAGGCTAGAACAAAGAGACAAGATGGTGCCAACTTGTCCCAGGCTGTCATGAGTCATGATAGTGGCCTTCTGTGCCAACTATGATAGAGTGAGTCGACTAGTGACAGCAGCCTGTGGTGCCGAGTCATGCTCCTCCTTTGCCGAGTAGTTACAGCACCCTTTTATGACATCTCTTCACAAACACTCCTTTTTGTAAATGGCATCACTTGGGACACCTTGAGGCTTATAAATAAATGTGTTTGGCCTCACTTTGGGACATGTTAAGTTAGTATTTGATAGCTTTTACAAATACTTAGCACAAATTCAAGTGATATAATTAGTCTAAGATTGAAGAATTTTCAAGAGGTTCAAGGAAGCATTCAAAGGCTACTTTCTACAAAGTAATTTTCTGAAGAAGGAGTGAAGAAAACATCATCAAGTTTCCTTTCCCTTGTCTTTTTGACTTGTTCCTTTGATGTTCTACTTGTCTTCTTGTCACTACTTTGTCATTGGCATTATGGAATTACGCTAAGTTTAAGTTATTTGAATTGCAATGAAGTTTTGATTTTAACTACTTTATTTTCTATATGCATTGCAAGATTTAATTTCAATTGAGTGCTTAATTATGTTGTGTATGCTTGATCACCATATAGAACTTGTTAATCAATTTATTCACAACGAGAGTTGGGATAACTTGGTGGAAAAGCAATTGAAGTTACTTAGGGGTTAGAATAGTACTTGGAGACAAGCAATCCACTCTAAAGGGATAAAAGGAAATGGCATGAAATTTAATGATTTTGTTCTATCTCTATAATGACATGAGAATGCATATAGACTCTAGATCAAAATACTTTTAATTGAAAATGAGAATTGCTTTTAAAAACTTTAGGTTATGTTCTCAATCTTTGCATGCATATAACTGTTATAACTAAAATCAATCTAGATTTGTAATTCTAATAACTAACATTCTTTATTCATAATTTAGGATAATAATAATAGAATTTAGTTTAGATATAAATCCCTTTTTAATATTGTGTGCCTATCCATCTTAATATCTATTTGGTTAATATAAGATTCCTCAAATTCCCTGAGTTTGACACCCTACTTACTCTATGTTTAATCCTGAGGATTAGGGTTACAATTTGACCCACATCAAATTTTGGCGCCGTTGCTGAGGAATTTGATTTGAATTTTTATTAATTTAGAATAGTGAAAAGTTGTTTTAGGCTTTTGTTTTTTGATTTTGATTTCATATTTTAATTTCTATTTTGTTTCTTTCTTGTTTAGTTAAATATGGGATGTAGTAGAAGTTCTAATGATCTTCTACTTGATCTTGAAATTGAACGAACTT
Organism: Reutealis trisperma; assembly: GCA_947687605.1. Taxonomy (NCBI): domain Eukaryota; kingdom Viridiplantae; phylum Streptophyta; class Magnoliopsida; order Malpighiales; family Euphorbiaceae; genus Reutealis; species Reutealis trisperma. The sequence goes on from CANTUT010000977.1 coordinate 849,992, forward strand.
TGCATGCTTTATGTTGGGATCAAAGACAAAGAGAAGAAGATCAACACAACCTTGGCGAAATGGCTGGAGAAAGATGAACATTAGGCTATTTTGCTATGCTCGACATCACAAGCAGTTTAGGAGGGATTGTGGCTCCTTCCATTGCAGACAACAAATTTGAAATTGAGCCAAGCATCATTTAAATGGTGAAAAACAATTAGTTTGGTGGTTTGCATGGGGAGGATCCATATGCTCACATCTTAACATTCCTGAATGTATGTGCAACTTTCAAAATTAATGGAGTATCGGATGACATAGTCCGATTGAGGCTTTCCCTTTCTCAGTCAAGGAGAAGGCTCAGTTATGGTTGGCTAGTCTACCAAGTGAATCAATCACCACTTGTGATCAATTGAAGCAGGCATTCCTTCAAAAGTACTTCCCACCACACAAGACTGCAAAATTCCGTAATGAGATCACCACTTTAAAGCAAAATGCAAATGAGACAATCTATACATCTTGGGAAAAGTTTAAGGAGCTTCAAAGGTAATGCCCACATCATGGATTGCCTGAATGGATGATTCCTCAAATTTTCTATAATTGGTTAACAAATAAAAATAGGAACATTGTAAATGCGGCATCCGGTGGAAAATGGATGGATAAGACGGCAAGAGAGGCTATCACTTTACTTGAAGAACTTGCATCCTAAGGATAAATGGGAGATGAGACAACCATGGCAAAAGCAAGGGGTATTCTGGAACTCGACACCATTAACTTGATAACAGCAAAGGTAGATGCACTCACCAAAATGGTAAGTAAAACTCAAATTAATTCTATTGAAAATACTGATGTTGTTTGTGAATTTTGTGGAGGCCCCCACCTTTATTCCTAATGTAGTCTTGATTCCAATGAGGAAGTAAATTATGTGCAAGGGGGATATAACCAAAGAATGGGTATGAACTCAAACACTTATAACCCTCAATGGAAGAACCATTCTGGTTTTTCATGGTCTAACCCATTCTCCCAATTGAACCCAACCATGAACCAAAATTCCAAACCACATAACCCTCCAGGATTTCCTATGAAGCAACCTTATATCCATACCCCACCTAAATATAACCTTGAAACCCTTATGATGAAATTTATTGGAACATAAATTTCCATCAATAAACAAAGTGAGGAGCAATTTAAGCAAATTAATTCCAAAATTGATCAACTCGCTACTCACAACCGAATTTTAGAAACCTAAATTGCCCAACAAGCCTTTTCTTCTAACTCTAAACCAGTAAGCAAGCTACCTAGTCAACCGAAATTTATACAAAGAGAATCTTGCCAAGAAATTACCCTTAGAAGTGGAAAAATGGTTGAAAACACTGCTAATAAGGGTAATGATATTATAATAAATGATGAAGAAGAAAGGTTAGAGGTCGACAAAGGGGAGGGAGTTAATGATAACTTGGGTAGTAATAAAAAGGAAAATGTCATACCATCCAAAGTTAATGAACCTAAGGTAGACCTTAAAACCTTACCTTTCCCTCAAAGGTTCATAAGGAGGAACCTAGATAAACAATTTGGCAAATTCCTTAAGTATCTTAAAGATATTACCATTACCATTCCATTTATGGATGTTATAAGGGATATGCTGGCATAGGGAAAATTTTAAAGGATATGGCCACCCATAAAAGAAAATTAGAAGACTATGGTTTAGTTTTTTTGGTTGAAGAATCCAAAGCCATGTATTCTAATTCCCTACCTAAGCAAAAAGATCCGGGATGCTTCACCATCCCTTGTATGATTTGAGGTAAGTATTTTGATAAGGCTCTTTGTGATATTGGTGCTAGTGTTAGTTTAATGCCTTATTCTATCTATTTGAAACTTGATTTGCGCAAACTTAAGCCCACTAATATGTGTCTTTTAATGGCAAACAAAACTATTACTTATCCACTTGGCATTCTTGAGAATGGGCCAACGAAAGTAGGTAAATTTATTGTTCTTGCTGATTTTATTGTACTAGATATGGAGGAAGATCTTGAGATCCTAATCTTGTTTGGAAGACTGTTCTTAGTAACGGTAGGTGCTATTATTGACATAAAGAAAGGCAAGATTACTTTTGAGGTAAATAACGAATTTATGGAATTTGATGTTCTTAAGATGATGAAATCTTCACCTATGGAAAGAGTTAGTGGGATTGACTCTATAGACTTGATTGATGAATGTACAAATGAGGTCAAATATGAATGCATGAGTCAAGACCCTATTCCTCCTTACCAAGTGCAAGAAGAAGTGGTAAATCTTTTAACGACTACTTCACATCATCACTCTTTCTGACCTTCTAGATTTGAACCTCTACAGAGAAATAATGACCCAAACCCTTCTTCAAATGAAGAAGTAAGTTTTGAGCTCAAGCCTTTGCCATCAAATTTAAAATATGCATTCCTTGATTCTACATCAAAATTTCCTTTTGTTATGAATTCATCTTTGTCTTTAGAGAATGTTAATCTCTTATGCAAAATGTTGCTTAGACATAAGGATGCCATTGGTTATTCTTTAAGTGACCTAAAGGGTATTGGCCCAAATATTTGCATGCATAGGATAAATTTAGAAGACAATGCTAAGCCTTCCATTGAAGGTCAAAGGAGACTTAATCCAACCCTTGAGGAAGTGGTAAAAAAAAAAGTCACTAAATTGCTTGATAATGGAATTATATACTCCATTAGTGACAGTAAATAGGTAAGTCCCATTCAGGTTATCCTTAAAAAGGGTGGCTTGATCGTTATTAAAAATAAATCAAATGATTTAATACCTACTAAAACTATCACAGGATGGCATATGTGCATTGACTATAGGAGGTTGAGCAAAGCAACCAAGAAAGACCATTTCCCGTTACCATTCATTGACCAAGTTTTGGAAAAATTAGCAAATTTTTTCTTATTTTTGTTAGCTAGTTGGTCTTAGTGGTTTTTATCAAATCCCAATATATCCTAAAGACCAAGCAAAAACTACTTTTACATGCCCTTACAGTACATTTGCATTTAGACGTATGCCATTTGGTTTGTGCAACGCGCCTGCAAAGTTTCAAAGGTGTATGTTTTCTATTTTTAATGATTTGATAGATGATTGTGTTGAGGTTTTTATGGATGATTTTAGTGTATATGGAACTAACTTTGAAAATTGTCTAGAAAATCTCTCTAAAGTTCTTAACAAATGTAAAGAGCATGGACTAGTACTCAATTGGGAGAAGTGCCATTTAATGGCCCAAGAAGGAAAAGTATTAGGACATATGGTATCAAAGAGAAACATTGAGGTTGATAGAGAAAAAGTTAAGGTGATCATAAATCTGCCACCACCAAAGTGTGTTAAGGATATAAGAAGTTTTTTAGGACATGCTGGCTTCTACAGAAGGTTTATTAAGGGCTTTTCCAAGATCGCTAAGCCATTATGTAAATTGCTTGCAAAGGAGGCCACTTTTGAGTTTGATGATGCTTGTAATGAAGCATTTGAAATATTAAAAAAGGCTCTTACATTAGCACCAATTTTACAGCCACCTAATTGGGAGCAACCTTTTGAAAAAGTCACTTCACGGTTGGGGCGGTTCTTGGGCAAAGGAAGGAAGGTAAGCCTTATGTGATCTACTATGCAAGTAAGCTACTTGATGATGCTCAAATCAACTACACCACCATGGAGAAAGAGCTACTTACTATTGTTTATGCATTTGAAAAATTTAGAGCATATTTAGTAGGACAAAAGGTAATTGTCTATTCCGACCATACTGCTCTAAAATATCTCTTAAGTAAAAAGGATGTAAAACCAAGGCTCTTACGATGGATTCTAATGCTCCAAGAATTTGATTGGGAAGTGAGGGATAAGAAAGGAAGTGAAAACCTTATAGCGGACCATCTATCCAGGCTTAATCAAGAAGGATTGAAGAAACACGATGATGGGGTACCAATAAATGAAACTTTCCATGGTGAGCATTTGTTTAGTGTTGTATCAAACGAATTTCCATGGTTTGTTGATATAGCCAACTTTTTAGTAAGTGGTGTTCTTCCCTATGGTATGGATTATAGACAAAGAAAGAAATTCTTGCATGATAGTAAATTCTATTAGTAGGAAGAACCTTTGCTTTACAAAAGATATGCAGATGGGCTAATAAGAAGATGTATTCCTCAAGATGAAATCCAAGACATATTGAGGCATTGTCATTCATTGGATGTGGGCGGACATTATGGCATATAAAAAATAGCCTCCAAGGTACTTCAATGTGGTTTTTGGTGGCCTACACTATTTAAGGATGCTAGAGACTTCGTGCTTACATGTGATAAATGCCAACGGATGGGCAACATCTCTAGAAGGAATGAGATGCCTCTAAATGGTATTCTTGAAGTGGAACTCTTTGATGTTTGGGGTATGGAATTTATGGATCCTTTCCCTAGTTCTCTAGGCTACAAGAACATTTTGGTAATGGTGGATTATGTATCCAAGTGGGTTGAGGCAGTACCTGCCATCACCAATGTTGCCAAGGTGGTTAAGAAAGTGCTTAAAAAGGTAATCTTTCCAAGGTTTGGTACTCCAAGGGCATTAATTAGTGATGGGGGTTCCCATTTTTACAATTAAGCTATAGAAAGTCTCCTAAAGAAGTATGGAGTTACCCACAAAGTTGCTACTCTATACCACCCATAAACAAGTAGGCAAGTCGATGTAAGCAATCAAGAGATCAAATGGATTTGGGAAAAGACTGTTTCTTCTTCTAGGAAGGATTGGGCATTGAAGTTGGATGATGACCTATGGGCATATAGGACAACCTTTAAGACTCTAATCAACCTTACACCATATCAGTTAATTTATGGTCAGTCTTGTCATTCACCTATAGAACTTGAACATAAGGCCTATTAGGCAATAAGGGCATTGAATTTTGACATGAAGAAGGTAGGAAAGAAAAGGTTACTGCAACTTAATGAATTGAAGGAATTGAGGTTGAATGCATATGAGAATGCAAGGTTGTATAAGGATCATACAAAGCCATGGCATGACAAGAACATTCTTAATAGAGATTTTCATGAAGGTGAACTTGTCTTACTTTACAATTCAAGATTAAGGTTTTTTCCAGGAAAATTAAAATCAAGATGGTCTGGTCCTTTTAAAATTTCAAAGTTCATCCATATGGAACCATCGAAATTGTCAATGACAAGGGCGAATCCTTTAAGGTAAATGGTCATCGCCTCAAACCTTATTTGGTTGGTGCACCAGTCGATCAAGCAAGGTCAGTATCACTCTCTACTCTATAGTATAATAATTTATTTTTAAGTTTAAGTTATTTGATTTTCATTAAAAAAAAGTGTAAATTTTAATTCTGTGCCGAGTCATGCCAGTCTGTGCCGACTCATTATAGAAGCTATCTGTGCTGAGTCATGCCTCTAGTGCTAACTTATGAAAAAAAGCTCCAGTGCCGAGTCAAGCCAAACTGTGCCAACTCATCCCAGTATTCAAATCACATTATGAACTTCTTTCAATTTTTATTTTCATTTATTTTTTCTTTCTATTCTTACATTCTTTACTTCTTAATTTCAATTTCATTTTGGTCAAATTTAACCTCTACACATCTTTTCAAATTCAAAATCAATGAAAAGTAATAACTCTTCCCAAAATAAACATAACTCTTCCCAAAGTTTATGACCTTTCCCATCAAACCTTTAAAACTCAAAATAACCCTAGCTTATTCAACTCAATTTCCCAATTAAAACTTTTTAGATTTTTATTTTTCCAAATACACTTATTCAATTTTTCTTCCTTCTATTTAAACAAGAGCTCCCAATTGTCCATTCACATCTTTTCTTCTTCTATTCTCCATTGTTGTTATTATCTTTCTTCTATATTCTACAAATTCCTACAATGGGGAGGACAAAGGGTTCCACATCCTTATGGCCCCATGAAGAACAACAAGAGGAAGACTTGGTTTCCCTATATGTGACACCATTCCTTATCCATTCCCATGAAGAAGGTTCAAAATTTTCCACCACTAAGTATAGGGAGGTTGTTTCTTATAAGTATTTCCCTTCTTTCTTAATTCAAAATATTGGCATGGAAGATGTTTTTACTCAACTTTTGATATCCTGTGGGTTGAAAAAGTTTGTTAGCATGAAAGAACACTCTTATGGAGACTTGATTTATGAATTTTATACCAAATTAGACATTAATGCAAATGACTCCCAAATTCTAGAATTTCGCATGTTAGACCAACCATACCAAATTACATATAAATTCATGCATAGGGTTCTTGGCTTTAAAAGAGAGGGCATTTGTGATATTCTAAAAGATTTCAGAGTTAAAGAATTTTGGAACTTTTTAACTGATTTGCAAACTCCTTTTGAACCAAAAAGGGGAAGGCCATGTTCATTAAGGATGTCAAATTTTGGTTGTTGCATAAAGTGCTTGCATGTGTGATTTTTGGCAAAACTGAATTTAATAGAGTGAGTACTCAATAATTGTTTCTCATGTGGTGCATACACAACAAAAAATAAGTTTGCTGGACCTATTTGATCTTTAACCAACTCCTTATGTGTATTACACATAAGGATCACCCTTTGACCCATGGGCATATCATCACCATAATTTCTAAAGGTTTTCATGTTGATTGCACTAATTTTTCTTATCTTGTTAAGTTCTCAAATTTCACTAAACAAGCCTTCATAAGGGGTGAGATAGTGGATTTAGACTTTAACCACATTGCAGCTCATACAAGATCTTGTTGGAAGAGGTTGAGGCACCTTGTTAATGGTGTCAATGAATCTAACGGTTCAGATGAGGAGCCTTATAATTTGGAGCCACAAGACCTACCATCGATTCCCCTTGCATTACCTCCATCAACTTTTAAACATGGCGGAGAGTGATTCCTCTAATAGGGATCACCAATTATTGGAGGATATTTTAGAAAATCAATGACCCATGCAACACCAAATCAATAATATGGAGACTAGGAGCCGGCGAATGGAGTGCACTCAACATAGCATGGAATACGAGTTGAACCAATTCTTTTGCTATTCCAACTATACCATCGGCTCCCCACCACCATCCCCTTCCAATAATTGAGGTATGCCTTCTACCCTTCTCCATCACCTTTTCCTTTATTCACATTAAGGGCAATGTGAAGTGTAAATATGGGGGAGGGATAGAAGTATGTTCTATCTTTATCTTGCTTTTGTTTTGTATGTTTTTGCATGTTTGTCTTGTTAATCTAGTTTTTACCATTTGCATCGAAGTTCCAAAATTTTAAAACTTTAATGCTCATTACTTAGTTTCTCCATATTTTACCCATTTATATCTTGATTAGGTTTTCTTTTAAGTTTTGGAGTTACTTTATTTAAATTTTTTTTTTTGATTTTGAAATTGCCCAATTGGTAAAATCTTTAAGTCTTTTGCAGCATTTGTCTTGTTTTTGTCTTTTTATCTAAATCTTATTACTTCTAAGGTTTCTAATTGCCTAGTCAACTTTCAAGTTATGCTTAAGTGTCAAAATTGAGATAAGTTAGGTCTTTGAATTCTATTGGGTTGAATTGCCTAAAGGAAACTTTAGCTATATTACGAGTGGTGCATTTAGTCAATAATAGGTGTGGACACTAAAAGAAATATAATTATATATAAAAAAAGAAGAGAGTTCTTTGCTTAAGTACTATGCATATTATGTAAGTTGTGTGTGGATGAGTTTGCTCCTTAGTTGCATTCAATTCAAAAGATATGTATGGTGTGAATGTGTGTGTTGAATAAGTTGTGTGCGGATGAGTTTGCTCCTTAGTCGCATTCAATTCAAAAGATGTACATGATTTCACTAGTATAAAATAATAATAATAATAAGAATAACAAAATATGTATCTAAAAATGCCATTTTGTTTTGAAGAAACTAAGTACTTTCTTTATTTCTCTTTTCCCTTTTGTTCTTGCTTGAGGGCAAGCAAGGTTTAAGTATAGGGGAATTTGATATGATGCAAATTGGTATAACTAAATTAATGAAATAATAATTTGTTTTATATGTGCATACATTCATTTCATTATATAAATTGGTGCATTTAACTTTGTTTTTAAGTTTTGAAGTGTTTCTTAGCAAATATCAAGTTTAAAAGGTACAATGCTTAAAGAAGAAGGCTTTTGCAGGGCTAGAACAAAGAGACAAGATGGTGTCGACTCATCCCAGGCTATCATGAGTCATGGCAATGGCCTTCTCTATCGACTAGTGGCAGAGTGTGTCGATTAGTGACAGCATCCTGTGGTGCCGAGTCATGGTCCCCCTATGCCGAATAGTTACAACACCCTTTCATGTCATCTCTTCACAAGCACTCCTTTTTGTAAAGGGCATCACTTGGGACACCTTGAGGCTTATAAATACATGTGTTTGGCCTCACTTTGGGACATGTTAAGTTAGTATTTGATAGCTTTTAATTACAAATACTTAGTGCAAATTCAAGTGATATAATTAGCCACCATTCGTGTATCAACATGGCACCACACGAAGCATTGTATAGGAGGAAATGTCATTCTCTAGTTTGTTGGGTTAAGCCTAGAGACAAGTACATGGAGATGCCAAAATTACTTAAGGATACTACTGAGAAGGTACTTTGATTCAAGATTGGCTGAAGATGGCCTTCAGTTGACAAAAGGGCTATGCAAACCCCAAGAGAAAGGACGCTCATTTTGCCATAGGAGATCACGTATTCTTAAAGGTCTCTCTAATGAAAGGTGTCATGAGATTTGGCAGAAGAGGAAAGCTATCGCCTCAATTTGTTAGTCCTTTCAAAATGTTGGATAAGGTTGGGGTAGTATCTTATAGACTTCCTTTACCCCCAACTATGACACATGTGCACTTGATTTTCCACATCTTGATGTTAAGAAAATATGTGTCGGATCCATCCCTTGTTTTGTCACCGCCAGATGTTATGATAGATGAGCAACTATGATAGATAAGCAACTATCCTATGAGGAGTTACCAATAGCCGTAATGGATCGATAAGTGAAAAGGTTAAGGAATAAAGAGATACCTATGATCAAGGTGTAATGGCGAAATCATAGGATATATGAGTGTACTTAGGAAGCCGAAGAGGAGATGTGGCAGAAGCATACTCAGCTTTTTGAGACCATATAAGTAAGTAAATTTGAGGATGAATTTCTTTTAAGGGGGGAGAATGAAACAACCCACACCCAACCTAGGAGTTTCTATGACAATTACTTGAATTTAGAGCTATCATGGTTAAGTGTGTGCTTTTATGAAAATTCATGTGTTATGTGATTGCTAAGTATGTGGCATATTAGATTAGCTCTAATATGCATAATATGAATTATTATGGTGAAATAAGTGATTTATATGAATTTCATTAAGTATAAAATAATTTATTGCACATAAAGTGAATTTTCATGCACAAAGCGATTTTTAAGCATAAAATAATTTTTATGTGCATTTTTAAAATATTTTTAAATAAATATTCTATGGGGAATTTTAATGAAAATAATAAGAAAAATATTTTATTTTTAATTACCTATAATCAGCCCATAAATTAAATAAAAGGCCTAATTTCTCAAAAGCGCACTATACTAAAACACTCTTAACTTAGCTCATTAAGGGTAAACATGGAATTTTGCCAAAACCCTAAATATATTAAGCAAAATTCCGCTAGTCCTAAGAGAGATAGCCACCATTCTATTATTCTTCATAATTTTGGCAAAAAAAATCTCTCAAAAAAATTCTCTCAACCGAAATTCCTAAGGTGTTTTCAAACCTTGCGATTTAATAACCGTTTTCGTAATTTTTTTTCTTTTAATTTACTATTTGATTTTTATGAAAATAATCATAAGAAAATTATTTTGGGCTGTTTATTTACTGATTTTCTATTAACTAAATTTGGCCTAGGTGAATTTTTAAAAGAGAAATCAACTTTTTCACTGAAAACACAACCCTCTCTACGCGAATCCTCCAAAGGTGAACCCTAAAACTCAAAATTGAAATTTGCATCCATAAACACATGGGGGAGCCACCAATTTATATGTGTTTGTGTTCTAAATTGATTTTTTTTTGTGTTTATATGAAAAATACTGATTTAAATCATATTTTTGTATATTACTGTAATAATCAGAAAAGTACAGAAAGCAAGAAAATTCATGGTTTTTACCCTAAAACCTAAAGTTAGAAAATTCCCATGCATATGTATCTATATGGGTGCTGATTTGTACATTGGAGCATTCTAAAATTATTTTTGACATGTTTATATGAAAAATATTGGTTTAAATCATATGTTTGCATATTATTGTAATGAACGAAAAGTGCAAAAAGTGAGAAAGTTCATGTTTTCCATGTTTATAGGGTATTCGGCCTACATTGGGAATTTAATCCCAATGTCTATAATTTTTATATGATATATCTTAAAGATTATTAACATGTATATATGAATGATAAATGATTTAATTACATGGTTGTTGAAGGATTAACTTTAGACAAGCCTATAGACAATTCGACCTACCTAGAGTTTACTAACCTTATTACTATATTATGATTAATCTATGATTAATATGTGTATATGATTAAATGACAAGTGAAATAGGTCTTATGATGTGATAATAATGAATTAGTGATCTTAAATTGACTATGAGATGGATGGTATGATTTGCTCAAAAGAGATAAGCATGACTCTTTAAGGTTACTTGTTAAGTTGATATATATGTGAAGTGTTAAGTGTACTAAGTTGAATGTTAAATGGAATTGATATTAAGATCATGATATATTGTGTTTGACTTTAGAAAAGTCATAGTATGAGTTATAATGAGATTTCATGTGAGCCTATGAAGGCTAAGTGTGCAGGACTTTAAAAGTCAACATGTTTTGTACAAGTGAGGGGTGCACTTCTAAGTGAAAGTCCAAGTATATGTGAATGTTATATGTGCATGGGATAGTTATATGATAAGATAGCATGATGATTAAGCAAATGCTAAATATTGAATTAAATGTATGTTAGAGCTTGAGGAGTATTAGAAGTTTAAGGTCTACAAGTACTAGGAGCAAAGGAACCACAAGGTGAGTAAACATTATATTCATATTACAAGTACAAGTGATTATGTTATGAAAACCTTTAAGATTCTTGAAACCCAATTCTTTTCTACTCTTAATTATAATTATATGATTTGTTTATTAAGCTTGGGTTGCCAAAGGATAATTGGTCCAAAGCCATTATTGTTTATTCAATGATATGAAGGAACCTTTGAAAATGTTGCCTTACCTTACTTTCTTTCTAGAATCACACTATTATCTTATCTTTTGTTCAATAAGTTAAATTTCTATTGCTATTATGCTATATGTTATTGTTTTCTTAAGTGCTATTGTCATAAGTGATTACCATTAGCTCTAGCTATGGTACCTCTAACCCTTTATGTAGAAATCTTCATGCCGATGCGAGTAATCATTGGAACCTGTGCATATAGTCTTAACCAGATGAATAGGGGTAGTGTATCCACCTCAGCTAGAAGGGGCAGTTCTAGCCATGGAATCTAATTAGTTTCTGGACTCTTTATAAGTTATGGGTTAGGAGTTGGAATTCGGTACAATGCCACCTCTCCCTAGAGTGAATGAGCTAAAATACCCGTCAACTCTTTATAAGTGATGAGTGTTTTAAGTGTAATTTCTGCAAACCTTGCTAAATTGCAAACTATGAACCATGAATGATGAATCATGAACTATAGGTTATCAGTTATGGGCCTTTTTAAGGGATATATGGTATTGTTTAAACTATATTGTTTACTCATTGATATAATCTATCTCACCCCTTTTTCCTTGTATGGTTCTAGATGAGCATTATAAGGAGGCAAGGTGATTGCTCAAGCAACCTACTTCACTAGGGAAATTCCCTTATCAAAGTTACTATTATGCTATACTATGATGAGTCCTTAGATGCTTCGGGAGTTATTGTGATGGGAACTTTAATTTTGGAACATTATGTTTTGGTGATTTTATTTGGAGTCTAAGCATGATTTTTCTTATGAATTGTATTTAAACTATAGTTTAACTATTCTTCTGCAACTTAAGGTTTTCCTATAAATGGTTTGTTCAAGTTAATGTATAAGGTTTTGGTACGATCTTAGGCAATATTTGTATATGTATGAGTGGGTTTTACGGGAATGGGTGACCTTATGTCTTCCTATGCTTTAGGACTGTTATATCTCTAAAATTGGGATATGATAGATGGTCCTAGAACATGGGGAGACATAAGGTTACCTATGCCCGTAGAACCCACTCATGCACTGTTAAACACTGCCTATGATCGTACCAAAATCTCATGTATTAACTTGTATAACCAATAATAAAGGAAATCCTTAACTAGCAGAAGAATAGTTTAAATATACTTTGAATATAATCTATAAGAAAAAGAACAATTAAGATTCCAAATTCATCATCAAACGTATAATGTTCCAAAAATAAAACTCCCAGAACATCTAAGATTGACTCTCTATATCATAGTATATAAAATGACTTAGACAAGGAAACCTCCCAAGTGAAGTAGATTGCTTGAGCTATCACCTTGCCTCCTCATAATGCTCACCTGAAACCACATAAGGAAAGGGGTGAGATAGTTGACCTCAATGAGTGAATAATACAACTTGTATAATAACATATATCCCTCTAGAAAGGTTCATAGTTCATAGTTCATAATTCATAGTTTGCAATTTAGCAAGGTTCACAGAAATCAAACTTACAACTTATAACTTATAGAGTGATGGCTTTTGTCTTATTCACTCGAACTTATAAAGGAGAGGTGGCATGATACCAAATTCCAACTCCTATCTTATAAAGAAGCGTGAAGCTGATTGATAAGTGTATAATTGGCTATATTTTACCCCTTATTTTTAGAGCATTTTATTGTTAAATTGAGTTTTGATTTGTTTGTTCAAGTGCTTTTCAGTGTGATTCTTAAGAATTCTTCATATCTTGGAATGTCATGGTCATTTGAGCTAAAATCACAAATTTAATTCATGAAACGGTGCCTTTTGAACAATTTTTCTATTGATATGCCCAGTGACATGGGAATGTCATTGCCCATGTCATTCGTTCGCTCACAGATATACTGTCCAAAAGCTACTCGTAAGAATACGAGGCAATCGTAGTATATAGGAAGCACCCAAGGTTGTATCTCTTAAGGAAGTGTCTAGTTGGGTAATTTTAAATTTTGCGAAAACTAAATGAAAGCAAAGAAAGTCGATGATTTGTGAATTATAAAAGAATTAATCTAAAAGACAAAAAAAAATAAATAGGTTGTTGATTTAGAATTTAGGGTTTTGATGCAATGATATGAAGGTGTCTAGGGTTTGTAATCCATTTATCACTATGATTTGTTTAAGAATTATCCCAATTGATAATGCTACAATTCTTGTTTTTATCAATCAAATTAATAGAAATAAACTTACTGGCTTTTGCATTGATAAATCTAAATCTATTAATCTTTTCTCTAAAAACTCAAACTTCTATCTTAGGCATATATTTCTAATTTAACCTAAGACCCTATTTGAATGGATTCAGAAATCAAACTTCCTCTCTCGATCTATCATTTAATTTCTAGGTTAAACAAATGGTAGCTAAGCACTTGTTCATAATCAATCATTCAATTCAATTAAGAAAGATTCACATAAACAATTAGGAAATAATTCAATCAATTGATATTTGTGATAAACATCATACAAACCCTAGACCAGGATGAATTAGCTCATAGAAATTAAATAATTCATCTTAATATTATTGAAATCTAAGGTATTCATCAATTCAATTAATAATAATGAATATAAAGATGAAGAAGTAAACCTCAAGCTAACTTTGCATAATTTAATCCCAATCCTAATCTAAGTGTTTTTTCAAATCACAAAGATGAAAAGTAATCTTCGATAATCGATTACAAGGCTTAGCATTGAAGAAGATCGTCAATCTCTTCCTTTCTTCTCGTGCAACCGTCCTTAGATTTTCCTTTAAAAATTGCTCTTTCCTCTCATTATGTGATTCTCCTCCTCTTTCTTAAAACCTTAGCCGCCTGGTTTAAATAGCAATTTTTTTTAGGTTGGACATACCCAGAAATACGGGCATGTCACTGGCTGTGTAGAGTTACTGGACTGATTCCCAATTGACATGCCTAGCGCCACGGATGTGTGCCTGGCCATGTCATACCTATTGGACTAACTTCATGTGACATGCCCAGCAACATGGGTATGTTTGTGGCTATGTCTTAGAGCTTGATTTTATCTTTTTGTGAAATTTGCACCATTCCTATACCTTTTCATCAATAGACTAAAAACACTAACAAACACATCAAAACACACTAAAACTTATAAAATAAATAATAAAGCACTAAATAAATCAAAAAAATCTTAGATTAAAAATAATAAAAATATGACAAAACATCATTCCCATATCTTAAAAAGCAAGATCCGTGCATTCGGAGCATTGACACGCTCAGCGACATGGGTGTTTTGCTGGCCGTGTTAGGCAAAATTTTTAGGTATAAAAGCTAATTTTTGACAGAGTTTCAATGGGGGGATTTAGAAAGCCATCTTGGGGACCTGATCTTTTGACCTAGGGTTCCTAGAATCCCAAAATTTCATCTTAGTTCTTTCATTTTCAAGAGATTGAAGCTATAAACAAGATAAAAGATCCATTGTTGCCTAGATTCAAAGCTGTAATCAAAGGATTAAAGAGAAGATTTCTATAGAACCATCCATTGATTGTTTGAGATCTCTTTCTCCTTTCATCTTTTCTTTATTGTCTTTTAGATATGTTATGAGCTAATTTTTTTTATCTAGATATTAATGAACCTTAGTTCTTGATTGTATGGATTGAATAATATCATTATTAATTGACTCATCTTTGATTGTCTAATTTCTATGATTAATATTATTATTCTAATTAAAAATTGCTAGCTTGTTAGTTAGATTTTGTTTTCATGTTAAATGAGTAGAGATACCTTAACATGGATTAATCACTCATAGGAATTGAGAGTTGCTTGGGGCTTTAGAGATAGGCCTATAGAACCCTTTGGCATTTTGTTCCTTGTTCTTAATGCATGAACTATTTAATTGTGTATTGAGAAGAGATTACTTACACTCTACCTAGGGATTAGGGATTAAATCGCTCGAGAGAGGTTTTAATCTAAATTAGTGGAATGCCAATTCAATGCATTATTTGGTTAATTGATTCCATTATCCATGACATATATGAGAGGCTAGGGGGATTCATATCTAGGTAGCTTTATCCTTGTTTATATCTATCAATCTTCTCATTGTTTTTGTTTAGTTTAGTTTATTTTAGTTTTAATTATTCTCTGATTAATTCACCACTACACAATAGTTGAAGTTTGCACTAGTACTTATAAACTATCCTCATGGCAAATGATACTTACTCATCACTTTATTACTTGATAATGACCTATGCACTTGCAATTTGTTAGTGTGCATTTCGACATGATCAAGTTTTTGGCATTGTTACCGAGGATAGTTTTATAATATTAGCAATATTAATAGAGATGTGGCATAATACTAAATTCTAACTCCTATCTTATAAAGAAGTGTCACATCCCAACTTTGGAGACATGACAGTCCTAGAACATGGGAAGACATAAGGTCACCCACGTCCGTAGAACCCACTTATACTTATACGAATACTGCCTAGGATCGTACCAAAAAAACCTCTTGCATTAACTTAAATAAACCCTTTTTTTTTTTGAAAACCTTAAGTTGCGGAAGCATAATTAAAATATACTTTAAACATAATCCATAAGCAAATAATATTTAGAATTCAATTAAAACCTTGAAGGATAACATTTCAAAATAACCATCCAAAAATGAACATTCCTGGAGCGTCTAAGGATAACTCTTCATGACGTATTAAACTAATTTTCTTGGACAAGGAATTCCCCAAGCGAAGTAGGATGCTTGAGCCAACACCTTGCCTCCTCATAATGCTCACCTAGAACCACACAAGGAAAAAGGGTGAGATAGATGATCTAAATGAGTAAACAATAGGGATTGTGCAATAACACATATCCCTTAGAAAGGGCTCATAGCTCATAACTTATAGTTCATGATTCATAGTTTGCAATTTAGAAAGGTTCACAGAAATCACACTTATAACAGAGTGAAGGCTACTGCCATAATCACTCGAACACATAGAGTGAAGGCTATTACCATAATCACTCGAACACATAGCTAATAATTACTTGCATCGGTACGAGGATCATATAGCCGATGATTACTTGCATCGGTACGAGTAGCACATAGCCGATGATTACTCGCGTCAGTACGAGAAGCACGCATCGGTATGAGGAGCACATAGCTGATGATTACTCGCATCGGTACAAGGATTTCTACATAAAAAAAAATGGTTAAAGGTACCATAGTAAGAGCTAATGGTAATCATATATAATAATAACATTTAAGCCATCAATAACATGTATCCCAATAGCAATAGCAGTTTATTGTTTTGAACAAAAGATATAAGAATAGTGTAGTTCTAGAAAGAGTATAAGTTAGGATGATAATCATGAGAAATTCTTATTGGATAAACAAAATAGTTTTGGACCAAATGTCCTTTGGCAATCTAAGTTTTACAAAGTGTCACATCCCAACCTTAGAGATATGATGGTCCTAGAACATTGGGAGACATAACGTCACCCACGTCCATAGAACCCACTTACATATAACAAATCATGCTTAGGATCTTACCAAACCTCTCACATTAACTCATTTAAAACATTTAGATGAATATCATATATTTGCGGAAGACTAAAGTAAATCATTACATATAATCTCCATAAGGAAAAATGATATGCATCAATAAATATCAATCAACATTCCCAGAGCATCTAATGACAAGACTTCATAAAAATAGTATTATTGATAACTTGGACAAGGAATTCCCCAAGCAAAGTAGAATGCTTGAGCCATCACCTTGCCTCCTCACACTTGCTCCCCTGGAACCACACAAGGAAAAAGGGGTGAGATAGATGATCTCAATGAGTAAACAAAAAGGCACATACATTATCACATATTCCTTTGAAAGGAAACACATTGCTTATACACATAGTTCATGATTTATAATTCATGAATCAAGTTGCAATTTAGCAAGGGTTCAATTTGGCAAGTTTGCAGAAATCACACTTATAACACATAGTGAGTGAAGGCTATTGCTCTATCACTCGAACATATTGAGGAGAGGTGGCCTTATACCAAATTCCAACTCCTATCACATAGAAGGTGTGAAGCTGATTAGGCCCCTCTGCTAGAACCTCCCCTTTCTAGTTGAGGTGGATACACTACCCCTATCCATTGGGTTAAGACCATGTGCACAGGTTCCGATGATTACCCGCATCGGCATGAGGATTCTGCATAAAGGTAAAAGGAACCATAGTTAGAGCTAATGGTAATCACAATTAGTAATATCACATAAGGCAACAATAACATGTATTTTAATAACAATAGTGGTTTAGCTTTTAAACAATGATACAATGATAGTGTAGTTCTAGAAAGAATACAAGTTAGGGTGTTAATCACAAGAAGTTCTCATTGGGTAAACAAACTAGTTTTCGACCAAGTGTCCTTTGGCAACCCAAGCTTGGCAAAGAAATCATATAATAATATTTAAAATGGAAAGAACTTGGGTTTCAACAATCACAAAGGCTCACATAACATTTTTTCACACATTTGTAACATAACAATATGTTACTTGCACTTATAACATGAACATAGTGTTTACTCATCTTGGGGTTCCTTTGCTCCTAGTACACGTAGTCCCTTTTGCACTTCTAAAGCTCCTCAAACTCTAACATAATATTTGATTTAATACTTAGTATTTATTTACTCATGATGCTCCTATCCCATAACTACCCATGCATATATAGCATACACATTAGAGTTCACTCATAGGTGTACTCATCACTTGCACATAGCACATTGACTTTGAAAGTCTTGCATACTTGGCCTTATAGGCTCTCATGACAACACATTGCAATCACATTAATACCTTTTTAAGGTCATCACAATATTATTACCTCAATATCAATTCACTTTATCAATTATCTTAGTTCACTTTACACTTTCATACATGTCAACTTAACAATTAATCTTTCAAGCATCATGCTTAACTCTTATGATCCCTTTCACTTCATTAACTCATAACCATATGTTCATCATCAAGTCATCATAACATCTAGTTCCAAATTCCCCAACCACATTTGCATTCTAATCACAATATAAGGTTAAGATACCTTAAGTATACCAAAATGCATTTAAGCTTATCTAAGATCATACCTTCAACTAACAAGAAATTTTATCATTTATTATAAATACATACATGTCAACAATCATCAAAACACATCACATAAAATTTATAAACATTGGGACAAAAATGTTTATATAGGCCGAATGCATCATCAAGGTAAAAACTAAATTCTTCTTCTTTTTGTACTTTTCGTCTATTTCAGAACTATGTAAAAACATGGTTTGAACCAAGATTTTTCATGTAAACATAACAAAAATCATTTTAGAATATAAATTCATAAGAATCAGCCACTATTGGTGTTATTTATACACAAAAATTCAACTTTTGAATCATAGAGCTCAAAAATATAAGTTTTCTTGTTTTCGGTATTTTTCGGTCATTTCAGAAATATGCAAACAGATTGATTAAACTATTATTTTTTATTCAATCATAGAAAATATCAGTTTAGAACACATCCCTATATGATTCGGTAGCCATAGATAGGGTTTATACAAATAAATTCCAAGTTTAAAGGCTTAGGTGAAAAATCATGATTTTCCGCGCTTTTCGCGCATTTCATTCATTTCAGCGATAAACAGACACATGATTCAAATCATTATTTTTCATCTAAAAAAAACAAATATCATATTAGAATACTTATTCATATAAATCGGCAGCCATATATTCATGCAAGAATAACATTTTCCAACTTCCAAGTTCTAACACGAAAACCTTGAACTCCTTTGTTTTTCGAAACTTTCTGGTTATCGCAGAAATATGCAAAAATATCATTTAATCCAATATTTTTCATCAAAACAAATCAAAAATCAGTTTAGAACACAACCACACACAAATTTCCCCCTTTATGATGTTTATGCATAAAAATTGTGATTTTAAGTTATAGAATTCACCTTTGGAGAAATCTTGCGGAAAGAATCGTGTTTTCGGTAGAAAATAAATTTTCTCCCCCAAAAACTCACTCAAATAGAATTAAATCTGTAAAAATTAGTAATCAAATAGTTCAAAATAATTTTCCCATAATTTATTTCATAGAAATCAGTTTAGAAATCGAAAGAGAATAAAAACTTATGATTACGGTTACGAAATCGCGAAACGAAAAGGTGTTTTCAATATTTTGGTAGAGAGAAATATTTTGAGAAAATTTTCTGCCAAGATACAGAAAGAATAAGAGAATGGCTACTGGAAACCCTGGTTTGGCCGAAATTTAGAATAAATATTAGGGTTTGGGTGAAATTTCCACTAATACCCTTAATGAATTAGGTTAGGAGGATTTTGGTGTAGTGGGCTTTTGGGTATTTGGGCATTTCCTTTAAATTTTCAGCTGAATAAGATTTAAAATAAAAAGAATATTTTTCTTATTAATTCTGGAACATTTCCCTCAAAAATATTTATTTTAAAATATTTTAATAATACCCGTAAAATTATTTTATGCTTAAAAATTGTCTTATGCATGAAAATTCATTTTATTTAAAATAAATTCTTTTATGCAAATGCACTTCATGTAAATCATTTATTTCATAATAGCAACTCATATTATGCATACTAAAATTAATTTAATATGCCACATACTCATCAATCACTTAGATCACAAATTTTCACACAAGCACACACTTAACCTTTTTAGTTCTAAATCAAGAAATTTATCACGAAAATTCCTAGGGTGGGTGTGGGTTGTTACACAAAGAAATCACTTGATTAAATTTTTGGATAAAAGAAACTTGGGTTTCAAAGATCGAAAAGGCTTACATAACAATATATCACATTCTTATAACACAACATAATGTTGTTCACACTTATAACATGAACATGGCGTTTACTCATCTTGGGGTTCCTTTGCTCCTAGTATACATAGTCCCTTTGCAATTCTAAAGCTCCTCAAACTCTAACATAATATTTAATTTAATACTTATTATTTATTTACTCATGATGCTTCTATCCCATAGCTACCAATGCACATATAGCATACACATACACTTAGAGTTCACATATAGGTGTACTCATCACTTGCACATAACACGTTGACTTTAAAAGTCTTGCATACTTAGGCCTTATAGACTCACATATAAACATATTACAATCATGTCAATACCTTTCTAAGGTCATCACAATATTATTACCTCAATATCAATTTACTTTAATAATCATCTTAAAACACTTTACATTTCCATACATGTCAACTTAACAATTAACCTTTCAAGTGTCATGCTTAACTCTTATGATCCTTTTTTTCAATTTTCACTTCATCAACTCAAAACCATATGTTCATCATCAAGTCATCATAACATCTAGTTCCATATTTCTCAACCACATTTGCATTCTAATCAAAATATAACGTTAAGATACCTTAATTATACCAAAATGCCTTTAAGCTTATCTAAGGTTATACCTTGTGGTTCCTTAGCTCCTAATGCTTGTAGCCCTTGCACTTTTAGCAATCCCTAAGCTCTAACATAACATTATAATTTAGTACTTAGTATTTGGCTTAACATCATGCTATCCTATCCCATAACTGCCCCATGCACATATAACTTTCACATATTCTTAGAGTTGCACTTAGAAGTGCACTAATCACTTGTATATAACATATTAACTTTTAAGTCCTACATACTTTGCCTTCTTAGACTCATGTGAATTCATATAATAGTTTATATCAGGACTTTTCTAAAGCCAAACACCATGAATCATAATCTTAATATCAATTTAATTTAACTTCTAACTTGGTACATTTAATACTTTCCATATATATCAACTTAACAAGTAAACCTTAAAAGAGTCATGCTTGTCTCCTTATACAATCAATCCTATAGGCAAATTAGGATCATTACTTCATAATTAATGCATCATAAAACTCAATTTACATACTACTTAATCATGTACACATATTAACCAAAACATGTCAATTAGGGTTTTGGAAACCTTAGGTAGGCCAAACCACTCTAGGAGTTTCCTAGAGTTACTCCTTCAATCATATGCAATTAAATTATGTACCATTCATATACACATGTAAATAATCCTTAAAATGTACCTTAAAAAAATTATAGGCCTTGGGATCAAAATCCCAATATTGGTTGAACCATCCTCACCATGGGTTTTTCTTATTTTTCATACTTTCTGATCATTACAGTAATATGTAAATGCATGATTTAAATTAATTTTTTTTATGTAATCATAAAAAAAAATCATTTTATGAAATAAAAACACACAAATCATCCCCCCTTAATGCACATACGCATGAAAATTCTAACTTTTAGGTTTTTATGGTTCACCTTTGATGGATTTGCGAAGAGAGAGATATGTTCATGGTAGGAAATCAGTTTCTCCCTCAAATGGATGACCTAGGCCAAATATAACATACAAAAAATCAGTAAATATATAGCCCTATATGGATTACTCATGATTAGTTTCATAAAATTCAAAAATTAACTTGAAAGGGAAGGAAAACTTACAAGGAAGATCACAAAATCACAAAGTTTGGAGGCACCTTGTGTTTTTCAGTCAAGAGGGAATTTGTGAGAGAAAATTCTATAAAAATTTGATGAGAAAACAAAATGGAGTCTACCCATGTACAACAGGTCGAATATTAGGTTGCAATTAGGGTTTTGGTGCAAAATTTTAATATTGCCATTAATGAGATAAGTTAGGAATGCTTAGGTGTTTTGGGCTTTTAGTAAGTTAGGCTTTTAATCCAATTTATGGGCTGATTATAATGTATTAAAAATAAAATATTTTGCTTCTTATTTTCATTAAAATTCCCTTAAAAATATGTAATTTAAGGTATTTTAAAAATGCTCATAAAAATTATTTTATGCTTAAAAATCACTTTGTGCATGAAAGTTCATTTTATATTCATTAAATTAATTTATGCATATGCACTTCACATAAATCACCTATTTCATATTATGCATATTTGAACTAGTCTAGCATGCCACTTGCTCATAAATCACATAGCACATGAAATTTCATGAAAGCACACTTTTTGTCACAATAGCTCTAAAATCAAGCAATTTGTCATGAAACTCATAGCAAAGGCATGGGTTGTTACATATGTTTTCTTGCATCTTTTGTGATATATTCTTTTGAATCTTGAAAATTTAATTGTCATCATTCTTTTTACTTGTATGAATTGCATAAATTAAGGGGGAGAATTCTCAATTTTAATGAATTAAAAGTTATTTCATATTTAAGTTCAATTTGATTGTCAAAATAAGAAAGGGGGAGATTATTGACCTAAGTTATTTTAAAATATAGTTAATCTTTATTTTGATCTTGTTAATCAAATTGAAGCTATCTAATATGTATGTCGAGTGTCTATTTTGTAGATTAAAGCATATTTGATAGATTGGATTTCAAAGATTCTTAAGTTTTCTCAAAATCTCATACTTGGCCTCTGAGTCGTGACCACTATGTCAAAATCATGACTGCAACTACTAAATTGAGACCATGACCTCTCTATCTTGACAAGACCTTTAGAAGGCCAACTTGTTCAATTTTTAGCCTTGAGAAACTTTTGTGCAGAAGTCTATAACTACAATGGATAGTTGGGGAACCAATAAGAAGACACCACATGTCAACTAGCCATTGTGATTTTTGTAGATCGTGATCGCAAAAATGCCATCTTGACTATAAAAATTATGTCGAGACTGTGAAAAAGGCTTAATAATCATGACTTTGTCCTAATAGAGCATTTAATGCATGATTTTATGGTTATTGTGAAAATTTCTTTCCATTACTCTTTGTTATAGCAATTTGGAGGGAAGAAGCTATAAATACCCCTTCTAAAGACCCTCATAAACATCCAACAACCTTCATTTAAGCCAAATTCTCACAAATTTAATTCTTAAAGCCTTAATATTTCTATTTTAATCTTTTGGTTGTTGTAAGAATATTGATTGCTCAAGTAGGTTGAATGTTAGCCTTCAAAACACATTGTATTATATTGAAAGTGAGCCCATGAAAAACTCTTATATAGGTTTAAGTTTGAACATTAGGGAAGCACTTGTGAGAGTTATGTGTTATCCTAAGCACATTGTAAAGTTTGGAGTAAGCCTGAAACCCCATTGTAATTACCTAGTACTAGGAGAATACCCAATTGAGATTAGGGAGTAGATGTAGGGTTTGTTAACACCCGAACCACTATGAAATCACTTGTGTCTATTCTCTTTCCTTATCACTTTCTATCTAAATTTTCACCTCCTTTCTTAGTGCATAAGGGCAAACATCATTTCTAAATGCAAGGATGTCTCACACGTTAGGCTGAATGACATCAAAAAGCTGCCATATCCTTATCGAGCCATCCATTTTATATCATGAAATTTGCTTATTGATGAAATGGTCCTTGTCCTAGTTCACTGCACCAGCATCTTAGCTTGGGCCAGCACCCATGCCATGCCATGGCTTAGTCTAGCACCCCCGTCAGCATAAGGAATGGGTCCCTTAGAGATGCTCCCTCCAGGAATCTCAAAAGTCGCTTGGATAATCAGCTCCTTTGAGAGAGCAGAACTGATGGAGGAATGGCCCTTTAGGGTGATCTCTCACATTAGAAAAGTAGAATAAAAGTCATGGTAGCTCTAGCCAAAGCACTAGTGGATGTATGCTTTATTGCCATTATAGAGCATTAGGGAAGCTCGGATCGCTGACCCATATCTCATGTACACTAGTGGCAACTTAAAGACGCACCAAGAGCAGATAATATAGAAATGTACTCTCTCACCTAAAAAAAAAAAAAAAAAAAGGCAGTGATAAGGCTAGCATAGCAGGAGTCACCTTCGAGAGATATGTTAGATAAAAGTTGATATGGGCAAATTATTATACCCTAGCCCTTATGACTAAATATAGGATGAGCAAGGGGTCGAACACTGGGAAAAATGATGAATTTATTATTAACCGAACAAATAATAAGATGAATAGGCAAGGAATAATTGGAGTTTGAGTAACTAGTTAACTACTAATTTAACTACAAATTACTAATATCTAAATAATTTCAAAGTTATTAAACAATTTCTAGAAAGAGAACAAGTTAAAATTACAATTTAAATCTAAATCAATGAACTTTTAATATAAAAATAAGATTATGAATGAGCTGATTGGAGAATTAACCTGAAATCTTTAAAAGCTTATCTCTAAGTCAATTAAAGGTATTTTTGAATAGACTTACACACATTCTCATGTCAATGTAAATGTAAACAAAAACCATGAAGTTTAATGTTAATTCTTTTTATCCCTTTAGAAGTAGATTCTAATTAATCCTTTAACTTAAGTGACATCAATTACTTTTCCATTAAGAATTCCAATTCTCATTGCAAATTCTTAACTAACATATTACATATGGTGATCAAGCATATATAACAACTATTAAGAAAATTAATTGAAGCTAAATCAATCATTCATTAACAAAAAATGAAGTTCATCGACTAAATTAGCATTGCAATTCTAACCATAAGTACTTTAGCCTTGATGCATTGTTAGATATCTTATAAAAAGAAAATTAAACATTCAATCATCAAAGAAATAAAATAGATTAAGTAAGGCAAAGTTATAGAAATCTTTTACTATCACTTTTCAAGATTAGAAGCCTTGATACAAGAATAGTTTCCCAAAGTGCTGTACTTGAAAGTGCTAAAACTTGTAAGATCTCTCTTTTTCTTCTTAATAAAATACTCTCTACTTTTATTCTGATTTTATAGATGTCTCTTATAGAAGAAACTTCAACTATTTAAAGATCGTGAATAGTTAAAAAGTCATAACATTTCATAAAGAAATGCAACACTTTGTGAAAAGTCACCTAATAACTATTTCAGAAACTTCAAGGGCATTTTGGACAATTTAGATAGCAAAATTAGACTTTAAGGTATTCATGAAAGTTGTAGGCCTTTTTATTAGCTTTCTATATCCTCTTGAATTGTTTCAATCCGAGTTGTGTAAAGGAAGTTATGACTGAAACATTATAGACTATTCGTGAAGAATCCTGTCTTTTGGTGTGTGACTTGGCACCAACTCACCCTTCCTTCAATCAACTCGGCACAGCAAATATTGGTGCTGACTCAGCACTAACTCAGTTGAAGGGTGCCGACTCGGCACCAGTGAATTTCCAAACTTTGCTTTCTTTTTGTATTTAACTCTTCTAGGAACCTCTAATACCTCCCATATCCTACTAAAACCTATAAAATATTCTCAAAATCATCAGGTTAAGGAGATATCTTAAGAAAATATTAGTAGAATGAATATTAAGGGAATAAAACATAAAATGCATTATAATATACTAAACATATACCTAAAAAGCAACTAAAATGCACTTGAAATAACACTAAATCCATACCATTTTACATCACATCAAAAGTCACACTATCATGGCTGAGATGTTGTAACTCCCCAAAAGGCCTTGAAATCTATCATAGTGAACAATAAGTAAAACAATTCAAGTGGCAAAGACATGATGGTTAAAGTAACCGGTGAAATACCTCATACTCTATTAAATTATTAAAGAAGGCTCGAGTGTCAAAGCACTATGATTGTCCAAATCAGGACCTTAATTTGATTCCACCCATCTCCTTCTAGTAGGGAAATCGCCCAACCTTTACTTGATTAGCCTGGGAGCTATAAAACAGAAATACTTATATGCCTAGAGCTGCACATAATAAATAATCAGAATCATCACAAGTGCAAATCATGGTATAAGTCAGAGTATGGAAACATACCTCCTAGATGAGCATTGTGCTACCAATAGAAAGGACATATCCTCTGGACAACTCCACCATGTCATGGTACATAGTGCTAAGGACCTCACCACCTTAGTCATACTCCTTCTAGGCATCCAGATCAACTAAGCTAGCAAAAATGCTGAGGTCCACTGTGTCCCTCAAGTTATAGGAGCCAGTGCAACCTGCAATGATCAGTAAACACAATCGGGCCATCACTGTGTCTAGAATAATCTCACTAATAGCTACTGCCCATTCCAACTTCTCTATTCATTGAGTGCACCTCACCTAAGTACTCTCGTAAAGCAGGTCAAAGCTAAGAAGGGCCTATGCCTCATCAGTGGAGAAAGTTTGTCTCCAATCATTGCATATGTCCAGAGCTTGAGTTTAGAACCAAATCTTGAAAAGCAGATATAGATCAAATGGTGTACAGGTCAGCTCCTCATAAGCAAAGTGAAAGGTGTCAGTGGTGTCCCACTATCTTTCTACTAAAGCCTAATTTCAAATGATTTGGGGTATGCACACCTAGAAAGTCAACAAAACCATTGGGCTCCAGCATAGCCTTGACGGAACTACCTAAGGAGGTATATGTGATCACCTCCCTAATATTACTTTGGCTGCCTCTATTCTTAACCATCTTTGTCTACAACAAACTAGTAAATGCACAAAATAGTTTACATACATAAAATGCATGTAGTGCACAAAATTGACTTTAAACGAAAGTTTCAAAAGGAATAAGTAAGACTACTAATCCTTAATCGATCATCATAAGACATGTGATCTTATAGATCCTGTGAGAGGAGAGCCAAATGTGGGTAGTCAGATGTGGGTTGTCTCTTGGTGCCTCATATTGATGCCTCCGATTGCTTATAGAAGAAGCAGAGGTCCACCTCGAGGAGGTAGCTCCATGGAGGGATGTGTATGCTATTTCAATTGAATGCCAAACTTGACAGGCAATATAAGCAGCAAGTATTGCATGAAAAAAAATTTCGCTTAATTATTTATTATTATTATTAAAAAAGAAAAAGAAGAAAATTTTTTTATTAAGTAGTTATTATTATTATTAATTATTAAAAATTTTAATTAAAAATAATATTAAAAAAGGAAAAGAAAGAAAAAAAAGAGAAGAAAAAAGAAAAAGAAAATTAAAAAAAAAAGAGAAAAGGAAAAGAAAAAGAAGACTAAAAAAAAAAAAGAAGAGCAAGAGAAATGAAGCTCACGTTGAGCTTAAGAAAGGACAGGGTGTGTGAGTATGCAGTAAATAAGTGACAAGTGAAGTTCATATAGATTTTAGGGTTGAAAAAGATGAAATAGCACCTAGTAAAAGATGCCATATAATTATCTAGTTGCATAAAAATACATTTCTTAGCCTATTTCAACTCATAATTCAAATCCAAAAGTTCATATGTGTTCGTTAAATTTTTATCTATCTATAGGCATTTCATTTGCCTATCTTTTGACCAAAAATACATTTTTTAAATTAGAAAAACTAAAAAATTATGAACCTAAAAATTCATCAGTTTCTCAAAAATCACCAAGCCAAACTCCAAAAATTACCAAAATTATTTCATTATGTACAAAATCTTTTTTCAAACCCAAACCTACTAAAATCTGGGGTTCACTCTCATCAAAATTTTCTAACAGATAAACAGCTTTTGATGAGGGAACAGCTGTAAACTCTCATTTCAGTACCTCTAAAATTAATTTGAACTTGTCAGAGCTGACTAAGTATTTCTAGCACAATATGAGATGTTTCTGATTCAGACTGAACTTCCTATACTAGACAGTATTTTCCTTGAAACTGACTAGATTTTCCCTAGACTGACTACTTAATTATTATAAAATTGATTTTGAGCCTATCGATGTTGACCGATAATTTTTTGAATTCTAAAAATCCTAAAAAACTTACCCAAAACCTTTGAAAATTGATTCGAAAAATCTCAAAATGCAAACTAAAGCCCGCACTACATGGTAGCCATAGGACAGCCTTGCGATGCTACAGATTGGACCTACGGCCTGCCATGGTGATCCCCTTTTTTGTGCAAAAAAGTCCAAAATGCCCCTCTTATCTAATTTCCATCCCTACCTCTCCATGTCTTTTCACATTTCACTTTTCCAAACTACCCATCACCCATTTTGCTTATTAATAGCCCTCACTTCCCTTCATTCTTCTTCACTCCAAAAATTGATATTGATTGCTATCTATCAATTTTTCTTTCTTCTTCTCCCTCCACTCGCTCCCTAATTAATTAATTAATCTTTTTAATTAATTGATTCTTTCTCTCTAACCAAAAGTTAATCTATCTTTTTTTAATTAATCTTTCCAAAATTAGTTAATTAATCTTTTTAATTAATTAATTAATCATCCTTTTTTAATCAAACTAATCCTTTTTTTTTTTCAAATTAATCCATCCATTTTTTAATTAATCACCTCAATTATTTTTTTTTCTTCACTTAGAATTGATAAATTAACCCCTTTAATTAATCTCCAGTCAATCAAATTGTTTAGTCCTGATAAAAGGGAATTTTGGTTAGGCAAAACACTTCATCCACCCCAACCACCAAAATCCAAGGTATTTTCCAAAAACCCATCCCCCAAATCGAAATCAATTTAATCAATCAGTAAACCCTCCACTTAATCATGGAATGAATTATCTGGGTTTTGATCCCCATTCAATGGATTACATAGGCACCTTTAGAATTTAAATCCAAACCTTAAATCCAATTTTTAAATTAAATTCATTTTCTAAATGTAATTAATTATTTTCTAAATGCTAGTTGTAAGGGAGTTTGGGATCTTCCTATAATCCGATAAAGGGTAGAGGAGACATCCCAATTTTTATTAATTTGATTACTTTAATTGAAATTAAGAAGTGATTATGTGGTTCCCTTAAATCCATAAGGATTAGAGGGAACACTCTCTTTAATTTGTGAATATTTACTTTAATTGTTTTATTAATCCCCAAGCACTATACATTCATATTCATGCATTTTATTTATAATTATCAATTAATAAATATCATTCATGAAATCAATTTTTCAAAGTCAAATTGAACTTAAGAGTCAAATCGTGATTATTTAAAAAAAATATAGTTCATGAGCTCAACGTGGTTTGAGGCTAGTGATTTTATCATTGGATAAATTAATTGAAAATTAATGAATTGGAGTCAATTGGATTTTTTTTTAATTTATTTAAAAATAGATTAAGGTGGCGACTCCTAAAATCACTTTTCAAAATGAAAAAATCAATTCTCTTAGTGATAACCACTCCAATCGTGAGCATTGAAGTTTTTTCCATAACTTCCTTAAAAAATTGCTCGCCTTTCCTTAAGGCAATTCTCCCGAGCGAGGGAGAGGCATTTGGGCAAGATCTCACATGGAGCTAATTGCAAACAATCGATCATCTCATGGGAATGATGAGCCCATTCCTTAGAAATCTACAAAGAAGCCAAAAGAAATTTGAAAATTTGTTGCATAATCCTTGCAAAAGCAACAAATCATAAGTTCACTTACCTCACACACATGGTCAAGAAAGGGTGGCCAATCATAGGGTAGTGTATGAGGGATCTCCTATGGCACCATCCCTAAAGGAATGGTGGTGCCAAATGCAACAGAAGCAAGGTAGTGGGGTGACATTTCAAATATTTTAAAATTTCACTTCACCCACTTTGGTCCAAAATCCATTCAAGTAATCAATTAATTTGTGTGTAAAACATATATGCATAGAAACAAGAAGGAAGAGTAATCATATTACCTCTTGAAGGTTCCTTTTTTCTTTAGCAATAAGCTTCCATAGTGTGAAACCTCTATATTATCCATACCTAGCTCACCTTCAAGTTCCCATTTGGTTTCTTTGGTGTTCTTGAATCCCTCTGCTGGTTGCCCAAATCTGATTCAAGATTTTCCCTCAAAAAACTTTAGGAAGTTAATGTTTCTCTTTGATTTGTTTTAGACAAAACTCATTTTCAGTTTGCAAGCATTTGTTCTTTCACAAAGAACAAAGAAAAGAATTGAAGATCAAAAGAAAAATTGAAGAAACTCTTTCTTCATCTTTTCTTTCTCTCTCTCAACTTCTTTCTAAAAGCTTCAAAAGTGCAAAATGATGTTCACTCCTTTTTAGAACATAAAAACTCATAGCTTTTATATTCTTTCCAAGACTTAACCCTTAAGTCTTCATAAAGACAAAAAATACCCTTTTAGCTTACCATTTGGTAAAAGGGCAAAAGTGAACTTTGCTTCTTTAAATAGTGAAATGAACATTTTATCCTTTAGGGGAAAAATGGACATTTCCATTAGCTAAAAGATGTAATTACAATTTTAACCTTAGTAGAAAATTCTCTAACCCCTAAACCCATCACATGAGCTTATGAATAGTAAATTTTCTCTGATCCCTAAATTGCCTCTTTTCCATATCACATATGGGCATAGGCCACATCTCATATGTTACGGGTTTTCACTAAATTTAAAATTAAGTCTTTGATTTAGTCTAAATCGATTTTCAATTTAATGTTTCTCATTTGTATCATATACAAATTAAGATTTAATTGAATAGAACCCTTTTAGATTTAACACCAGGACATGCTAGGGTCATTGTAAATTTAATTACATGTTTAATAATTTTACCACTAATCAATTAATTAAATACTTTAATTAATTATTATGGTAAACCTTTTTATACTTGAAAGTTGATCACTATTGGGTGTGTGACTTTTTAGGTTCATGTCTAATGAACAATGGGAATGAGAAAACATTTTTTCCTATTAATGTGAAATCCCCACTTCACACTTAGTCTTATGAGTCATGAGTGATAGCTAGCATTCTATATCACGACTACCTAATTAGAAATGAATGTTTATAGTTGATAACTTTAAACATCACATGGACTATCAATCATAAATTATAATGCACTAGAATCCCTTTATTAAAGATCCTAATCTCGACTAGGGTAATGGTTTATGTCAAACCCTAATGTGCCTCGATTCTATGTCCTTAACTCAATTCTAATTCTTGATGAGATTAGATTCCTACTAGAAACTCTTTCTAATGAATCTTACTATTCTGGCAAAATAACCAGATAGTATAGGATCTTAACCTTGTTTACTCAAGGTAATGAATTCTATCTTGGTGATCACTTACCTCCATACATAACAAATTAGAACTATCACATGCCATATAGTCATATATGAATAGTCCATCTATGTAAGTAGTAATAAATCCTAACAACCTATGTATGAGATATAGTATCCCTCAAGTCAAAAGACTATATGCACTATTATGACCTAGATGATGAATAATTGACAAGTAGTAAAACTTTATATTATTATCATCTAAAGTCATAGTTCCACTATTCATCCTATGAATATCCACATGTTTGTATCGACATCATATGTCAAGCAGCATGAGATTCATTGCATCTATAATCATTTGTATCACATATTGATTATAGAAAATGAACAAAGGTGATGGTCTTTTGGAATTAATGATGTCCAGTCATTAATCCTATGACCATGAACATATTTAAAATATTTGTATAAGAGCGATCTGTCTCCCATATTCTCAACACTTAAGAATGTATCCTTTTACAAATACTTTAGGACTATATTTAATAATATGAAACCCTTTTCACATTATGAATATATTTATTATGCCATTGGGAATTGATATCTACTATTGCATAACTATTATATGGCTCTTAGGGCATATACTACTATCAATCCCATGCTCCCTTGAGATGTAATTCAAAACATCTAGAGCCCAAAATATCTCATCTATCCTACCAACTAAAGTCTCTACAGTAGTACTGGGATCAGGACCTATACTAGTACCTCATCTAACTCGAGGAATATGAGTAGAACCAAATGCTAACCTAGATCAAGCAGGCCTATCTATAAAAGGCATGCTTGGTATTAATCTATTGTGACAGAACTCATCATAACCAACCTTAAGGTCTAGAGGGGGCTTGATCAAAATACCTGCTGCTAGAATATCCTAATCTCAAATGTGAAGCCCACATCACATCTCACTAGTAAGATGAGCACAAAAACTCTCCCTAAGATAAAAGATCTAATTAGGCCAAAAATACAATAGAAATGAAGGTCAAACTAGACTCCATCCTCTATGGTAAATACATCATCTTAGATCCAAAAGGCATCTATTGAACCTTCTAGGAAACATAAAATGAGTCATGGAAGGCAACAATGGGTAAATATTGAGGGTTCAAAACAAACAGTACCTAAGATACGCGAAGCTAAAGGAAGAAAGATCTAATGCCATGAAAGCTTTGGCGCTCATAATGACATCTATTCTTTGACCTCCACACATAGTCACATGGAAGATAGTGCACAGTGTCATCTTTCAAAGGATGAGATAAGAAATGGAAGTATTCATAAGTTCAATACTGTAAATTAGATAGCAGCCAATCAAAAAAACCAATAGGGGCAAAGACATAAGGCAAAATAAGAGTGCCATGATATGCTTCCCAGATAATATAAGTCCTAGCTAGGCCAAAAAATACTCATCGGGAGAGATCAACATTTTATAGAGTACAAACCTTCCCTAATCATACTTTTCAAGCTCAGTCAAATCCTCTAATGAGCAGAGGATATTTAGATCAATGGTATCCATCCTTGAGTGAAAGAATGAACAGGCAAGAATCATCAGAATAATTAAAAGGCTGCCTCTTGTCAATAAAGCCACCAATATCAAAGGTTATAATTAGAATCTACTCTTGAAGCCAAACTTGAGAAAGATGAATGTGACCATGTTGTGGAGTCGACCTAGCCACTCTATCAGTCTCGCATTTGTCAATCCATGCTAATCAGGGTAAAACTCCAAAGGCCAAAAATGAAAATGCCAATTAGTATAGAAATGTCTAATGGAATTACAATCATCTCCCTATAAGGAAAATGAAAGGTGCCGGTGATATCCTATAACCTCTTTACTAAAGCTCTTAGTGAAGGCAACTTACCCTCATGGGTAAAATTTAGAGAAAAGAAGCCAAGCAACTAAGATGGCTTGATTAGTTCATGGACACAAGGGCATGCCTCTAAAAAGGTAACCATAACTGATAGGTTGGACCTACCCCCTCTAAATCTAAAGCTCACATCCTTTATGCAAAAGAAAAAAAAAATCATCATCAACATCATCATTTAATTATTGCCTAAAGCTACCTAAACCGCATGCCATATATTTTGTTTTTTGCAAACTAAAATGGATAACATGATAAAGAAAAATAAATACGTCCATAGCTATAGTACGAGCAATATGGCACTTTGGCTTTAGAAGTAGATCATCAGGCTTGGTGTTCTCTTGTAGGGCTTGTAGCTTTAGATATGGTGGCTACTAATTGAAGATGAAGCCATGGGAAAAGGGGTGAAGAAAGAATTCTAAAGAGAAGTTAGAGAGAATTGAGAGAAAATGAGTTATAGGGAGAGAGAAAGAGAGAAAATTTAAGAAATGAGAAAATGAACTAAAAAGTGAAGAGGTAACCTCTTTATATTGGCACCCTTGCATGGTACCTCCAAATCACTTGGGAGGTGATTCCAAATTCATTTCAATTTAGAATTTAGTTTTGTTAGTTCTAGTAAGTTTATAATATTTTTCTCTTTCGTTAGAACCTTCATTTGCCTAAATCAGATTTACGATCTTCTATTATGATAGAAAGACAAAAAAATCAAAAATACCTCAAAAAATGGAAAACTATCCAAACCAAGTTAGAAATGTCTCAAAATTAAATAGACATCATGCTAGATTGGAACCTTCACTATTTTGAAACTCATCCAATATCTCCTTAAGTTCACACTTATAAGAATCTCTCTTTAGATTGGCCATTCTGATAAAGGGGCGGTTGTAAGCCCTAAAGTTTACACCCTTGCACCAACATTGAATACTAATAGACACTCCTCAAAGTCTTGAAAGTTGAAACTGGCTAAAAATGGTCTGAAAATGGGCTAACAGCATATAGCCCTTTTAGAACTGCATAGGGGTTATGCAGTGCAGTTCAAAATGGCCAGCTTGCAAATGCTAATTGTGACTACACACTCCCTCTACAAAACTACAAAGGCCTCATATGGTTGTATCTTTTTGATTCACAGTGCCACATTGGAAAATGTGCAATCTAACCTCAAACCCCTTCTACTATATATTAAAACCTCCAAACTTAGTTTTTTCACAATTTGACTTACTTGATTAACCTTTGATCTCAAAGCAAGCCCTAAAGTTTCTTTTATACTTATTCTAAAATAAGAACAAGCCTTTAGTCCTAAAGTTTTCTTTATTTTATTTTTGTTTTTATTTTTGCTTTGCATTGTTCCTTACTTTGCAAAGTGTGTTTGAGCCGCCATTCCACGTTTAAGTTCCACCTTAAGTTAAGAAAAGGTGGAACTGAGATTCAATAAACAACTTAGTCCATTCATCGATAAGCCATGTGTGTGCAAGATAAGCATCAATTTAGGCTTATCTATCATTTATACTAATGTTTCTGAGGAACTCAACCAATCAAACATGAAAGGTTCTTCCATTTTCTATTTATTTTATTTATTGTATTCCTTGTTCTTATTTTCCCTCTTTGGGATTCTTTTTTCCCTTTTAGGCTCCTTGCCTAATTCTTACTCTTCTACTCCCTTACTCTATTTGATTTAATTAATTGAAATTGATTCATTAGAGTAGTAAAATCTGACCTAATTTACTTAACTTAGTAAATCAATTAAAATTGGTTAATCTGTTAATCAACTCTCTCTAAATCAATCAATTGAAACATGATAAAAGGCTAAGACTAAATTAAATTCCTTTTTGAAAAGGAAGAACTGTATGGGTTTTCATTCTCATTCAAAGGGATGCGCAGGCATGCTTGGTCCAAGTATCAAATCCAAATAAACAAACTTCTCTCTTATCACCTTTTTCAATTAGCTTAGATCACTTGTGATTATTTGCTTCCTTATGACTAAGTTGGGGGAATGTGTGACTTCCCTAGAATACATAAGAGCCAGAGGAAGTATCTCCTAAATGTGAATTCTTGTAATCTATATTTATTCATTTACTTTACTTTGTTTTATTTTATTTTATTTAACAAATGGATGAATGGATGGAATCGTGCATTTTATGATTCTTTGTGCAATATAAATTGTTCATGAAATTTATTTTAAGTCATGTTGTATTAAACTTACCAAACTAATTTTTTGTAAAATCAACCAAAGACCTAGTTCCCATATCCTCTTTGGTAATTGAGGATTAGTGCACTTTTCCTTTGGTATAAAATAAATTGGAGTCATTTAATTATGTTTTTCTCTTAATGTTTTTCTCAAATAAAAATAAAATTAAGGCATCGACTCTTAATAAATTTTTCAAAATCAATTAATCTAAAACTAAGGGTTTCATTATGAGTTCTTTCCTAAATGAGCATTTTGATCCCTTTTAGCGATGCTCAGGTGAGGCCTCACAATATTGTTTATAATCATGCATTTAATCATTTTTTCTTATGTGTTAATATGTTATTTATATTCATATATGATGTTTTGATTATATTATCATTGTTTAATGAAAAAGAAATTGATTGAATTGAGTTTTCTATGGATTTCTTTTTTTTTTTTAATTTATATTTTATGTTCGACATTTATGTTCTTATTTTTTTATGCTTAGATTCTGAGTTCATGCCTTATTTAATGATTATCTCATTTACTATTATTATTAGAGGTGAAGAAGGATTGATTGAAACCAGTTTTCAATCAATCATCTTCTATTTTTCATTAATTTTGTTGATTGATTAAGTTTATATGCCTATTATTTGCTTTGATCAGTATGCTCGATTTAATTTTGAGTTATGGAAAAAGATGTGATATGGATTGAAACAAGTTCTCAATTGTTTCCATCTGATTCAAATTAATTTTATAAGTTTATATGCATGTTTATCATTTTAATCTTGATTTAATCTATATGTTTGCATGTTCTTGTTCATTCTAGACCTTTGATTTTATGTACATAGTTTTGTTAGGATACATGTTAGTCCTTATTATGATCTTTTGATGTTTAGATTCTATATTAATCAAAGTAAATCAATTAAATTGTGTTTTGCAAGTATCTCTAGATTTTCCTTATAAAGGCATGATTTGATCATAATTCTATGTGTTTGTAGTTGTTTTATATGTTTATTATTCCTTGGATGTCCCTTGAAAGTACCCAAATAGACCCAAGTCAGTGGCAATCAAAGATACAAATGGAAAATGATGAAAAACCATCAATACAACTAAAACCTAGGCTAAGGGCTTATGCACTTACCTGTACATATGGTTAGGCATGTGCATCCCATTGTGTGCATGTAATTACGTGCTCATAGCTCTCTGTGTGCATGTAACCTTGGTACATATGCACACAGCTATGATAGCCCAGACACCCTTCATTATTTTGGCCATTATTTGAGCTATGGATATTAGAATGAGATGGTTCAAAATACATTAGAAAGGTAAAAGATAGAGCTAAAAATATAAACATTAAAGCCTAGTTTGATCAACTTTTATCTAATTTTTAGTCCATAATTTGTTCAATTAGTTTAACTAGATTATTTCATTTTTTTTTTCAATTTTTAAATGGTTGTAATTTATTTTCCTTCACCTTTCAAAGGATCTTAGTCCCTTAACCCCTATTTTATGCTTTAGACTTAGAATCCTATGATCACTAATCAATTTGGTAAATGTATTATTTTATTTGAGCATGAAATTGGATTAAATTAGATCCATCTTAAAATGCATGAATATTAGTTTGTTAACTAAAATTGGATTTAATTGAAGACCAAGCATTTTTAGGTTGCTTGTTTGATTAGAAAGCATGTTTAAGACATTTAATTTATGTTCAATTGTTTATTGCTCATTTTCTTGACCCAATTCTAACTAATTCATAACTAGTACAAAGAATGCATGTTTAGGTTAATCAATTAGGATGGCATATTTTTATGGTTAGAAACCAACCAAATGGACTTTGGCATTTAGTAACTGTAATACCCAATATTGTTCTAGCTCACTAGAATTAGCAATGGTGCCTTAGATGATTGATTTTAATGAGAATTGTGATAGTGAAATTGAAAATTGAAACCAAAAGAGGCCTATTGTGTTTAAGTGACCTCCTTACTTAAATTATGACACCATAATGCCTATGTATGTGCACAAATAAAATGAATAAGATTAATATGATAATGTGTAAGTATGTAGATGTATTAGAGAGTAAAAATAGGTATGCTAAGGTGAAAATAAAGAAACATACTTACAAAAATCACTAAGTATAAAGATGTGTGTAAATGTGTTTATAAGTAAGATTAAGGAATCCAAGCCTGGCCAACTATGGTGGTTGATTGTAAGGCCTCACTCGAGCACTGGTTTGATCTGCCAAAGGGAATCAAAATGCTTATTTTGAAAAGAACTAATGATGAAGCCCTCGAACTTAGATTGATTGATTTTAAAAAAGTGTATTAGATTTTCCACCTCAATTTTATTTTAATTGGGAAAAATGTTAAGGAAAAAATCTAAATTGACTCTAATTGTTATCCAGATGAATAATTGTACTAATCTCAAAATCAAATAGGATTTAGATACTAGGTTTTTGATTTATTTTAATAAAAATAGTTTACATTTAATAAAATTGTGACATGAAAATAATTTTATGAATTATGCATGTACAATTTGTTATGATACATGACAATTCATTCATAAGATAAACAAAACATAAAAGAAACTGAAGAAAGAAGTTAAGTTAAAATTACAACAAAGATCCAAAATTAGATATACCACCTTTAGTCCTTATGGGTTCTAGGGAAGTCACACATTTCTCAAACTAGCAAAACCAATGTAATAAACTGAAAGAAATTAGATTAAAGCAAACAAGGTGATGGGGAGAAGCTGGTTTATATTAATTAGATTCACTGCTTAAACCAAATATGCTTATGTATCCCTTTGAAGGGGAATAAGAACCCACGTACTTCTCCATTCTTGTGAAAGGGTTTACTCAGTCTAGCCTTTTATCTTATTTTGATTGATTGATTGATTAATTGGTTGAATGGATTGATTGATTTTAATTGATACCATGTTGAATTAATTATTTCAAATTTTAATTAACTAGTCTAAGTGAATCAATTAAGAGAGTCAGGGGGTAAGAGAGAAAAGAATTAGCGAAGGAGTCCAAAGGGGAGAAAAGAATCCCAAGGAAGAAAAATAAAATGAAATAAGTAAAGGAAAAGAAAAGACACTTACGATCACATCCCATTTTCGAAGACATGATGGTCCTAGAATATGGGGAGACATAAGGTCACCCACGCCTGTAGAACCCACTTATACTTATACAAATACTGTCTAAGATCGTACCAAAACCTCTTACATTAACTTAAATAAACCCTTTATTATTTTTTTTAAGAAAACCTTAAGTTGTGGAAGCATAGTTAAAATATACTTTAAACATAATCCATAAGGAAATAATATTTAGAATCCAATTAAAACCTCAAAAGATAACATTTCAAAATAAACATCCAAAAATAAATATTCCTAGAGCATCTAAAGATAACTCTTCATAACATATTAAACTAATTATCTTGGATAAGGAATTCCCCAAGCGAACTAGAATGCTTGAGCCATCACCACACAAGAAAGAAGGGGTGAGATAGATGATCTTAATGAGTAAACAATATAGCATAAACGATATCATATATCCCATTTTTAAGGAAAGCCCATTGCAGATAACACATAGTTCATGATTTACAAATCATGGTTTCACAGTTTTCAATTTAGCAGGTTTGCAAAAATCACACTTAAAACACTTATTACCCAATCAAAGTAAATGACTATAGTAGGTTATTCACTCAAGGGAGAGGTGGCCTTATACCAAATTCCAACTCCCAACCCATTACTTATAAAGTCATGAAACTGATCAGGCTCCACTGCTAGAATCGACCCTTTTAGCTAAGGTGGATACATAACTCCTATCCATCGGGTTAAGATCATGTGCACAGGTTTCGATAATTACCTACATTGGCATGAGGACTTCTGCATAAAAGGTTAAAGGTACCATAGCTAGAGTTAATGGTAATCATAAATAACAATATCACATAAGGCAACAATAATAGGTATCCTAATAGTAACAGTAGTTTAACTTTTGAGTGAAAGATACAATGATAGTGTAGTTCCAGAAAGAATATAAGTTAGGGTAACAATTACAAAGGTATTATCATTGGATAGTCAAAAATGGTTTTGGACCAAATGTCCTTTGGCAACCCAAGCTTAACAAAGAAATCATATAGTCAAATTTAAAATGGAAGTGAACTTGGGTTTCAAGAATCTCAAAGGTTCCTATAACATAATCATGATAGCTTGAACTTATAACAATAGCATAATGTTTACTCACCTTGTAGTTCCTTTGCTCCTATTACTTGTAGTCCTTGAACCTCTAAAACTCCTTAAGCTCTAACATAATATTTAATTCAATACTTAGTATTTATTTGATCATCATGCTATCCTATTCCATAACTACCCCATGCACATATAATATTCACAGACACTTAGAGTTGCACTTAAAAGTGTTCTCATCACTTGCACATAACATGTTGACTTTAAAAGTCTTGCCCATTTAGCCTTTATAGGCTCACATGAAAACACATTATAATTCATACTAAAAATTTTCTCAAGTCAAACATAATGTCATGATCTTAATATCAATTAACTTTAACAATCATCTTAGTACACTTAACACTTCCATACATGTCAACTTATTAATAGCCTTTCAAGTGTCATGCCTATCTCTTATGCCCAATTCATTCAATTAATCTCCTCATCAATTGAAGACCATAAATTCATTATTGACTCATCATAAAACATATTTCCATATTTTCCAACCACATTCACATTCTAATCACAACATAAGGTTAAGATACCTTAAGTATACCAAAGTGTCTCTAAGCTTGTCTAGTGTCTTCCTTTCAACCAACATGCAATTTAACCATTTATCATACATACATACATATCAATAATCATTAAAATACATCACATAAAAATTATAGACATTGGGATAAAAATCCCATGGTAGGCCAAATGCTCTATTAAAGGGAAAAACTAAATTTTCTCACTTTTCGCACTTTCCGTCTATTATGGTAATATGTAAAAACATGGTTTAAATCAAGATTTTTCATGTAAACACAACAAAAATCATTTTAGAACACTAATCTACATGAATCAATAGCAATAGGTAAATCTCATACATGAAAACTCAATTTTGGGGTTTTAGGATGCAAAACCATGAGTTTTCTTATTTTATGTATTTTTCGGTCATTACAGTAATATGTAAACAAGTGGTTTAAACCATTATTTTTCATTCAATCATAGAAAATATTAGTTTAGAACATCCACATGTATGAATTAGCAGCCATTGATCATAATTATGCATGAAAATTCCAAGTTTCAAGGTTTAGGGTGAAAATCATGAGTTTTCGTGCTTTCCACGCTTTCCGTTCATTACAGTAATATATAAACACATAATTTAAATCATTATTTTTCATCCAAACAAAAAAATTATCAGTTTAGAATATTAAACATCACAAATCAGTAGCCATTGAGTTGTCAAATCATAGAATTTTCCAACTTTTAAGTTATAGAGCGAAAACCTTGAATTTTCTTGTTTTCTAAAACTTTTTGGTCATTACAGTAATGTGTA
Source organism: Reutealis trisperma (assembly GCA_947687605.1). Lineage (NCBI taxonomy): Eukaryota > Viridiplantae > Streptophyta > Magnoliopsida > Malpighiales > Euphorbiaceae > Reutealis > Reutealis trisperma. The sequence goes on from CANTUT010000977.1 coordinate 890,624, forward strand.
AAAATATAACTTAATCCAATATTTTTCATCAAAATATATCAAAAATCAGTTTAAGATTCAATGATGCAGAAATTCCTTGCCCCCCTTGGTATGGTCTATGCATAAAAATTTTCAATTTTGAGTTACAGGATTCACCTTGTGAGAAATCGCGTAGAGAGGTTAGTGCTTTCGATAGAAAAATTAATTTTTCTCTCAAGAAATCATCTAGCCTGAATTTTACAGTAAAAATCAATAAATATTTAGTTTAAAATATTTTTTCCAAGATTATTTTCATAAAAATCAAATAACAAATTGAAAGGCAAAGAAAAACTTATGAAATGATCGCGAAATTGCAAAGTTGAAAGTGTTTTTGAGAATTTCGGTAGAGAGAAATATTTTGAGAGAATTTTTCTATCAAAATACTGAAAAATGGAATGGTGGCTGCTGGAAAGAAAGGGATGGCTGAAATTCTCATTATATATTAGTGTTTGGGATGTAATTTCCAAGTTTACCCTTAATGAGCTAGGTTAGGAGTGTTTTGGTGTAGTGGGCTTTTGGGTATTTAGGCTTTTTAATTAATTTTGGGGCTGATTATAGGTAATTAAAATAAAATGTTTTTCTTATTATTTTCATTAAAATTTCCCCCAAAATATTTATTTAAAAAAATATTTTAAAAATACTCATAAAATTATTTTATGCTTAAAAATTGCCTTTTTGCATGAAAATTCATTTTATGTAAAATAAATTATTTTATGCTAATGCACTTCATATAAATAATTTATTTCATAATAATAATTCATATTAGGCACATTAAAATTAAATTAATATGCCATATGCTCATAAATCATATCACACATGAATTTTCATAAAATCAAATATTTTATCACAATAACTCTAAATTCAAGGAATTTGTCACGAAAACTCTAAGGGTAGATGTGGGTTGTTACACTTACCTTGCATTTGCATGGCTTTGAGATGAAGAAGACTTCTCTTGGTCTGCAGTAGACTTGTCTCGAACGGTGGGCAAGAGACTTACCTTGGATGACATTTTGGGGAACTTTCTAGGATGAGATTAAAGAAAGCTACCTCTAATGATGACTCAAATCTATAAAGTAAGGAGCAAATAGCAAAGAAAAAATAAAACAAAAGTAAAATAAATGAAAAGAAACTTTAAAACTAGGGTGCTCATTCCTCAGCAGACCAAGCTTATAGGGATGGATCAATTGATGTAAAGGCTAATCAAGTAAGCTAAAAGGTGAAGAAAATAGAATAGGGAGGTTCTTATATATAGAAGAAAGGCTGGAGGATGAAAACACTAAATTTCCAATATGGGATTAGAGGAAAAAACACTGAAAATCTCAAAATTGTGCCACTAAAACCACCAAAAGGACTTGCAGAACCACAAAGCCCCTGTACGATTGCAAAATTGAGCTGCGCAATTTCATCACTCGTTGATTTGCTGATTTTGCCCATTTTTGTCCTTTCTCATCCCTTTTTTTTGTGATTCCAATTATGTTGTGCTACTTATTCAATCATAAATGATCTTAGAAGGGTCTAGAGGCTAGAGGGGTATATCATAGCTCCCAAAGGCTCTATTTTCTAGTTTTTTTAGTTTGGTAGTTTTGTCTTCCAAAGGTCTATTTACCAAGCATAGGAGCTTCTAAGAATCAAATACATATTGGAGGGTGAAAAACTAAGGGTTTATAGCTGCCCCATCATTAGAATTAGCTTGAACAAAAGGAAATTCTGATGATAATAAACTTAGGGGCTAGGGATGGAAAAAGAAACTAAAGGGATATCTAAGTCAGGTTTTAGATATCTTTGGGTGAAAGGGATGGTTGAATTTTAAGGTGAAGAATGGATGGAAAAGGCTGGATTAGGTTTTGCCTTAGAAGAGGTCATATAGAAGGCTATGTTAGATTTAGCCTTAGACGAAGTTAGTTTAAGAGGCTTAATCAAGTTATATAGAAGGCTAAGTTAGCTTTTGCCTAAGTGGAGATTAGAAGAGATTAAGTTGGAAGGCCTGGTTGGTTTTGGCCTAAGAGGAGATCAATTATCTTGGAAAGCTTCTTAGATGAAGGCCTCTTAGTATGGGCTTCATGTTGAAGGCTTTTAGGTTTAGACTTTATAGTGAAGGCTTCTTAGTTTAGGCTATGCTGAAGCAGGCTTTTGGATTTTAAGAATAGTTTACTCCTATAAAGGTGGTTTAGATTTCTTAGGTAAGATAGCTAGCTATGGTATAGTGCTAAAGCTTTGGCCATAAGGAGAAATTCAATTTTTGTTATGGAATAAAAAAATATGCCATCATCCATGATTACATAAAAATGAGAGTACAAACTGGGGAAGACAATAAAAGACTTAAAACCAAGAATAAAAAATGATTTTGAGAAAAAGACTAATTTTTAGACTCTAACTCTAACAGACTCTTACTCTAAGACTATGTTCTCCTTAAAGCACCAACTTTACTAGTTGAATTCAAGTAGGCTAGGGCAACGTCTAATTTTACTCCATATTTGATCATAACGACTTATTCAAAGAGAGTAACTTTAAAGGTTTTCCTGCTTTGGAATTGAAGGAGTTGATAGTGGATTGGAGGTTAATAGGGGTGTTTAGTCTAGGAATAATGAGGTCTCCTTTGTCAATGAGGTCTTGGACCTTTTGCCTTAGACTATTATACATGTCTGTCTTATGGCCAACCCTCTAATGGTTTTCACATAATTTATTGGCATTATATTTTTTGGACAAAAGATTCAATGGTTCCCTCGATTTTAAAGGTGTCACCTACTTTTATTATTAAGCCACTTGGTAATCACTACTCAAAGGTATACCTAAGTTAGTGAATTTCCCCTTTTCTAGTTTAAAGGATTCTTAGTTGGTGATGACAACTTCTTCTATAATCTTTCATTTAGCATCAGTCATGGGAGTGTAGGTATCAATTTCCTTCCATTCAGTATTAGTCATAGGAGTGTAGGTATCCATTTCCTTCCATTCAACATTAATCATGGAGTACAGGTGTCAATCTTCTTACACCTTTCCTCTAATATATGAATTTGCTCAAACTTACTGATCTTGTGCCTTCAAGTAAATAAAAGGGTAGACTTCTTATTTTGAAAATGATTCAAAGAGGAGGAAGGATTTATGCTTAGGATCGACAGCATAAGTGCCTTTCCATTATCAACTAGATTGATAGCAAAAGTCAAGGTGACATTAGTGTTTAAGATGGACAAAGTAGATTTGGTTGGATCAACTATATAAGTTAGGGTGAGAGTAGTGTTTGGAGTTAATGACATGGTGCTTTCAGGCTTTTTTCTGTCACCAGTCTAATTAAGAATATAAGCCAAGATAACTTTGGTGCTTGGAGTTAGATGTGGAGCTTTTGAGTATTGTTCCAGAAGTGTCACCCTTGGATTTTGCTTGACTCAACATTCTCTTTACCTCTTTCATGAAGAATCGGTGTTGGGATTTCAAAGCTTTGGTGAATTTGGCTTGAAGGGCAGTAAGAGCAGTAGTGAGATGAGCTAATGCTTTTGTTGGAATTGGTTTATTGGATGCTTAAGGCCTTGTTAAAGCTTACTTGTTGAGCATTAAAGGCAAAAATGAGGATGGTTCAAAAGCTCTCTTCTTACTTTTTAAAGATGGTATCTATAGTATCCATGTTGTGATAGCAGTATGTGCCCTAGAAGCTATATAATAATTGTGTAATAGTAGATATTAATTCCCAATGGCATAATAAATATATTCATAATGTGAAAAGGATTTCATATTATTGAATATAGTCCTTAAGTATTTATAAGAGGATCTATTCTCAAGTATTTGAATATGGGAGACAGATCGCTCTTATACAAATATTTTAAACATTTTCATGGTCATAGGATTAATGACTGGGCATCAATAACTCCGAAAGACCATCACCTCTATTTATTTTCTATAATCAATATGTGACATAGATGATTATAAAGGCAGTGAGTCTCATGCTGCTTGACATGTGATGTTGATACAAACACGTGGATATTCATAGGATGAATAGTCAAACTATGATGTTAGATGATAATAATATGGGTTTTACTACTTGTCAACTATTTATCATCTAGGTCATAATAGTGCATATAATCTTTTGATTTGAGGGATACTATATCTTATACATAGGTGGTTAAGATTTATTATTACTTACATAGACATATTATTCATGTACAAATATATAGCATGCGATAGTTCCAATTTGTTATGTATGGAGGTAAGCGTAGAATTCATTACCTTGAGTAAACAAGGTTAAGATCCCATGCTATCTAGTTATTCTTGATAACTAAAGTTTTTGGTCAGAACAGTAAGATTCATTAGAAAGAGTTTCTAGTAGGAATCTAATCTCATTAAGAATTAGAATCGAGATAAGGACATAGAATCTAGGCACATTAGGGTTTGACATAAACCATTACCCTAGCTGAGATTGGGATCTTTAATGAAGGGATTCTATTGCATGATAATTTATGATCGATGGTCTATGTGATGTTTAAAGTTATTAACTATAAACATTCATTTTTAATTAGGTAGTCGTGACATGGAATGCTAATTGTCACTCATAACTTATGAGACTAAGTGTGAAGTGGGGATTTCACATTAGTAGAGAAAAATGTTTTCTCATTCCCGTTGCTAATTATACATGAACTTAGAAAGTCACACACCTAACAGTGATCACCTTCCAAATGTAAAAGGTTTACCGTAATAATTAATTAAAGTGTTTAATTAATTAATTATTGGTAAAATGATTAAACATGTAATTAAATTTACAAGGACCTCAGCATGTCCTGATGTTTAATCTATGAAGGTTTCTATTCAATTAAATCTTAATTTGTATACGATGCAAATGAGTAAGATTAAATTGAAAATTGATTTGGACTAAATTGAAAATTGATTTGGACTAAATCAAAGACTTAATTTTGAGCTTAGTGAAAACCCTTAATAGATGAGATGTGGCCTAAGCCCATATGTGATATGGAAAAGAGGTAATTTAGGAATTAGAGAAAATTCACTATTCATAAGCCTATGTGATGGGTTTAGGGATTAGAGAATTTTCTGCTAAGGTTAAAATTGTAATTACATCTTTTACCTAGTGGAAATGTCCATTTTACCCTTAAAGGATAAAATGGTCTTTTCACCATTTGAAGAAGCAAAGTCCAACTTTGCCCCTTCACCTAATGAAGGGCTAAAAGAATATGTAAGGACATTTAAGTCTTTGTAAATACTTAAGAGTTAAGTCTTGAGAAAAATGTACATAAAAGGGTTTTATGTTCATTTTTCATGATAGAGGTGAACATCATTTTTGAAATTATAGCATTTTTAAGAGAAAGAAGTTGGGAGAAAAAGAAAAGAAGAAATAGTTTCTTCAAGTTTTCTTTTTATCTCCAATTCTTTTTCTTTGTTCTTTATGAAAGAATAAAATTGCTAGCACTTTGAAAATGAGTTTAGTCCAAAATAAATAAAAAAAGAAACCTTAAACTTCCTAAAGATTTTTGAGGGAAAATCTTGAATCAATTTGGGCAACCAAGAGAGTGATTCGAGAACACCAAAGAAACTATGAGGAGACTTAGAGGTGAGCTAGGTATGGATGATCTAGATGCTTCACACTTGGGAAGCTCTTTGTTAAAGAAAGAAGGAACCTACAAGAGGTAATATGAATACTCTTCCTTCTTCTTTCTATGCATATGTGTTTTACACATAAATTAATTGATTGCTTGAATGAATTTTGGACCAAAATGGGTGAAGTGAAATTTTAAAATATTTGAAATTTCACCTCACCACTTTTCTTCCACTGTATTTGGCTCTACCATTCCTTCAGTTGGTATTAGAGCCACTTAATTTCTATGTAAAACCATTGTATATGTTGTTCTGAAGGTTTTTGATTTGGTTGAAAAGGAGTTAGTGCACAAATGTTGTGCTATCGGACAAAGAATTCGTACATATGAATCAAGAATCGAGACTGCAATTGGATAATCGAGATTGCAAAAATGATGTCGCACCCACGAATAAGTGGATTAGAACAAATGTTGCTTAGGTCGGTTTAGGAAAGTCATGACTGTGATTAGTATTTCGTGCTCGTGAAATCCGAATCGCGACCGCGATACTCAATTTTCACTATGTCTCCACCTATCTTTAATTTTTTCCAAAATTTTTTTGGATTAATTTTTCAATCAAATAAGTTTCTATGACTTAAAATATGATTTTAAGCTATAGAAACATTGAATATGTGATATTCAAAATGGATATTTTGAAAATGTTCCAATGATGAATAACATATTTATAAATGCAATTGTTGTTTATATATGTTTTGTTGTTGTTTGAAAGGTATGAATGGTTGATCATGGATTTGGAAACCATAATGTATGATTTCTAATATGGATATGTAATAATTAATTTTATTATTTGATGGGATGTAATTAAATGTTAATTACTCATTTAGGTTGTAAGTCAATTCCGTTGAGCTTATAAGCTCTTTAGTTTTTGTAATCGGACCTTGGGATGCCAAGGTTACTAATGTACATATGGAGATATGGAGATACAAGAACAAGAAGAGGTTCAACCTATGAAAATGCCTAGTGGGAGCATGAAGATACAAGTGTTGTAATTTCATGTTTGTAATTTGTATAACCTAAATCCCGTATCCATTCCTTGTGGCTAGAAAGTGGATCCATAGAATCCATGATCATATCTATATGTGTATCGTTCATTTTATGATATATATATATATGTGTGTGTGTGTGTGTATGTGTGTGTGTGTGTGTGTGTGTGTGTGTGTGATATATATGAATGCATATGATGTATGCTTAAAATGGATAATGTGCAAAATGACACTAATCTATAAAGCTCAAAAAACTTCCAAAGAAAATATCAAGTCATGGTTCTCCATTGGAGTAATAATTTAAGAAAATTTTAAACCCTTATGTCATCGGTTATGGATACATAAGGGTGACATATTTGGTTTGAATGTCTTTTTGAAGTTATTGTGAAGCATGTATGTTAGTAGTGTAGGATACATTGTATATCATTAATGACAATGAGTATCTAAGACATATAATGTTCAAATCACTATACTTGTTGGTTCAATGGGTTTGACTTAACTAGTGTGAAAAGCCAATAACGACAATGCGTATCGGAGGTTGGAAACACTAAGAACTAGATTGATTGAGCATCACAAAGAGTTGTGATGAACAAGTGTTGTTCATTTGTTAGATATCAAAATTCCAATAACGACAATGTGTATCTAAGGATTTTGTGATAATCTAATAAGAATTCAATCACTTATTAGAAATCTAACCCAATGGGATTTCCATTTCATATTTAGAAATATAGGATTCGCCAAATTACTAGGATTACCATTTTGATTGAAGATCAAATCATTATGGTAGCTACATAATTACACAAGTTATTAATCTTGTTATTTTCTGCTTTTTCATAATATGAAATTGACAAACCCACTTGCTAATATATTTAATTCTTTTAGGCTGATAGGGCCTAAATCTATCGTCTTTGCATTTGAGTATATAGTGTATGTATTCAACATGATTTGTTCTTGGTCTTTTAGAGAAAAGACTACTCCAAAGGAACATATCACTCCAAGTGCAATGGAAACAAAATATTAGATGAGGTTGATGCTATATGTTTATTTTATAAGTCAAAGGTTACAAAAATAATATATGATCATAATAAGACTCCAAGTAATTATGCATCGTCTACAAGAGTTATATGATCAGCATAAATACAATGATTAATATTTATTATTAAGGCAATTATTTTGTTTGAATATGAAGAAAATTATAAAAAAGAAAAAGGAAAAGAAAGAAAGAAAAGGAAAGGAAAAGAAATTGTAAAGGAAGAAAATAAGAAAGTGTTTCTTCTTGATCTTTATAACTATATTTTTCTTTGTCTTCTCCATATTTTCATTCTTGTTCTTATTCTTACTATTCAACTAGAGTAAGAAATTAGAGAAAAGAAATTAGAGAAGAAAATGTTTCATCTTTAATTTCTTGTTCTTTTATTTTTCTTTCTAGTATTCTTTATGAAATAATTTGAATTGTGAGTAACCTCTTTTATTTCTTTTTAATTTTTAATTAAACTAAATTTGACATTATTTTCATATGATGATTAAATTCATTAAACAACTAAAGAGTCTAGATGTTTTGATGAATAATAATTTTCAAATAGTTTAATTCTTCAAATTCATTCCAAATTTTTATTAGATGGAAAATGCACTTTAAGGTAATAGAAAAAGTTTCTATTATAAATCCTAAAAGGGAAATTGCAAAGGACAAGTCCATAGATAATGCTATAGTTGACAAAAGAAAATATTTCTATTGTCAATGTAATGAATATTGGAAAAGTAATTATTTTAAGTATTATGAATACTAAAGGACAAAGAGAAGGATAAACATTGTGAAGGTAAATCTATCTCTTGTTACTACATTCCAATGATTTAGATAGTTCATCTATTACTAGGATTCATGATATAGGTGCTTCTGTACCATATGCATGATCAAAGTAAGCAATGGAAGCATGGATATTAAATGAAGTGATTTTGAAAAATCTAAAGGGCAAAGTGTTTGTTTCCAAAGAGCTTTTGTGAGGCCTTGCCTGAGAACCACTCCGATCCGCTAAAGGGAATCGAAATGCTCATTTGGAAAAAAACTCACAAGGAAGCCCTCGGGCTTATCTTTGATAGGTTTGAAAATTAGTTCTTGGAATCGCTACCTTAATTTAATTTTATTTGGAAAAATATAAGGAAAAAAAACCCATTTGATTCCAATTATCACCCAAAGGGAAAAGATCACTAGCCTCAAAACCAAAGAGGATTTGGGGACTAGGTTTTTAGTTTATTTTAACAAAATAAGTTTGGCCAATTAATATAAGAGTGACTTAAGATATATTTCATGAACAAACTAAAATGTATGAACAATTTATAATATGCATGATCATTCAATCCATAAAGTTTATACACAATTAGAATTCAAAATAAAAGAGAGTCAATATTACAATGAAATCCAAACTTAGGAGATACCTCCTCTAGCCCTCATGGGTTATAGGGAAGTCACACATTCCCCAAACTAAACCTAATACCTAAGTACAGGAAAGCAAAATAAAAGCAAGTGAAGAAGGTGATAAGAGGGAGAGTTAGTTAATTTTAATTAGATTCAATGCTTGAACCAAGCATGCTTACGTATCCCTTTGAATGGGAATCATAACCCATGTAGTTCTCCCTTCATGGAAAGGGGTTAGTTTAGCCTAGCCAGTTTATCATGTTTGATTGATTGATTAAAAGAGGGTTGAGTTAATTAATTAATTTAATTGATTATTGAGTTGATTAGCTAGCAACTAGATAAATCAATTTAATTAACTAACTAATGAGGTAAGGAAATTTAGACTATAGAAAATTAAAGGAAAAGAAGCTTACCTCAGATGGCAGGCGGTAGCTGGCTTTGGACAGTAGGCGGCGGCTGGCTTAGGATGGCGGGCGGTAGCTGGCATCGAAAAGTAGGCGGTGGTTGGCTTTGGATGACAGGCAGCAACTAGTCTCTGTGGGTAGTGGATAGCCTCAAATGGTGGGGGACGGATAGCCTCAGACAATGGGCGGTGGCTAGCTTTGGGCGGCGGACAAGAGCTTTGGACGAGAGACTTGCCTCGAACAGGCAGGTGAAAAGCCTTAAACTAGTCAGGTAGGAATCAAGGAGAAACCCTCCAACTAGCTTTATGAAGTAAGGAGCAAATGCAAAGTGGTTTGCTTGAGGTTATTGTTTTTCAAGCCCTCAAAGTTGGTCTCTTGAAGTATGGAGAGGCCTTATATATATAGGAGGAGGATTGAAGCATAGAGGCATAAATTTCCAATATGGGAAACAAAAGCATGCTTGGAGTGCCATACAAGCCTCTGTGGCACCACAGAGGCCTTTGTGGTAGTGCTGCAAAAGGCTCTGCCGCACCGTAGAGTGCTGTGTGGCAACTACATAGATTCATTCGCTTTTCCCATTTTTGCCCGTTCTCTCTAATTTCTCATATGTTTTACATGATTCTAGTTGTATTATATTTATTACTTAGTCTTGAATGACTTGAGAGGGTTCAAATATCAAAAAGAAACATTTTTATTTTTCCCAATTTTCCCATTTGAGAGCTTTCAGCTTTTAGAGGTTTGTTCACCGAGTCTAAGTGCTTCTAAAGTTTGAACACATGTTGAAAGGTGCAAAATTAAAGGTTCATAGCTGCCCTCTCATCATAATTGTCTTTGTCTAAAAGGCGATTATGATGATAGTGAACTTGTGGATAAGGTATGGTGAAAGGAACCAAATTATTGTCTAGGATAGAGTTTAGACATTTGGGTGAAAAGTGTGGTTGAATTTTAAGGAAGATGCCACCAATATATTTGGGAGATCTATTGGCTAGTAGCATTTAATAATTATCCTTATGGTAGGAGTTAAAAGTGATGATAACTTTGTCTGGTAGGAAAAAAGGTGACAATCTTGTCTGATAGGAATGAAGATGACCCTATCTGGTAGGAATGATGATGATGATCCTATTTGGTAGGCTTGAAGGCCACCCTATCTGGTAGGAATGATGATGATGATCCTATTTGGTAGGCTTGAAGGCGACCCTGTCTAGTAGGAATCGACAAAGTGGTGATCCTTTCTAGTAGGCTTAAAGGCGACCCTATCTGGTAGGAATCGATGAAGTGGTGATCTTGTCTAGTAGGCTTAAAGGTGACCCTGTCTGGTAGGAATCGATGAAATAGTGATCCTAGTTGGTAGGCTTAAAGGTGACCCTATCTGGTAGGAATCAACGAAGTGGTGACCCTATTTAGTAGACTTGAAGGTGACCCTCGCTTATAGGAATTGATGAAGTAGTGATCCTGACTGGTAGGAATGATGATGATGATCCTATCTAGTAGGCTTAAAGGTGACTCTATCTAGTAGGAATCGATAAAGTGGTGATCCTGTCTAGTAGGCTTGAAAGTGACTCAGTCTGGTAGGAATAGATGAAGTGGTGATCCTATTTGGTAGGAATGATGATGATGATCTTGTCTGGTAGGCTTGAAGGTGACCCTATCTGGTAGGAATCAACCAAGTGGTGATCCTGTATGGTAAGAGAGATAATGATGATCCTGTATGGTAGGAAAGAAGATGGCCCTGTTTGGTAGGAATCGATGAAGTGGTGATCTTGTCTTTCTTCAAGAGTTTGACAATTTGCCTTGATTTATATTCTATTCTAATGATTTGATACCTTGAACCTATGAAGGGTCATTCTTGATATGAAAGTGTTGATCTTTGGAAGAAAGATGCCCCCATTTTAGAAAGGTGAATATTTGGAAGGGATGTGCCCCCACTTTAGAATGATAGAGGAAAGTGGTTTAGTCATTTAGTTTTTGGTTGATTGATTAGCCTAGAGGTGAAGTGGGTATGTCAGGTATGAGGTTGTTTGGTCAATGGCTATCAGGTATGACTTTGGGGAAGATTTGGTTTAAGGCTAGATTGTAGAGCTTAATCAGGAGGGTCAGGTCTTTAGAGATGATTTAGATTGGAAGGTTTAGGGAAGGTCAGCTTATGGGGCTTGTCCTTAAAGAAGTTCATATTGAAGGCTTAGTTAGGTTTAGAAGGCTCGGTCAGGTTTAAAAGCTCAGTTAGGTATGGCTTAGAGGAAAGGTTAGGCTAGGAAATTATTTGGGAAAGGCTTGGTCAGGCATTGGCTCTGGATAAGATTAGTTTTTTTTTTTTTTTTTTTTTTTTTTTTTTTTTTTTTGGGAATGAGCTTCATGGTAAAAGCTTTCAAGCTTAGGCTTCATAGTGAAGGCTACTTATTTTGAGCTTCATTGTGAAGGCTTCTTAGTTTAGGCTTCAAGGTGAAGGCTTTTTAGTTTGAGGCTTCATGGTGAAGGTTTTTGGTTAAAAGGATTTTAGGTTTGGGTTTTACAGTGAAGGCTACTTGATTTGGGTTTCATGGTGAAGGCTTCTTAGTTTGGGGCTTCATTGTGAACGTTTTTGGGCATGGGCTTTCAGGCTTTAAGGAAAGTTTGTTAGCTTGGGCTTTTCTATAAGGATGCTTTGGACCTCTTTAGAAGATGGTTGCTTTGTCTTAGGTATGGTGATAAAGGTTTTGGTCGCAGGCTCATGGATGAGGGTTTTCCCTTTAACATGGTTGCATCGGATTTTCTTGCCCATCATATGGTTGGCAGGCCTTGACTCAATTGGACTTTATGGGTGATGTAATTTGCCAAAGAGGCTTGGTCTTTTCAAGGATGATGAGATTTTGCCAATGAGACATGGAATGTGCCTTGATTGGTTTAAGTCCTTCATTTGTGAGACATGAATTGATTTTGGTTATGCTAGAGAAAGCTGGCTTTAAGGATGATGAATCTTGAAAAACTTAGGATCTTTGATTTTGGCTTGAGGTTTAAAGGTGGGTCAGAAATTTTGAAAAGGGTTAGGGAGGTTGTATGATTTTACTATTTGTAGTATGATTCACTAAAAAGAACAAGCCAAACTAACCTTGTCATTTTGAGATTGAAGAGACATTCAGGGTAACACTTTATTGGCTTGAATGTAGATGACAAACTAGATGAAAGGAAGTGCCTTAAGGAGCGACTGAAGGATTGATGAAGAGAGACAAATTGGGGATCATACTCCCAATGAGAGATACGAACATGACAGATTAGCAATGTGAGAAATTGTGCCTAAGCTTTTTGAGTTAAGTGATGAGATGGATTAACAAAAGATGATGATGGCTTCGAAAGACATGCCCCCACTGTGAGATAAAGGAGTAGAAGACAATATCACTTTAGAGAATGAGCAAGCTAATAAGGAAGGATGACTTTGAAGACATGAGACGAGATAGATTAAGTAAAGATGATTTGACAAACTTTGAATGGTATGAAGGAAGATGACTAGGATGAGCTTTCTCTCTCTCTCTCTCTCTCTTTCTCTCTCTCTCTCTCTTTAGCTCTAAATTTTGCATAAGCCACCCTTTTATGGCTTTACACTTATCGAGCTTAGATTAATGAAATTTGGGAGAAAATATTCCACCATGATTTGTTGCTTTTTTTGACTTTGAGGGGCTTTAACTTTTGAATTTTAGATTTGACGAACTTGTTGCCCCTTATTGAGGTATATCGTTTGATTTTGTCTTTTAACTTTTTGATGAGAGGTCTATTTACTATCCTTCTTTAGTTAGGAGCTAGCAAAGCAATTGTTGATGGCACTTCAATTTCCAATATGTGCTAGTTGTGGTGGACTGTTCATATCTCTTTTCCTCTTTCTTTCTCTCTCTCTCTCTATCTCTCTTTTCTTTTTTCTTTTTTTATTATTTATTTATTCATCTATTTTTTTTAAGAAAAAAGCTCATCCATGTTTAAAACAAGAAAAGACAAGTGCATAAATAAATATGGATGATTTATTACAATGGAAAATTTTATTACAAGATAACAAAAAATGGACTAACATAATCGACGAAAAATACCCAAAAAGGAAAATAAGTCGATAGGCCCAAACTCAAATTTAAACTCAAACTTTGAGATTTGGACACAGACTCAAACTTAAACCTAGATTTCAATCTCAGACAGGTCAGATTAGTTGAACTTGAACTCTTTCATGTTATGCCACTTGGGATTAAGATAAGATGGGGTTGAATTGGGTTTTATTTTAGGAGGGATGATGTCACCACTATCAATTATATCCTAGATTCTATGTCTCAAAGCTCTGCATGTGTTGATTTGGTACCCTGCTCCTTGATGATATTCACAATATTCATTAGGGTGGTAGCTCTTTGGTAAGGGATTAGAAGGGACTCTTGGTTCCAGGGGTTTTATCATTTTTACTGCCAAAGCCTTCTTATAAACCACTGATAATGGAACTCCCAAATCTGTGAAAGCCCTTCATTGAGATTTCAAGGGTTGCTTGCTAGTTATGGTAGCTACCTCTATACTCTCCTACTCGACATCAATAAGGGAAGTGTAAGTGTCCATCTCCTTCCATTCAATAGAGGCAAGGGGAGAGGAGGTATTACTTTTCTTGCACCTTTTTTCCATTATGGGGGTTTTCTCTAGTACATCGATGTTGATCTCTAAAGGTCTCTTAATAGTAGAAAAGGTGGGGTTTTTCCTTGCCTTGAAAAGGATTCAAAAAAGAGGCAAGGTTAGTATCTATGACTAATGGCATGACTGAGGCTAGAATGGCATTGGCATTTGAGATTGAGGATGTAAAATTATGCATCATGTCAATGGTAGGTGCAACATTGGTGTGCTTAACTTGGTTTAGCATTCCTGTCACTTCATCTATGATAAGTTGGCATTGGAAACTCAAAGCATTAGTGAAAGCAAAAGTAAGATGGATCATGGTATTATTAAAACTGGATTGTTGGCTAGCTAAAGCCTAGTTGAAATTGGCTCGTTGAGCATCTAGGGCAGAGATGAGAATAGCTTGAAAGTTCTCTTCTTGCCTCTTGAATAGGTTAGTTAGAGCTTTCATTTTAGTCAGGCTTGCCAATGGTACCTTATGAACCAAGTCAAAGAATAAAGTAAGTACTTAGGAAAGAAGCAAGAAGATGGGCATGCAAACTTTTGAGAAAAAAGATTCCTTTTGATGTTGTGAGCTAACTACATTTGGGCTTTTGAGGACTTTTTAAGGTTATATAGGTCAAGGTCTCAAGCTTAAGGCATCAGGTTGAACCAAAGGCACTGGACTCAGGGTAGTGTGTTGGGCCAAAGATATTGGGTTTAGGGTATTGTGTTAGGTCAAAGGTATTAGGTTAGGGTAGTGTGTTGGACTAAAGGTATTATATTTAGGGTAGTGTCTTAATGATTTGAGTGTAGGCTATAGGCATTTATTAATCTGGGGGTAATGGATTGGTTTTGAAGGTAATGGGCCAAAGATGTTGGGCGACAGTGTCTTGTGGCTAGGTTGGCAAGGTATGGATAAAAAGGATGATAAAGATGTTGTTAGGTTACAATTTAGGGTGAAGACATTTTGGGTAAGGTTAAGGTAATAGTGTTTAAGGTTAGTGGTGTTTGAGATCAAGGCTAAGGAAATGAGGTTTTAGGCTCAAGGCTAGGGTATTGGTGTTTAAGTCAAAGGCTAAGGTAATGGGGTAAGGTTTAGGGTTAGGGTATTGGTGTTTAGATTAGATGCTAAGGTAAAGGGGTAAGGTTTAGGGTAATGGCTTAAGGTTTGTGGGGCCAAAGGTGAATGGGATAGAGGTGAGAGTGTTTAAGGTTTGGGGGTGAAGGTGTTGGGATAAAAGTGATTATATGACCCTTCTTTGGTTCAAGGTATAACCTAGACTTAAGATGAATGTATGTTTTGTTATACAATATGGATGTATGATATACATGAGGAACACATTTCATAAGAATGCAAAGATGCAAGGTTTTAATTATGGTACATACAACCTAAGGTCAAGATCTAAGTTCATTACATGAAAGGGTAAGAGGGCTTGTACAAGGTATCTGTCACACTAGAGCAGCGATATACCTAACTATATGTGAGTCAAAGAGCCTCACCTAGGTCCAGCAGTACGTGCATGCTCATTACACCTTTGAAAGGATCAAAGGATTCGTTGTAGGGTGGATGATTTCACTATTGGCGAATAGACCCAAGGAGGGATACCCACTTGATGTTACTTACTATCCATTATTTTCCTAAAACTAAGTTGGATGGCAAAGATCCTATGCAAGTGATGGATGCAAAGTCACAATCATATTAAAAGGCCAAAACTTTTTTTAAACTAATTAGTAGTCTACTTATTTTTTTTCCTTTTATTAAAAGAACGTTATTCCCCAATGGAGTCACCAGCTGTGAGGCCTCGCTTGAGCATCGGTGCTATCCGCTAAAGGGAATCGAAGTGCTCATTTGGGAAAGAACTCATGAGAAAGCCCTTGGGCTTATCTTTGATAGGTTTGAAAATTATTTTTTAGAGTTGCCACCTTAATTTATTTTTATTTGGGAAAATATAAGGAAGAAACCCATTTGATTCCACTTATTATACAAAGGAAAAAGATCACTAGCCTCGAAACCAAAGAGGATTCAAGGACTAGGTTTTCAATCTAACAAAATATGTTTGGCCAAATAATATAAAAGAAACTTAAAATATATTTGATGAATAATTTAAAATGCATGAACAATTTATAATATGCATGATCATTCATAAAGTAAAAACATATTTAAGGTTCGAAATGAGAGAATATTACAAGAAAATCCCAAACTTAGGGGATACCTCCTCTAGCCCTTATGGGTTTTAGGGAAGTCACACATTCTCCAAACTAATCCTAACAATAAAGCAAAGGAAACAAACACAAAAGTAAGTGAAGAAGGTGATAGGAGGATAGTTGTAACAACTCACATCTACCCTAGGAGTTTTAGTGTCAAATTATTTGAATTTAGGGTTATTGTGACAAATTGTGTGACTATGTGAAAATTTGTGTGTGACGTGATTCATGAGTTTGGGGCATGTTAAATTAATTTTAATATACATAATATGAGTTATTATTGTGAAATAAATGATTTATACAAAGTGCATTAACATAAAATAATTTATTTTTCATAAAATGAATTTTCATGTAAAAAGGTGATTTTTAAGCATAAAAAAATTTTATCCGTATTTTTATACTATTTTTTTAAATAAATATTTTGGGAGAAATTTTAATGAAAATAATAAGAAAAATATTTTATTTTTAATTACCTATAATCGGCCCAAAAATTAAATAAAAAGCCCAAATACCCAAAAGCCACTACACCAAAACACTCATAACCTAGCTCATTAAGGGTAAACTTGGAAATTGCACCCCAAACCCTAATATATAATTAGAATTTCGGCCAGCCATTTATTTTCAGCAGCCACCATTCTATGTTTTAGTATTTTGATAGAAAAATTCTCTCAAAATATTTCTCTCTACTGAAATTCTCAAAAACAATTTCAACTTTGCGACCGTTTCATAAGTTTTTCTTTCTTTTCAATTTCCTATCCGATTTCTATGAAAAAAATAATGAGAAAATTATTTTGAATTGGTTATTTACTAATTTCTATATATTTAAGTCAGTTGGAGTGAGTTTTTGAAAGAGAAATTAATTTTTCTATTGAAAACATCAACCTTCCTATGCGATTTCTCCAATGGTGAATCCTATAACTCAAAAATTGAAATTTTCAAGCATAAATTCATTAGGGGGGGGGGGGGGGGGTGGCTACTGAATATTTAGATTATAAACTGATTTTTGATGTGTTTTGATAAAAAATATTGGATTAGATTATATTTCTGCATATTACTGTAATGACCGAAAAGTTTCAGAAGACAAAGGAATTCAAGGTTTTCACTCTAGAACTTGAAAGTTAGAAAATTCTATGGTTTGATAACTCTATGACTGCCAAATTGTGATGTTTAATATTCTAAATTGATATTTGTTTTGTTTGGATGAAAAATAATGATTTAGATCATGTGTTTATATATTACTATAATGAACGCAAAGCGCGAAAACTCATGATTTTCACCTTTAGCCTTAAACCTTGGAATTTTCATGCATAATTATTATCTATGGCTGCTGAATCATACATGAAGATGTTCTAAACTGATATTTGCTATGATTGAATGAAAAATAATGGTTTAAACCACCTATTTACATATTATTGTAATGACCGAAAAATACTGAAAACAAGAAAACTCATGGTTTTGCTTCCTAAAACCTAAAATTGGAATTTTCATGTACATGTCACACCTATTGCTTTTGATTCATGTAGATTAATGTTCTAAAATGATTTTTGTTATGTTTACATGAAAAATCTTAGTTCAAATAATATTTCTACATATTATTGTAATAGATGGAAAGTGCGAAATGTAAGAAAAATTCAGTTTTTTCCTTGATGATGTATTCGGCCTACCGTGGGATTTTTATCCCAATGTGTATAATTTTTATGTGATGTATTTTGATGAGTATTGACATGTATGTATGTATGATAAATGATAAAATTGCATGTTAGTTGAAGGTATGACCCTAGACAATCCTAGAGGCACTTTGGTATACTTAAGGTATCTTAATCTTATATTATAATTAGAATGTGAATATGATTGGGAAATATGGAAATAGATGTTATGATGACTTGATAATGAATAAATGGTCTTAATTTATGAAGTGACTGATTGAATGAATGGATCATAAGGGTTAAGCAAGACACTTGAGAGGCTATTGACAAATTGACATATATGGAAGTGTTAAGTGTACTAAGTTGATTGTTAAAGTGAATTGATATTAAGCTAATGATATTGTGTTAACCTTAGAAAGGTATTGACATGAATTATGATGTGTTTTTATATGAGCCTATAAAGGCTAAGTGTGCGAGACTTTTAAGTCAAAATATTTTGTTTAAGTGATAAGTGCACTTATATGTGCAACTCTAAGTGTATGTGAATGTTATATATGCATAGAGTAGTTATGCGATAGGATAGGATCATGATTGAATAAATACTAAGTATTGAATTAAATATTATGATAGAGCTTGAGGAGTCTTAGAAGTCCCAAGGGCTACGTGAATTAGAAGCAAAGGAACCACAAGGTGAGTAAACATTGTATTCATTCTATAAGTGTGAGTAAACATTGTAATCTTACTACAAGTGTGAGTAACATTATGTTATGTTATAAATATGTGATATCATGTTATGTGAGCCTTTGAGATCTTTGAAACCCAAGTTCTTCCTATCCTCAAATATGATTAAGTGATTTCTTTGTAAAGCTTAGGTCGCCAAAGGACAATTGGTCTAAAAACTATTTTTGTTTATCTAATGATAATTCCTTGTGAATATTGCCTTAACTTATATTCTTTCTGGAACTACACTATCATTGTATCTTTTGTTTGAAATTTAAACTAATATTGCTATTAGGATACTTGTTATTGTTTCTTTAAATGTTATTGTTATATGTGAATACTAATAGCTCTAGCTATGGTACCTTTAACCCTTTATATAGAAGTCCTCGTGCTGAGGCGGGTAATCATTGGAACCTGTGCACATGGTCTTAACTCGATAGACTGGGGTAGTGTATCCACCTTTGCTAGAAAAGGGGTGGTTTTAGCCATAGGGCCTGATCAGCTTCATACCTTCTAAGTGATTGGTGTTGGAATTTGGTTTAAGGCCACCTCTCCTCTAAGTGTTCAAGTGATAGAGCAACAGCCTTCACTCTCTAAGTGTTATAAGTGTGATTTCTGCAAACTTGTTAAATTGAACCCTTGTTAAAATACAACTTGATTCATGAATTGAAAATCATAAACTATGTGTATAAGCTATGAGTTTCCTTTTCAAAGGAATATGTGTTAATGTTTGTGCTTTATCATTTACTCATAGAGATCATCCATCTCAACCCTTTTTCCTTGTGTGGTTTTAGGTGAGCAAATGTGAGGAGGCAAGGTGATGGCTCAAGCATTCTACTTCACTTGGGGATTCCTTGTCAAAGTTATTAATAATACCATGATATGAATTGTTGTCATTAGATGCTCTAAGAATATTTATTTTGATAATTGTTTTGAGATGTTATTTATTAAGGTTTTTGAGTGAATTATGAATATTATTTCCTTATGGATTACATGTGAAGTGTCTAATTACTGTCTTTTGCAAATAAAGGTTTTCATATAATGTTTTAAATGAGTTATTGTATAAGGTTTGGTACGATCCTAGGCATGATTTGTATATGTGTAAGTGGGTTGTACAAGCATGGGTGACCTTATATCTCCCTGTATTTTTAAGACCATCATATTTCTAAAGTTAGGATGTGACAATACTTGATTAATTTTAATTGGATTCGATGCCTAAACCAATCATGCCTACATATCCCTTTGAATGGAAATCAGAATCCACTCAATTCTCCCTTCTTGCGAAGGGGTTAGTTTAGCCTAGCCACTTTATAATGTTTTGATTGATTGATTAAAAGAGGGTTGAGTTAATTAATTAATTTAATTGATTACCAAGTTGATTAGTTAACAACTTAGATGAATCAATTTAATTAACTAACTAAAAGAGGCAGGAAAATTTAGACAAAAGAGAATTAAAGGAAAAGAAGCTTACCTCAAACGGCCAGCAACGACTAGCCTCGGACAGCAGGCGGCGATTGGCTTTGGACGACAAGCGGCGGCTAGCCTCGGATGGTGGGTGGCGGCTAACTTTGTATTGCAGGCTATTGTTAGCCTAGGCGAGGGGCAGATAGCCTTAGATGGTGGGTGGCGGCTAGCCTCAGATGGCATTGTGGCTAGCCTTAGGCGGTAGACACATGCCTTAGGCAAGAGACTTGCCTCGAACAGGTGGGCCAAAAGCCTTAAACTAGTTGGGTAGGAATCAAGGAGAAATCCTCCAACTCACTTTGCGAAGCAAGAAGCAAATGCAAAGCGGTTTGCTTGAAGTTATTGCTTTTCAAGCTCTGGAAGTTGGTCCCTTGAAGTGTGGAGAGGGCTTGTATATATAAGATGATGATTGAAGCATAGAGGTACAAATTTCCAATGTGGGAAAGAAAAACGTGCTCGGAGTGCTGCATAAGCCTCTGCGGCACCGTAGATCCTTCTGTGGCATAGTGGTTTGAGGCAATGCCGCAGAGCTATGCAGCAATTATATAAATTCACCCGCTTTTCCCATTTTTGTCCATTCATGCTCGTTTCTCATCTGTTTTACATGATTCTAGTTGCATTGTATTCATTACTCAGTCATAGATGACTTGAAAGGCTTCAAATGTCAAAAAGAAACATTTTGATTTTTTTCCAATTTTCCCATTTGAGAGCTTTCGGCTTCTGGAGGTCTGTTCACCAAGTTTAAGTGCTTCTAAAGTTTGAACTCATGCTGGAAGGTGCAAAATTAAGGGTTCACAGCTTTTAGAATACTTCATGATGATTTTAGAAATCATATTTTGTATGTCTAGTATGCACTTAATGATGATTTTAAAATCATGTTTTGTAAATCATGTATGTATTTCATGCTTAAGCTATATTATTCTATAATTTCAAGGAATTATGAATTCCATTACTAGAAAAATAGTTGTGTGGTTTATTATGGTAATAAACTTAAAAGTATGAATTATATGTTTGATGTATTATTATTAACTTAATATTAACAAAACAACTCTAAGTGCTTTTATGATAATGCTATAACGAACTCAAATCTAAAACCACTAAGATTTCTTCGATTAGTTTATTTAGCTGAAGATTAGACAACTTAGTTGGATAACATGCGTCACTACCCATTAGGGTGTGAACTTATTTCAACTTAGAAGTCTAGTATCTAATACAAAAACAACTAGATCACCTTTTGTTGGACAAAAGGATAGAAATCAAAGAAGTTTTAGAATTTATGCATATAGATGCATTAATACCATTTATGAAATAGTTAGTGGGAGTTTTTCCTAATTCATCATATTTATGTAAATATATGATATTGACTTGTTCGAAAAAGGTAAATAAAATGAATTGTTCATTTGAATTTTTGAAATGTTCAAGAAATTCAAGAAGACAAGGAAAATAAATATTAAGGATATTTCATACAAAAAAGGAAAGAGTATCATAACCCTTTAATCTGATCAAAGTGAGGAGAACTCGATTGCCAATTTTTGAGGAATTCCCCAAATATAAAAATTGGCATACAATCATAATTCTTTTTGGGAAAACCATACATGATGGTATACTCAAAAGAATAAATTACAACATATATGATATGATGTAATAGATGATGAACTATAAAAGTTTTTTGTTTATTTCCTTTTGGAAATTTACAAATAATAGCATAATATTCTAAAATAGAATTTTCTCCAAAGTCTATCTAATCCTAATTCATATATGATATGATATGGATCGATATCAAAATTCTTACTCATAATAAGATTTGAGACATCTAGCTTATTTGATAAGCTAAAGTTAGATAATTGGAAGATAATTTTAATTAAGATAAGGTCTGTTGGATATCCTAAAGGTGGTTTAGGATAGTATTTCTATCTTTTGCATAACAAAGAGTTGTTAGCAAAGATGTTATTTCTTGATAAAGTGTTTATTCAAGAAAGTGACATATTGAGAAAGATAGAATGATTGGATGAATTTCAAATATTCAACAAAAAAATCAAAGTAAAATTTAGTCAACCTTATGAAAAGTTTAAAACTAACTAAATATTTTATCCTTATAAGCTGCTAAAAGGTTTGGTAGAATATCTAATTTTTCTATAAGATATGATTTTCTTTATATGAATACACAATAGTTGTATATTCATGATAAGGTAAATCATGAGATAGTAAAATATCTAATCTTAAGAAAAATATAATTTATGTTATATGAATGCACAAAAGTTATACATTCATGATGAAGCAAATTATGAGATGATTTTATTATAGCTATATATGATATAACAATGCATAATGATTATGAGTTTGACATATAGATATCAATACTAGTTTTCTTTCTCTAGAAAAGAAAACATAATCATGGAATAAATCTTAAGGCTTAGAGTCTTAAGAAGATTCCAAAGTATGCAAAATCTTTATGAGTTGTATCATCACAAGATGAGTCCTTAATGTGCAAAAGGATAGTGGAAGTATCCTCACTTTCAAGTTTTGTACATGGATAACACATTAGTTTGTAAAAGTATTAATATATTTGCATTTGTAGAATGGTTTTACCATTACTTTCTTCATTTAGACTTGAGATACATATTTTACATTCTTGTTAATTTATATCTATAGAAATAGATTGAAGAGAATGTTAAATATGTCTAAGTCAATATTTGGAAAAGATGTTGAAAAATTCAACATGCTAATTCCAAAAGTTTTATTTCCTAAGATTTTGATATCCACTTTTTAAGGGTTGATTCCTTAGATATCCAAAGAAACTATGGCATGGATTCCTTATAGTGTGACTATAAGAAATCTAAATTATATAAGAGTTGTATAATGAGTCAGATTTGAGAATGTTGCTAGTATGACTAACAAATTCTAATACTATCTAGGATCAAATTATTGGAAATATAATTAAAATTATTCTAAAGTACTTGAGAAGTATTTAAGATTTAATTTTGTCAAATGAAGAATGTCACTACATAAATGATAGAAAGTCTATCATTGGGATTGTTGTTATCTATGATGAAGAAATAATTTGCTAGAAAAGTTCTAAGCAAATTGTTGTTACTAACTTCATTATGGAAGCCAAATTTGTTACATAAGATGTTGCAAAAAAGAAACTATTTTGGATTTAGTAGTTATGAACTGTTTAAGAGTTTCTCTAATACATCACAAGTGTCTCTCTGCTATGATAATAATGGAGCCTTAGCTAATGGCAAGAGAACTTGAGTCTAACACTGAAATCTAGAATAATTCAAAAGGCATTAAGATATTATCAAATCAACTGTTGGAATAGGGCATTTTAGCCTTGTAGAAAATAGCGTTAACCATTAACTTGGTTAATCCATTGGCTAAAGTCAAAAGTTAGTAATAGTTAAACTTCATCTTGAGAAGATGAGTTTCTAATACTAAGCAGAATGGTCCTAGTGCAAGTGGGAGATTAATAGCAGTATGTGCCCTAGGAGCCATATAGTATTTATGTAATAGTAGATATTAATTCCCAATGGCACAATAAATATATTTATAATGTGAAAAAGGATTTCATATTATTGAATATAGTCCTTAAGTATTTGTAAGAGGATCTATTATGAAGTGTTGAGAATATAGAAGACAGATCGCTCTTGTACAAATATTTTAAATATGTTCGTGATCATAGGATTAATGATTGGGCATCATTAATTCTGGAAGACCATCACCTTTATTTTTTTTCTATAATCAGTATGTGATACAGATTATTATAGAGGTAGTGAGTCTCATGCTGCTTGACATGTGATGTCGATATAAACATGTGAATATTCATAGGATGATTAGTCAAACTATGATGTTAGATGATAATAATATGGGGTTTTACTACTTGTCAATTATAGTGCATATAATCCTTTAACTTGAGGATACTATATCTCATACATAGGTGGTTAGAATTTATTACTGTTTACGTAGATGTATTATTCATGTACAGATATATGGCAAGTGATAGTTCTAATTTATTATGTATGGAGTTAGGTGATCGCCAAGATAGAATTCATTACCTTGAGTTAACGAGGTTAAGATCCTATGCTATCTGGTAATTCTTGATAACTAAAGTTTCTGGCCAGAATAGTAAGATTCATTAGAAAGAGTTTCTAGTAGGAATCTAATCTCATCAAGAATTAGAACCGAGATAAGGACATTAGAATCTAGGCACATTAGGTTTGACATAAACCATTACCCTAGCCAAGATTAGGATCTTTAATGAAAGGATTCTAGTGCATGATAATTTATGATCGGTTGTCCATGTGATGTTTAAAGTTATTAACTATAAACATTCATTTCTACTTAGGTAGTCATGACATGAAATGCTAGCTATCACTCACGACTTATGGGACTAAGTATGAAGTGGGGATCTCACATTAGTAGAGAAAAATGTTTTATCATTCCCATTGCTAATTATACATGAACCTAGAAAGTCATACACCCAATAGTGATCACCTTCCTAGTGTAAAAGGTTTATCATAATAATTAATTAAAGTGTTTAATTAATTGATTAGTGGTAAAATGATTAAACATGTAATTAAATTTACAAGGACCCTAGCATGTTCTGATGTTTAATCTATGAAGGTTTCTATTCAATTAAATCTTAATTTGTATACGATGCAAATGAGTAAGATTAAATTGAAACATGTAATTAAATTTACAAGGACGCTAGTACGTCCTGATGTTTAATCTATGAAGGTTTCTATTCAATTAAATGTTAATTTGTATATGATGCAGATGAGTAAGATTAAATTAAAAATTGATTTGGACTAAATCAAAGACTTAATTTTAAGCTTACTGAAAACCCTTAACACATGAGATGTGGCCTACACTCATATATGATATGCAAAAGAGGCAATTTAAGGGTTAGAGAAAATTCACTATTCATAAGCTCATGTGATGGGTTTAGGGGTTAGAGAATTTTCTGCTAAGGTTAAAATTGTAATTACATCTTTTAGCTAGTAGAAATGTTCATTTTACCCCTAAAGGATAAAATGGTCATTTCACCATTTGAAGAAGCAAAGTCAAACTTTGCTCCTTCGCCTAATAAAGAGCTAAAAGAATATGTAAGGGCATTTAAGTCTTTGTAAAGACTTAAGAGTTAAGTCTTGAGAAAGATGTACATAAAAGAGTTTTATGTTCATTTTTCTTTATAGAGGTGAATGAACATTTTAAAATTTCACTTCACCCAATTTTGATCCAAAATTCATTCATGTTGATTATATTGGCCATTAGTACCTTGAGGAAAAATCAGGGAAGTAAGTACTTGGGAAGAGATAGGAAAAGGCAATATGGGTATGGACAAGTTGATTATGAGGGAAAAGGATTTCCTATGGTATTGTGAGACATTGGACCTTGAAGGTTTCTTAAGGTAGGATCGATTGAGGCTTTAGGTTTTAGGATAATATTTTGGTTCTTCAGATATGGATGAGGTTTGGGGAATTTGATTTTTTTAAGGCTATTAGGCTTAAGGTAAATGTGTTAGGTGTTAAAGTTTATGGATACACTAGGCCAAGATTGTTGGGCTTAATTGAAGGTTTTGGGTAAGATGATGTTAGACAAGAGGTAGGGTCAAGGTGATGTTGCTGGTATTGGGGACCTAACGTGTCTAGGCTTTTATATGATAGTCAATGGTTGGGATTAAGTTAGTGATAAGTAGTAGAGTTTAGGTAAGGGCACCTAAGTCTTGGGCTGAATAAGGGGCAATGATATTTTGAGTCATAGGTTTAAAGCTCGAGGTTTAGGTGTTTAGTGTTTAGAATAAGGCTAACATAAGGTGTTTTCAAGTTTAAAGGCTAAGGCCATAACATTTAGAGTTAAAGGCTAGGGTGAGGTGTTTAAGGTGTGTGATTAAGGTGATGGTGTTTAAGGTTTAAGGTGCTTAAGGTTTATAGGGCAAAAGTGTTATGGATAAAGGTGAAAGTGTTTAATCCTTCTTCGGTTCAATGTAAAAACTAGACTTATGATGGATGCTTGTTCTTTTGTATATAATGGATGCATGATATGCATGGAAAAAATATTTCGTGAGGATGGAGATATGCACAAGCTTCATTTATAGTGTCAGGTTCTAGGTTTGTTATATGAAAGGGTAAGGGTAGTTTAGATAGGGTACTCATCACACTAAAGCAATAATATATCTAACCATATGTAAGTTAAGGAGCCTCGCGTAGGTCAAACAGTACGTATCCTTTGAAAGGATAAAAGGATTCAACACTGGATGGATGATTTTAGCAAATAAACCCAAGTAGGGTTACCTACTCGATACTAATCACCATCCATTGTTTTCCTAGGACTAGGCTTAGAGGCAAAGAGTCTATGCAAGTGATTTATGAAAGTCACAACTATGCTAAATGCCAAACTTTTTAACCAATTATTAGTCTTTTTATTTTTTTACCTTCTATTAAAAAGAAAATTTATCCCTAGTGGAGTTGCCAACTATGAGGCCTCACTTGAGCATTGGTCCAATATGGTAAAGGGTGTGAGACCTCGCTCGAACACCCGTCCCTCACTCAGAGATGCCTTAAGGAAAGGCGAGCGATTCACTCATGATTGGAATGGCTATCGTTCGGAAAATTGATTTTTTTGAAAGTGAATTCAAAAGTCACCATCCTAATTTTATTTATTTTAAAATTGGGAAATTAAGGAAAAACCCATTTTCATAACTCTAATTCATTAATCTTTAATTAATTTACCGAAGGATAATATCACTAGTCTCGAACCATGTTGAGCTTAGGAACTAGGTTTTTGGCTTTAAATAATCATGATTTGGCTCTAAAGTTTAATTTGACTTAGAAAAATTGATTTCATGAATGACAAGTATTGAATGATTAAAAAATACATAAATATGGCATAATATGAATGCATGCATAAGCATGGGTGCAAGGTAAATTAAAAGAACATTTAAGTAAATCATCCATAAATTAAGGAGAATGTTTCCTCTAATCATTATGGATTCTAGGGGAGCCACAAATCACTTCTTAATTCTAAAAATAATTCAATAATTAATCACATAAACTGAATGGGATGCCTTCTCTAGTCCTTATAGGATTTTAGGAAGACCACAGATTCCCTTATAAAATTATGGAAATAGATAATTAAAATTGAAAATAAGTGGAGAATGAAATTAGTTTGAAATTATATTTGAGGTTTAGATTTAAATTTTAAACATGCCTACGTACCCCATTGAATGGGGGATCAAAACTCATGTAGTTCATTGCACAATTAAGTGGAGAGGGTTATAGATCGATTGGATGTTTTGGGGGGTTGGATGAAAATACCTTTTTTTTTTTTTTCTTTGTGGAAGAAATGGATAGAGTGTTTTACCATACCAAAGTTCCATTTTATAATAACCGGATGGTTGGATTGATTGATTAATTAATTAATTAGGATGAAGGGTGAATTAATTTTTAAAAAAGATTGATTTGATTTTCAAAAGTGATTAATTAATTAATTAAAAGGATTAATTAATTAATTAATTAAGTGATTAATATAAAAAAAAAGATGATTAGTTATTAAAAGGATTAATCAATTTAGGTTTAGGTGGAGTAATTAATTAATTAATTAAAAGGATTAATTAATTAATTTAAAGAGAGTGATTGGAGGGAGAAGAAGAAAGAAGCAAATGGATAACTATCAACAAGTGGTCAAGGTGTGAGGAAAATAGTGTAGGGAGTGAGGTATTTATAGGCAAAGGGAGTGGGGTAAAAAGGCCAAAAAGTGCTAGAAGGTGGGCTAAAAGGAGGGGCAGTTTTGAAATTTTTGGGCTGAAAATGGGGGATCACATGCTGATATGCTCAAACCCTGGTGCAAATCCACGTAGGTGCCCACACAGATCCGCGCCAAGTGTGCCTAGTAGCTGCACTAGCAAGGTGCAGATCCACACAGACCATGCGCAGATCTACGCATAGGGTGTGTGGCTGTCCTTTTTTTTTTTTTTTTAGAGATTAATGTTGGTCCATGTTAGAAAATGCAGTGTTCAGATAGTAATGTACTTGAAGGCTAAAATTTTCTTTTAGGGAACCTCACACGCTGCCATACCAGTTATATGTAGAATACTAAACTTAGCAATTCTTAGGTTGTAGTCGCATGATGAGAGTACAAAATTAAGAGTTCACAGAAATATGATTAGCATAATACAACCTAAATTAGGTTTGAAGAGCTTATGGAGTCTAGTATAGGAAAATCTAATAATATTGATTGTATGGATTAGATGCTCAATACTATTGTATTACCCTAGAAGATAATTAGAGCTAATAAGTCTAGTGTAGGAATAAGTGAGAAGGAGAGAGTAAGGAAAGGAATAGGCAAAGAGGAACTGAAACTCAAAAAGGGTGTCGATTCAAAAATCAAACCTCTAATTATGTGAAATAAGGCTAAGAATCCTCAAAAATTATCAAAGGAACTTGATTTAACATAGAAACAAATGAAACGAAGAGTGTAAGAAGGGAAATAGGAATGTAGAAACTAAGACCCTAAAAGTTTTAAAATCGAATCGCTAAGTGTGAGTTTAGATTTTATTCAGAGAATTTAGGTAAATATGAGGACTTTATAAATGATAGAACTAAAAGTTAGATTAGATTCGATCATAGAAAATATATAAGTAAATCGGGAAGCTAAACACAAAACCAATGGATTCTAACTCCCAAATTTTTCTCAGACTTTTGCTTAAAAAAATTTAACAAAAAAAATATAATTATTATATTAGGATCCTAAAAAATTAGATTAAGATTGTTAATGGACAATAATTATGCAATTTAGAGTAGATAAAGCTTAATAAATGGGAATATATATATATATATATATATATATATATATATATATATATATATATATATATATATATATATATATATATATATATATATATATATATATACACACACACACACATGCACACACACATACTAGATTTCTTCTAACGTGCTTCAAATGTTAATTTCCACCGTTAAAAGATATAAATACTTATTCTAAACTTTTATTTTTTCCTTATTAAAGACTTAATGAACAATTTTTTATTACTTAAGTATAAAATTATATACTTTTATATTAAGTGAAGTTTTTAATTAAAATGATAAAAAATTTATCAAATAAATACTATGAGGTCAAAATCTTATTGGTCAAATTTTAAGATTACCATGAAGAAATATTTATATAATTTGCTTATTAATTTATTTTACTTGTTGAATCCAAGTTAAGTTAAATTTTCATATAAAATCCTAAAAACTCAATGAAAATATAATTATACACAATGAATATTATCTAACTTATATAATCATACATGTTTAATACAATTAGAATGATGACACAAAATAATTATAGATTATATATAAATATATGAATATACTTAAAAGGCAATATATACACAATATTAAAATAAGATGAGTCAAGCATATCTAAATAAATTATTTTTTATAATTTTAAATGATATTCTTATATACAAGAATATATTAGAGAAAATAAAGTAAAGGAATTAATATATACATTTTATTATTTTGTTATTGTTATGTTTCCTAATTAATATTTATAGGTTGATTTTCATATTAATATTTGGTACGTCTATTGTTTTCTTATAATTTCAATATAGGTCATATTTTTTTTTATTAATTTTGATAAATTTGATTTCTTTGACATATTATAACTTAATTTCTAATTTGTCTAGAAAATCAACAACAATCTTTCCAATATCTGTATGCACCATTGTTTTAAAAAATCAGACTGGTAACTAAACTGGAACAGGCCACCTATTTATGATTCAACGGTTGGACTGGTTAGCTGAAATTTCTTTATTTTTCATTTATTTTTTATTTTTTGATCATTTCATAAAAGATTTCTATTAATATAGGTTTGATCAGTTAAAAACTAGTCAAAAGATAATTTAACCAAAATTTTAGTTTTTTTAGTAAATTGAAATAGTTTTTTTTAGAAGAACATACCATTGTAAATAGAAATTTTGACATTTGATAATAAAATAATAGGATTTTACTCATTGTTGTTAAATAAACTTTCAATTTGTGCATTTTTTTTTTCTGCTGTATCTTCTTATAAAACCAAAAGTATAATCTACAATAAAATTTTCTCAAAATCAAATTATAATTTCTCTAATTTTTTAATATTCAAACAATCTAAATTAAATTTAAATTTCTCTAACTTCTTAATATTCGAAATAACATAAAAAAATAAATTATTCTAATTGAATTTATTTATATAAACTATTATTTTTTTTAGATCATACAAATTATTACGAATGGATAAAACAACTATTTTTAAAATTTATAATAGGACAAAGTAATAATTTATACAATAAAAGTCAAATTAAAATTTATTTAATTTTGTTGATATTCGAACAATTAAAGTCAAAGAATTTCTCTAGCTTCTTAATATTCGAAAAAACATTAAAAAATATATTATTTTAATTGAATTCTTTTTTATTTAAATTAAATATAATTAACTATATATTAAATAATAATTATTTTATTTTTTCCTTATTCTATTTGAATTCATTCTTTTTTTTATTTAAAATATGTTAAATTAAATTAGATAATTAAATTATTAAATTATAATAATTATATAATTATAAATTTGTAATATAGCTAATTATATATCAAATAAAAATTATTTTATTTTTTCTTATTCTAATTGAATTCGTTATTTCCTAATTTAAATTAAATATAGTCAAATATAAATATAATTAATTATATATTAAATAATAATTATTTTATTTTTTTATTCTAATTGAATTCATTATTTCCTAATTTAAATTAAATATAATTAGATATTAAATATAATTAATTATATATTAACTAATAATTATTATTTTTTATTTTTTATTCTAATCGAATTCATCATTTATAATTTAAATTAAATATAATTAGATAATTATATTATTTAATTAATAAATGACCATATTATTAATCATAAATGCACAATTAAAAAAAAAAACTTAGTAAGGAGCTATTACTTAAATGTGCTTATCCCATATATATATATATATATATATATATATATATATATATATATATATATATATATAACTGTCGGATTAAGAGGAGAGAGCAATGGTGATGATTAATTATCCAATTAATTAAAGGGAAATAAAAAGGAAAACAAAAAGAAAAAATTTTATAAAGGATAAGCTTAAACTACCTAATACTATACTTAGTCATCTCCATCACTGATAAGTTAAGACTTAAAAAAAAAAAAAAAAGAAAAAAAGAAAGGAGAAGAAGAAAAGGGAGAGAAAGGTTACAGGAAAGAAAAGAGAAGAGGGGCTTTTGCTTATTCAACTTGACTTGGCAACTTTTCTTTGTTCTAATTGTGCATTTGTTCCATAAGTTGTCTAATTGCATTTCCACCCTTCTAATCGAAGATTCAATTCTTTCAAACCTCTTGTTATTGTACTACTAATTTTGACTAATAGGCCTCATGATACTCTTATATGAATTGTCATTTTTAGTTTGTTGCACAAACTGCCCTTGATTAGAAAGTTGTCCTTGAATTTGATTACCCCTCTGATAAATTTGAAACTGATTTTAAGGTCTTCATTGAGGTTGCTACTAGAATGATGGTTGTGGACTATTATTTTTCCATGAAAAATTTGGATGATTCTTCCAACAAGGATTATAAGTGTTAGAGAAAGTTTCATTTCTCTCCCTCTCCTAGAATCCTACCAATGTATTCACTTGTTCTTCATCCACCATAGTTTTAGTAGCATAGGTACACACATTAGCTTCATGCCTAAAAGTGCCACAAACTCTATATCCCTCTTGGGTAGGTGTAGCTGCAAATCTTTTAATTGATAGATGCATAACCTACTTAGCCAACTCAATTACTTACACAACTAATTCATTATTAGCGAACACTTTATTGACTTAGCCTTTTTACTTCTTATACTTTTCTATTGAGAATTGGTCCTTAACATCTTGAAGAAATGAAAAGTTTTATGAACTGTCTTTTTCCAAATTGCTCCACTTGCTGCATTGTTAACTATAGAATAACTCTGTTGTGGCAATCCATCATTAAAAAGTGTTATGTAGCTGGGGTAGGTAATGATGATATGGACATTAAGTTAGCAATAACTTGAATCTCTCCCTTGCCTCACGAAATAACTCTCTATCTAATTGACAGAAAATAACAAGTTTAGTTTTCAATTCAGTAGTCTTTTGATGAGAATAAAACTTGCTCATAAATTTTTGTACATTTTTTCCCATGCTTAATAAATCAAGAGGCAATGTCATGAACCATGCCTTAGCTTTTTCCTTCAAAGTATATAGACAACACCTTATTTTCAATTGATATTTAGTCAATCTGTAAAGAAATATTCTGTAGAGTTGAATAGTAATCTTTGATAAAATTCAATAGATCCTCATTCACCATGCCATAAAAAAATGATACCATATTGAAGTGAGTATTCTTTAACTCATAGTTTCAGACTACTTCCCCCAATCTAATGTAAGAAATTGTTATACTAATAACAAGCCTAGCAAATTCCTTCATTGTATGCTATCTTTGCTGATTATTTTCTCTCATGTTTCCTTCTTCATGATTTTCATGATTTTCTCTCTCTAGATCATTGACTCCTTTAAAATTATTTTCTTCCTCTAGTTCTCCTTTTGAAATTCCTCCTCTAAATTTTCATGCTCACAGCTCCCTCAAAATTGAGCTCTATCTAGATTGCTTCAATTTATGAATGTTGTTAATGTAGGAAGTAATTCTTGATTTTCTAATCTTTTTACCTGTGTAAATCAACAAAACTCTTCCAAGAGAGAGTTAAAAGACTAACACAAAAGTAAAATAAAATGAAATAGAAAATTTGCTGAAATTAACTAAAAAAGGAGTGCAAATTTGAAAACACTAAATTGCAAATCAAACATGCACCTTTGCCACTCCGACAAAAGGGCTAAAAGTAATTTTTTGCAGCCAAATTATACTAGGTTCACTATTTGCAAGTATATGAGATGATCATAACTAATGATGAGTACATCCAAAGTCATATCCCTAATAAGGCAAAGAGTTGGTGAATGATTAAATTGCAATAAGTCATAAAAAGGAAAACAAAACTTAAACATCTTGTAACAATGATTAGTTTGATTGTTGGGAAAGAATTTGAGATTAAGAAAAAGAATTTTGAGATTACAAACAAGAATATTAGAGAATGCTAGGTTGTAATCAAATTAGAAATGGCTTCTAAGACATTCGATTTCACTTTATTTGATGTCCTTGATGTTTAGAATGAATGTCTAAGGAAATACAAATGAATGGAATAAAATCACAAATGATTCTAATGGACATGTCTTTCAATTTCATTAAATTAGAAATCAAATTAATTCTAGACCGAATCAAATGCATACAAAGGATTGAATACATTTTTAATTCATAAACCCTAAGTTCATTATGCATATTCAAGCATTAAACAATCATCCAATTTAACACTTAACACCTAGTAATACTACGTATTGGCTAGTCAAAAGTATATAATCATTTAGCATAGGACAATGATATACATTTCTAAATCATTCATCTAAATATATAAACACAATCAAATAGGATCCATTTAGCACCCTAAAATAAAAGAAATTAGCTCACAGCAAAATATAAGAACATGAATTTAATAGAATTGAAAGCAAACATCTTCATGTGATTAATGCGAGATAAAATTACTATTAATAATAAAAAGTTGAGACAAATCTATTTATTGACAAAATTGATCTTGGTACAATCGCTTGATAACCAAAGACAATGTCGATCTCAATGAACTAAAAATCTAAACCATAAAATCTAATTATAAAATGGAAAAGTAATGGAGAAATTATGAATTTTTGTCTCTTACTCCTCTCTTCACTCTTTATATGTATTTGTATATTTTTGGCACCTAAAGTTTTTAAAATAAAAGAGCCCTAATTTTTGCCCAATCACTTGCTGTAACTTACTAAGTGTGACACTACACACCCATATTTTGCTATAAACTTAGTGTTGTTTTGCTATGCCTACTTAATCCTACAAATGCTTAATTGGTGAAACATAGGGATGCTTTGGGCCATGATAAATCGTGTTGCCTATTGAGTGGGTTGATTTGCTCAACATGGCTTAAACTTCAGTCGTGTTCTTTATATTTAGGCATATTTCAAATTTTTAGATTTTTTTTTGCCCTTCTTTAGTTTTGCCAAACATGCTTATGTTTTTGACAATATGGGGATGTTTCCATAATTAAGACTGAAAATGCTCCATTTTTCACCTTTTTCCACATTTATTTAGAATATACTTACAAAATGTAAAAACAAACAAAACCACACAAAAACAGTTAGAAATTGGATTAAAATCAAGTAAAATAACTAAAAATACTATCCTAAAAACTACCACTATTTTGGTTAGAACAATAACCCACTTTGAGATTTTCTCTCAACTGAATAACTCAGTTAGAAGGTAGAGTCAAGCCTATTACAATGGTCTCTAATTGTCTTAGAAGACTACCCAAAAAAATTATCCTCACTTTCACACCCACAAGTTTCAAGGTGCTTACAACCTTTATCTATAAACTTACCTAGGTATTTGCTATGTCCCACTAGCTTATAGGTACTATGTGAAATCTTTACAAGAAAACACAAAAATAGATTATAGATGACTCATTTATAAGATAGCTTATATAGATTAGAACTCTACCCAAGAAGAAATTTTCTTAGAAAATCAAGAAACTGGAATTGTCATAAAACATTTAAGATCAATGGACGAAGGTTTTAAAGATCTAAAAAGCTCTAGGGTTTTAAAGATTAATAAAGCTCTAGACCTATACATATACAATCACAATAGATAGTAGGCCAAATATATAACCATAAACAATCTAAACAATAAAATCAAATTCTTTCTCATTTTATTCATTTAAACCACTTCAATACATAGATCCTTTACAATCTACAGACCTTCTAAAATGGAATATTAGCAGCTATAACTTTTAGAAATTTACAAATAAACTTATAATCCCTTGTCATAAATAGCTATAACTTTTTTATTTTGGTGGACAAAGGATAACGAAAGAGTTATAAACTTTTAACTCCCAACTTCTTTGTTCCCATCTAAAAAATAGATAATATAGTAAGCCGTCAACTCAGTAAAAATTATAAAAATGCATATCAAAATAGGGACTTTGAAAGAATAACAAATTTTCATGTAGGTTCATATCAAAAATAGTGGTTAGCAAGAAACATTCATATGTATTAAAAATGAAGAGGCACTAAGGAAACATTCAGACTAACAAAAACATCCAATAGGTGATCTCAGGTTAAATGTAGCCACAGTACCACAAATATCACACTATTAATTATCAGAGATCTAATGGATAGAATAAACCCTAACCTTAAATGCCTTTGTAACAGTAGCATTATTATAATACCATCGTAGTAATAACAAATTCAAAGATACTTATGAACTCATAAGCACTTTATCAATGTCAAAGGTTGCTATACATTACCCTAGAAATAGCATTGCATGTCTATAAGAATACATCTAACTTATGTTATAGATATAGTTAGTTGAGCCATTTGCACACCCAGTCTAATGATTTTTCCATATTAATTAAGACGTTCTATTAGTGTATGAGAAAAAGATGTGAAGTGATAAAATTTTCATTTCAAATACAAGACTAGCCTCTTTGGTTTCATCAAGTATAAATATATTGGCTTTGGCTTGAGTGGCCTTGATTACAATAATAGTGACTTCAGCCTAAGTGGCCTCATCATTACAAGAAGTCAAATGTCTTACAATAAGGTTTATAATAGAAACTTATTGAAGGATGGTGTGAACCCTCAAATTTGCACCTCTAGACAGCCAACACTTAATTACAAACCTATAGAATCAAATTGGGCTTAAATTGGATTTGAAACAGGTTAGAATGGAGTAAAAATAGGGTGTGTGGGCCATATAGACAGCACAGTGCGGTCCATAACTGTACAGACTCTATGCAGTACCACACAGAGCCTGTGTGGAATTGCGTAGTTCCTGTGTGGTACCCTATGGTTCCTGTGTAGTTACTGTGTGCCAATCTGCCTACTGTGCGATTTTTGAGACTTCCTATGCAGTTTTGTGCATTGGGAAGTGAATCCCACATCTGAAACTTGCCATTTCTACTCCCAATCCTTTCCCTATAAAAGCACTACCTTCCTACCTCATTTCCACACTCAGAATTGCTTAATCAAACTAATTGATTTGAAAGCAATCAACATTCCTTAAGGTTTGGTCCGAAAGGAATGAACTTTTAGTTTAAAATTTTTAGGGAGGTCGTTTCGAGGTAGCTTTTCTCAAATCAGTCTGAGGAGGCCTCAATAATGCTGTCCAATTCCCTATTTAAGGTTGTCATTCTGCCGAGCTGAAAAGGTAGAATTGCGATTTGGTCATCCACTTCATCTGCCCTACATTTCCAAGTCTTGTCCTTATAACGTAATTATTTTTTTTATTTTGTTTTGTTTTAGTATTTCTTTTGTTTTTATATTCCCTTGTTTATTTTGTTTTGTTTTGGTTTCTAAGGATTGTTTAGTTTATTCTTTTCGTTTATTGTTTCTTAGCTTAGCATGTTTTGTTGTTTTCTTTCGTTATTTTGAGGCATATTGATTAGAATCTAATTTAGTCAACTAGGTAAATGATTTAAATTGTTGCATTGACTTGTTAATTAAAAATTAACCTAATTAACAACTTGGTAATCAATCAATCTGATTTAATCAATCAACCCACCTTTTAATCAATGAATTGAAACATGATAAAACAACTAGGCTAAACTAACCCCTTTGCAAGAAGGGCGAACTATGTGGATTTTGATTCCCATTCAAAGGGATACATAGGTTTGCTTATTTAAAGCATTCAATCTAATTTAAATAAAATGTAATCATTCTCTTGTATGCCACTTTATAAATTAGTTATTTTCTTTGTGATATTTGCTTTTAATTTGTCTCCTTTATTATAATATTGATGTTGTCTTTCTTTTGTAGTATTTTTCTTTAATGATTATTTTGGAATTATTTTGGGGAATTGTGACTTCCCTAGAACCCATAAGGGCTAGAGGAAGTATCCCCTATTTTGCTTTTGAATTGTAAAGTTAATTCATTTCCTTTATTGCTTTATCGCTTTGGATGAATATTTATTTATTTATTTATTCATGTATTAAATAATTGTTCATGAAATTTATTAGTTATTTTGTATTAAATTTTCCAAAGTAATCATTTTTCTAAATAAACCAAAAAACCTAGTCTCCGAATCCTCTTTGGTTTTGAGGCTAGTGATCTTTTTCCTTTGGGATATTAATTGGAGTCAAATTTGGGTTTTTTCCTTAATCTTTTCTCGAATAAAATAAAATTAAGGTGGAATCTTTTCAAAAATCAATCTATCTGAACCTAAGGGTTTCATCATGAGTTCGAACCCAAAAGAGCATTTCGATCCCACTCCGTGGATCGGATCGGTGCTCAGGCGAGGCCTCACAGATGGTCATAATAAAACTAATAAAAATACATAATAATAAACAAAGAAATAAAATTTAATTAGAACATAAATAAAAAAGTTTTATCATATATTCATGTATTTCATAATCTTACCTTAACTAATTTTTACCCTTTGGCCAAGGTGATAGCTTCTCCAATAAAGTAAAAAAAGAAAATCTCCATCAACATCTCCATGAGGATTCATCTTAATAACTCCTTGATCATCGTCAAGTGTGTCATCTATTGTCCTTAGTCCTACCAGAACCTTAGGCCTACCATTTAGATCTACCTAACTTCTTTTAAGAAAATAACGAGACCCATCTACCATATGGGTCTCAAATTTAATCTATGATTGACTATCTCCTTTTTGAAGAAAGATTAATAAAGGAAATCAAGTTTTGGATTTCAATCTTACTACATTTCATAAAAAAAACCCAAAACTTAATTTTTTTTAAAAAAAAATCAATTGTTCATAATAGTTACTAAACAGTCTTAGGTCTTATATAGAAATAAATAAATAATAATATATTTTAAAAATGACATAAAGATGATCAACAGTCTTCTATGGAAAAGATAAACTATATTGGAAAGAAAATTTTTTATAGGGAATGAAACTTTTCTTGGAAACGTAACTTCTAATTTTTGGCCATTCAATTTTTGGAAGATTGTTGTCGGTAGATGACTTTCCACCCTAGCACACAATCTTTGACACCCTTAAATATCTAACTTCACTACTAACAAATTAACTAAATTAGGCATCACATAAATCTAACTATTACAAATCTATTGACTAGCTTTAGAACCATTATAGACATTCAAAGCCTTATTGTTGAGTCTCATAGTTTTCCTTGTTTGTGCTAAGTCTATATTTGGCTTCATTAGTGTACTTTGCTTCATCTCCACTACTAGAAATTGCCAAATTAATGACTAAAATTAGTAATTACACAATTTTTGCATCTAATTAGTGATTAACTAGAGACTTAATGGCGATGAATAGAAGGAGAGGGGTAAAATATTATACAATAGCAACCATATAGCCATTACATAGTCGCTACGAAGCTTGCCAACAAATAGTAGGAAAATTAGCAAGTAGAGATTCATTGCTATTTAATCTATACTTAGCGACTAAAGCAACATTAGTCGCTAAAATATGACTAGTAATTAGAGGGATATAAAAATATGTAGGTGGGAAAGATGTAATGACTAATTATAGTCATTGAATAGTGATTAATGTAGTCGCTACGCATGACTTAAGTAAATGGTAGCAAAGTATGTCATTTTTTATTTTTTCAATTATTGTTAGCAACTAGATTATATTGTCACTAACAATTTTAGGTTAAAACTCCTAGCACTAGTCATTCAAGTTAAAGTTTCTAATTTTTTTTTAATGTTTTTAATATGTTAATTTTTGGATTCTCAATTCACCAATTTAGAATCTATTTGTCATCTTCATCCTCCAAATCAACATCATCCTTGAATTTTTTAATCAACAAAAAAAGTAACCTTAATTTATTTTAATATATATATATATATATATATATATATATATAATTAATTTTTGGAATATATATTAATTTTATATATATATAATGCATCATTATCCTAGTTTCTTATTGCATCTCCTTTATCCTCAACAATCATGTTATGTAACGATGCATGTGTACATTATATTTTTCAATTTTTCCTATGCCAAAAGCGGGCAAGGCCACATATATTTACCCATCAAGATTGGAGTACGTCGAACACTCACTCAACGTCCTTTATTACAACCTTTTGCATTTGCTTGAACTTTTCCTCTTTGGATCTTTTGGATATGAAAAACTTTTAATAAATATTGCCCACTCTGGATATATATCATCAGCTAGATAATACCCCTTCATGTAATGTGAGCCATTTATCATGAACTAAATATTTGGAGTGTATCTTTATAATATATCATTAAATAATGGAGACTGGTTGAGCACATTGATGTCATTATTTGACCCTAAAATGCCAAAGAATGCATGCCATATCCACAGATCCACTAAGGCAATCGCTTTTAGCATGATTATTAGAACCCCTTCATCACATCAAGTAAATTAACCTTTCCATGCAACAAGGCAATTTCTCTAATGCCAATGCATATAGTCAATGTTGCTAAGCATGCCAAAAAAATCGTGGTGCTCAGCATGCAATTAAAGTGTTTAATGTCTTCATCGTTGGGCCTTCTAAGATATTTGGGTGCAAACATGTATTGATAGAATTTGAATAAATACTCAATTCCAATACATTCAGTGATCCTTATGCACTTGTCATTTGAAACCTTCTCCAAAATATACTAGCAGGATAGACTGCTTCATCAACAGAATAGTTATTGAAAAGTCAATCATGTCCTGCTTCATAATCTTGATGAAATGCCTTCAATTATATGTAAGGTTGTTTGATGTCTCACCTTATTTTCTCCTTTTACCTTCTTCCAAAAACATAAACATTGGTTCATTAGTATCATCTATCATTTCATAGATTAAAAATTTTTCTATTTGTTTGAGATAGGCAAGATCCATTTTTTGTGTATAAGTTGTAGTATTTGAAAAAGTATAAAAGTAATGGATGATGAAGTATGAAAAAAATGACTAATAAATATATAAAACTTTTCCAATAACTAGTTTTGTAATGGCCAGTTTTACAACAGCTAGTTTTCCAATAGCTAGTTGCATAAAGTAATTAAATTAAATTAAAATTATATTAAATTAAATTTAAAATTACATTAGATTAATTACATTAAATTAAATTGCATTACTAAATTACATTAAATTAAATTATGTCATAATAACTAAGAAATATTAGATTTAGATTTTATAGCAGAGCATCTCATATGATGATTTTCAAGTTGCTCCTTATTTATATGGCTAGTATTCAAGGTCAATTTTTTCTGATCAACAACATCTCAAAAGATTTCCTAAAACTTGGCACTTTAACTAATTTTTTGTTCTTCCATTCTTTTAATTTAGCCACATTTCCTGTATATCTTCATCTACACTTTTATCATTCATCTTTGACTTTCCCTTTCTCTTCGCCTTTGCCTTTGCTGTCTTTTCACTGATGGGATGAACTGAACTTTGATTTCACTCTAATCTAGATCAAGGCTTGTCTCAGCATTGGATAAAGATGTTTGCTTTCTAAGAGGATAGTTTATGGGTTAATTTCACTTGTTAATTTCATTTGTGGTCATTGAACATATGACTAACACATATTATGGTCATTCAATTAAAAAACGTAATACAAATTGCTTGAATTATCACCATTT
This sequence comes from Reutealis trisperma, assembly GCA_947687605.1. NCBI lineage: Eukaryota > Viridiplantae > Streptophyta > Magnoliopsida > Malpighiales > Euphorbiaceae > Reutealis > Reutealis trisperma. The sequence goes on from CANTUT010000977.1 coordinate 931,439, forward strand.
GTCACATTAAAGTCATTCTATCTAATTTTTTGTTAAAACCTAACACAAAAATGATGTGGCATGCAACTAAGCATTTTTTTTTTTATTTTTAAAGCCATGTCGGCTTCTAATAATAATAATAATAATAATAATAATAATAATAATAATAATAATAATAATAATAATAATAACAATAATAATAACAATAATAATAATAATAATAATAATAATAATAATAATAATAATAATAATAATAATAAATTATTTTAATTATTAAAAATTTAATTCAGTCTCTCCTTCATCTCATCTTTCTCACCCAATCAGTTCTCAAATTCAATACAAACAAAGCAAGTGTAGTTTGATTCTTCTCTATAAGAAAATCCTTGCTCTTGAGATGAACTTCAAATTTTTCCCTATATGTCGTCTCATCTCTAGAATGAGGAATCAAAATGGATGTTAAACTCTTTCTTATCCTTTGAGATATGAACAAAAAATCACCTGGGAGTATACTAGCAACAACAAGATTTCTTTTAAGACTAACACCATCGTAGCCACAATTATGGTCCCAGCCTAGCGATTCCAAAACTAGCCTCATAACAAGCTGTGATGTGGGCTCCAACACTTGGTACCTATAAGTAGGATTCTTGACCATGCAAACAGATGATGATGGGTTTTCGATTAGCAGTGGAAGCAATTTTAATGGATTTGCCTACCGTGCGGCATCAGTGCTTGACCTCTTCTGCTGTTTACAGTGGATGTTATACTAGATAAGCCTCTACCCTTCCTTTATCGCACTATGGTTAAACTTATTAAGCACTTGAAGTATCCCATATCCACTAAAGATAAAAAGATATGTCAACAATAGATAACAAAATGAGAACCTTAATGCAAGAATAGAAAAGCCCTCACCAACTAGAAAGGATTTTGCTTCTGATGGCAATCGAACTGGACGAAATTAGAGGTGATAATCACATATCTCCAACATTAATAATAGCAACAATATCCCTTTCCCACCTACATCTATTCCTAAGTAAGGCCGAATAAAGCTATAGATGGTAATGGTAAGACAACTGCCAAGATACAAAAGCCATAGTCGAAGATCCAAAAACCCATCTGAATGGGATCCAAAATAAGCCACTTCAAGGTGACATCTAGCAACATGAAAAGAAAATGCAATAGAGACAAAGGAAAAAGAACTAAAATAAACATAAGTAGAAGAGAGGGAAGGGACTATAATCCGTTTAGTGGCTATAACTACTGGTGGTTACCCCTAGGAGCAGATTTATAAAGGAGACTAGATTAGAAAGAGAGAAAGTGAAAGGTTAAAATTTTGTTCACTTATTATTATTATTATTATAAGCTAAAATGGCTTTAAAGATAAACAAAAATGCTTAGCTGGTATGCCACATCATTTTTCTATTAAGTTTTAATAGAAAATTGGATGGAATGACTTTAACATTATAAATGGTGATAATTCAAGTATATTTGTGTTATGTTTTTTAATTGAATGACCATAATATGTGTTAGTCATATGTTCAATGACTACAGGTAAAATTAACCCAATAATTTGCTTTTTATTTTGAATTATCTTTCAACATCACCCACATATGCTTGTGAAGGAAATTCTTTTTATGATTTTGTTTATAAAGCTAACAAGTATGTTCCTTCAATTAGTCATCATTCCAACCACTATGATGTACTCTCAACATTTTATTGTACACTTGGTTGAATTCATTAATCATTAGAAGCATCTAAAACCAATGTTTCTTAATAGTATTTATTTTTCTTCTTGCATCAAATCTTCAATTTTTGTTGAAGTAATCAATGATTCATTTTCATAACTTCTTGGAATTTTGGGCACTACCTCTAATGCTATAATGTCAAATTGCAAGTCAAGCACTTACAAAGCAATTTATCATCATTTATGCTTTATGGCATGTGTTTTTCTCTAATTTTCAACTGGTTCTTTAATCAATACAATATCTTCAATCTCTAATTGTGTGGAGTATGAGGCAATTTGAGAGTTAGAAAAATATCCCGCTTGTGCTGTGATTTCTTCATCGATATTAGATGCCCCATCAAAATTTACTGGTTCACTCATAGGAATTGGAATTCCACCACTATTTTTCATATTGAATTTTTCATTTAGCTTGCAAGGATTAAAAATATCTTGTCCCAATATATAGGAAATGGATATGGATAACTTGGGTGATTTTGGAAATTTAATGGATGATTGTAGTTAGAAAAAATTTGGGGAATTTGCAAATTTTAAGATTTTATGGAAAAAAGCATATTCAAAATTTTTGGGATTGTGATAATTATTTTGGATTTGGAGTTTGTAAAGATGAATTGTAAGTTTTATACATAATGAAATGATGATTACATGTAAAAGTGATGGAAATTAGAAAGAAATATTAAAAGAGTATAATTTTTAGAAGTTAATGTGATTGAAATTGAGTTGAATTGCAAAAATAATTGGTCATTTCATCTATTATTTATAGAAAAAATTAAAAAATTGAAGTTACTTACCTTTCAATAAAAAAAAAATTAGTTTAACAAAAGGATTTAGTAATGGTTATAAAAAAAAAAAAAAAGCAACAAAGTTATTATTGCCTTTCATTCAAAAGATATTTAAAAGTTAGAATAAGAGGGCTCACTTAGTGGCCATGTATAGCGATCAAGATAGGCCTTAGGCACCTAGCATGCCCACCTTTTGATTATTTCACATATCAATTTGTGACTGAAATATTTTTTTTTAAAACCTATCAACTGGTTGGTATTTACCAACTAGTTTATTTTCACCAACCTCTCTTAATGGAGAGTCTAGTAATCAGCCACTCAATAAACTCTCATCAATTCCTTATCAAAAGATGCCCTAAATCCATTAGCTACTACCCATGCATCTTTTCTACTACCATTGAAGTTGTGGTTCAGGTGGAACATTGGGCATTGATGCAATAGCATTATGAGGAGTTTATATCACAGTCAAGTTGCAAGACATATGGTTAGCCTTGAATACTGACTAACATTGATAACTAGGTTAATTTGGTAAGAAATTTTATAGGTGTATATATATTATGTTGTTATTAACCATTTTTAATTACTATAATTTGGTTGGATTACGTTTTGCAGTGTGACTATTAATGAGTGGGACATGATGGTTCCTCTTGCTCTTTTTGCAGTCAAAGGGTACGATGTTCCTCTAGATTTTCCTTATGAATTTGTCGAGTGCATTTTTTCATTGTTGAATTTTTTTCATTGAGGAATTTTTTTCCTTACAGAAAATCATATCATATTTAGACTTTCTTTGTACAATATTATTGATATTTTTATATTGTATTTAATTTTCATTATTTCATTGTAAATAATAAAAATAATTCAAGACATTGTACATATTACTAAGTGACATTTTATTATAATTCATAAATAAAATATTAAAAATTAAAAAATAATTATGCCATGGCAACTACATTATATAATTAGTAACTAAATTGTAGCTAAATAAAAAAATTTGATTTTTATTTTTTAAAACAAAATATTAATTTAGGGACCACATTAGTGACTACAAATTTAGTAGCAATTTAGTCATAGCAGTAGTTACTTTAGTTGTATTCTTATTGTATTTAGTGACTATGTATATCTCTACTAGACTAATTTTTTTGGTCACTAATTAATGAGTGTAAGTTGTTAGTCGCTACTTACCGACAAAATAATTGCTAAAAAATTTTAGCTACTAGGAAAATAACGACTATAGATTTTAGTAGCTAACTAGTCACTGTTTTCATTTAGCGACTAAAATTAAGTGATTAGTGACCCCATTTTTCTTATAGTGCTAGCTGAATGAACCTATCTATTCACTTTGCTTCATTTCTATATCGAACTCTTCAACTTACCTAGCTTTGTCGCTCTAAATCTCACATCATCATTCTAGTCAAATTTTGAGGTTATCTATTTAAGCTTCTCTTTGCTTATAAAGTTCATCCTTATAATCAATTCTCATCATCTCTTCCCTTTACCCTACTCCTCTTCCTATTGCCTCATCACTGTAGTTCATTCTTATCAATTAGAGCTTGATCAAATAAGAGTTGATGGGTTGGATATCCTGTATTGGGCCTAAGTGATTTGAGCTTGCAAAGGAGAAAAGATGGTTAAAAAGGCTAGGCACAATGGCCTCTGATGCTCAAGTTAGTAACGGGCTTCGCTGATGGCCAAAGAAGGAGATTTCTCTTCTCTAGTTATAAAGCTTTTAGTGAGAGAAAGAGGTGAGACAGTGTGGAGTTCAATTTACCTAAGTCATGTGTTGATCCCTCCCTTTTGTATGGCTTAGCATGGGACAAAAGTTGGATACCTTTTTGTAGAGGAGAGAGAATATCTCTTGATAGGGCATGCTCCTAATTGGTTAGTTGGTACAAGGGTAGTGAGTGCATGGGCACCTGTCTTATCTCTAAAGATCTATTAGGTGAGTGGATGTGTCAAGGTTTAAGGGTGCACCACCTGCTGGAGAGCCTTTTTGACACTTGATGGGGATGCCTATGCCAAGAGCTCTCAACCATATAAAGTAGCTTGTAGAAGAAGTTACTTAGGACCAAAGTAAGGTGGTGTCTTAAGGAGGCTTCACCAGCATAGGCCTAAAGGCCTGAGCTTCCAAGACTTATCTCTCTTGGGCCTTCTCTTTGGGCTTTAATCTTCGTGTAAGGCCTTAGCTTTATGGTAAAAAGAGATCTTTGGTTTCTCGAGCTCATTAGACCATTAAGCCTTATTTCCCCTCATAAGGGACCCCCTATTTTGCTAAGGTAAGGATGAAGGATAGAACATCATATGAAATAATTTTCTTTTTATTTGGCTTTCACTAGAATAGAAATCTTTATTCTGTTATCGATAGCTTTGCCTTGGTGAAGACGATCTACTGAAGGATGGGCTTCATCTTGACAAAGACAGTCTGTCAAAGGAATGGCTTCATTTGGTCCAAGCATTTTGATTGAAGGCTTTTGCCTAGGCAGAGTGATCTAATTGGCTAAAGGCTTTTGCCTATAGGACCCATGTGGGGTAGGTGAATGGTAGCAAAGTCATTAAATACATCAATGGCTGATAGAGCCATACATTAAAAACATGTCTCTTCATTCTTCATATGTTCCCACATGTCATTAAAACCGATAAAGTTCTCCAGGAATTTTGAATTTAAACTACCTTTTAATTCTCCCAAATTATTGAGTAATGGTTATCAATGAGGCTCTTCTATATATACCCTTTGGCTCCTCACTTTATAGTTCTTATTTACTTCTTTTGTCTTTCCTACTTCCTACTCTATCTGTCTCCTTGCTCTCTCATGCTTCCTTTTAGTTTTCTTCAATCACATTCTATTCTTTTCTTCTTCTTCTTTTCATCAATGGCACTATGTCATGACCTAATTTCTAGGCTGTGACTATCTTAGGGTTCAGGGAGACATAAGGTCACCTAAACCCATAGAACACCATCAATCCTATCATTATTTTACATATTCCATTTAGTTATCTTCCCTAAGATTGAAACCATATTCATTCTTTATCCTATCCCTTTATTACTTTAACAGTTCATTTATAACCACTATACTTTAGTGCCATCTCATAACTATAAATAGAATATCGTTCATAAATATTAACAAATACTATCCATACATTCTTACTTACTATCATAAGTATACATATACTTAATAAATGTTATTAATTGTTTACATTACTCTCCAACACAATATACTTTAGTACTAAGCTTTTCGTCACCGTAGAGCTCTAGATTGTTTATCCTCAAAATGATATAAGTGATACAAACACAACACTTTTAGCAAGTCCTAAGCAAAGGAGTGTAGCTCAGAGTTTACCCTGCTAACGAATCACCCTGACCCAGAAAATTATAAATAACTATGGGATGAGACAAGCTTAGTGAGTACATAATAATATAATATAACATAAAAGCAATATAAAGGTCATCACTTAGATTGATTCAAGGTAACAATGCAGTGATGTTAATCAAAATTGGTTATGTTAAACTTTAGAATTCATTTTAGTAGAAATAATAATGTCTTGGAAGTAAAAAGCTTCCCACACATAAATATTAGAGTGGTGGTCTAAACCTTGCTCACTCATATGCATCACATTATGCAAAACTGATTAGGTTTTGCAGTTAGGCATTCCCCCTTAATAGAGGTTGGGTAATCTCACCTTACCCATGAGCTTATACCAAGTGCACAAGGTCTGATGTAATTCCTTACATCAAAGAGGATTTTTGCATATTCATGGGTATCAATGAGAAACATATCTAAGGCCTACAATAGGAAATCAATAAAAGATAGTTTGGCAATTTAATCATTCTCATCATTGAGCATAACATAGGATCAAGGAAAAAGGCTCATCATGGTTAATATCATACAAAGAAGATATGGATTTCTAAAGGGTTCAACAATCAATAGGCAACCATGTATCAAAGGTCATTTTAAGTACATGTCAAGGAATGGCAATTCAAACAATGGTTGCAAGAAAAAGGTATAGTTACATCATATTATTAAGTACTCACCTTGAACTCCTTTGCTCCTATTAATGTTCATTCTTGGTTAGTTTAATGTCCTTTATGGTCTTGAGCAATTTCCTTGCCCTTGCCTTGAAGTTTTACACCAATAACATTTCAATTACATAACAATTAGTAACTAATGGTGTTACTAATTATATCTTATACTTGTTTTATTACTTCAACTTATAATAGAGATGTATCAATTGTGTCATACACATACTTATTCTTATTTCTAATCATTTCCAAGCTAAATTCCTTATTCAATTTCATAATTCCAAGTCTAAATCTCAAAATTCCCAAATTATTTGATAAATCCTAGAATTTGGGGAAAACTATTAATTTCACTTTCAAACCTCAAATTAACTATAGATTCATCAAATTAACACTTAGGCAATCAATGCCCACCATTTAATTTGAGTTAATTCACTCCTATTCATATGAACCCTAACTTGTCCCACTTATGTCAAATTTGGGGAAAACTCATAATGCCTTACCAAATCTTCAATTTAGTTGTAGAAATATGAAATTAGCATAACATATAACATATGTGATCACTTAATTATCACAATCTAGTATTAGAACACCAAGTTCCTCTTTTAACTAAGTTTATGCCTCTGTTCTCAAGTCTTAAATCATGTTCTTAAAATTCATTCTAACACTTCTAAATCATTTTTCTTTATCAAAAATAACCATAGATGTATTCAATTAGAATTTAGAACACTCCCTTGATCATTCGCTAATGTTGGTCGAATCCTCCTTTTAGTGTTACTTAGGTATATTTCATGTTTTCTCATCCTATCTTTCCATTAATCATTTAATCCTCTAGCTAAATCTCCATATCTCACCTAAAATCATTCAAAACTACATCTTATGTATACTTATACTAAGTTGGCCAAATTCTTAATATGGTGTAGAAGAGATTTTTAAGCAACCAAATTACTAAAATAAAACTTAGAATATAGAAAAGAGAAGTTGAATATAATTCCTCACCTTGGTTAGCTTTGATTTGCTAAAGCTCTTGTTGCAATGGATGTAGAGAGAATCTCTTTTCTTACTTTGAAACTTTGGTGTAGAGATAGGTAAAATATAGTTTCATAACATAAATTTTCACATATATATATATATGATGAGTTGAATGTGAGGATTTGATTAAGCTAAATCCAATGGTTAGGGTTTAATCTTAATGAGTGGCTAAGATTGGATCAAGTTGGATGGCTAGGATTCTCTATAGAATGGTGATGTTCATCATATGGTGTTGGAGTGCTCCAAATGAATCTAGACTCATGTGTATAGAAGATGAGAGTTCAACTTAGATTAGGGTTTTGACTTGGTCATTTTTTTATAGCTAGTTGGTCAAATTTTGTAACTCTTTCTCTACAACATTTTCTTATTGTCTTAGGCTAAATATTTTTTACTCACAAGCTTTGATGTTCACTAACTCTTAGGCCCAATAGGATGACCTCCTTATATTGGGCTTCGGCCTTTGTTATTTCAAGGCTCATTTACAAGCCTATAAGCCCATTAACATACTTAGAAATTTTCCTTTTAAATTCCTTTCTTTAGTTTCAGTATAACTTTCAATTTTATATTCTCTAACTTCTTTGGATACAACATTTATTGTCATATGAACTCTATTTAATTCATTAGAGCACAATTAGTCATAATAAGATCATGTACTAGGCAAACAATTCAAGTGGTATCACAGGGTTCCTAGCCGATTTCCTTTCATTTCTAAACTATGCTAACATTTAAAGATGTAGTCCTTTTGCATCATTATTAACTAGAATGAGTTAGGAAATACTTGGGTATTACATTCTAGCCCTTTAAAAAAACTCATCCTCAAATTTTTAAAAGAACTTACCTATTGTTGATTAAACAATTGTGGGTACTTCCAAAACATTTCATCTTCACTTTCCCATGTACATTCTTCCACATTATGATTATGCCATTGAACTTTAACTATTGGTATCTCCTTATTTTAATGCTTTTTCACTTGTCGATCTAGTATTACGATCAGAACCTCTTTATAGGAAAGGTCTTGGTTGATCTCGATCAATTATGGTTGCAATACATGCAAAGGGTGAGGAATGTACTTCCTTAATGTTGACATATGAAAAACCAAATACATATGTTCCAATGCTAGTGGTAATGCTAACTGGTACAAAACTTCCTCGACTTTGTCAAAAATCTCAAAAGGTCTAATGAAGTGTGGGGATAATTTTCCCTTTTTGCCAAATCTCATTACTTCTTTCATGGGGGAGACTTTCAAAAATACATGGTCACCCACCATGAAATGGGCATCCTTCCTTTTGGGGCCAGCATAACTCTTTTGGTGACTAAAAGCAGTCTTCAATCTTTTTGGAATGATCTTCACTTTTTCAGTGGCTTCTTTAATCATATCCGGAGCTTTAAGATACTTTTCACCCGCTTCGATCTAACAAATTGGAGATCGACATTTTTTACCATATAGTGCCTCGTACAGTGCCATTTCTATAGAGGAATGGTAGCTATTATTATATATGAATTCAATAAGTGGGAGATGTTTATCCCAACTTCCTCTAAAAATCCATGACACATACAAAACATATCTTATAATGTTTGAATTGTTCTCGCAGATTGCCCATCCATTTGTGGGTGAAAGGTCATGCTACAATCAAGCTATGTACTTAAAACTTCTTATAATTTTTGCTAGAACCTCGATGTAAATTGAGTCCCTCTATCTGAGATAATGGAAAGTGGAACCCCATGTAATCTTACAATTTCATTGACATATATTTGGGCATATTAGGCTGCTGAATATATAGTCTTTACCTCAATGAAGTGTGTGGATTTCATCAATCGATCCACTATAACCCATATTGAGTCATACCCTTTTGCAGTCTTAGGTAGACCCATTACAAAATCTATGGTGATCCATTCCCATTTTTACTTTGATAATCTTATCTCCTTAAGTAATCTGGATGGTCTTTAGTGTTCAAATTTCACTTGCTAACAAGTGAGATATGATGCTACAAAGTTTGCCACATCTTTCTTCATTCCAGGCCACTAATAAGTACTCTTTATATCATGGTACATTTTGGTAACACTTGGATATATGCTATATGAGGTTTGATGTGCTTCTTTCAAAATTCTCTCCCTCAATTCTTTTGTGTTAGGCACACATAATCAATCTCCGTACTTCAAGACACCTTCTTCAATTTGAAACTCTAGGGCTTATCCCTTTTCCATATCTTTGAAGATTTTCATCAACTAGGGGTCTTGATTTTGCAATGTCTTTATCTCATCAAGTAGTTTGGGCCTTACCTGGAAGTAAGTAAATAGCATTTGTGATTTATCTACTTCCAATTGTAATCCTTTATTAAACATCTCTTTTAAATACCTTACTATTAGCCTTCTTTGCATAACGATATGCGAGAGGCTACCCATTGACTTTCTACTCAATGCATCTACTACAACATTGGCTTTACCAAGATGGTAGAGTATTTGGCAATCATAATCCTTTAACAATTCTACCTACCTTCTTTGCCTCAAATTTAAATCTCTTTGCTTTAAGATATATTGAAGACTTTTATGATCCATATAGACCTCACATTTCTCCACATACAAATAGTGTCTCCATATCTTTAAAGCAAAGATTACTGTTGCCATTTCAAGATCATGCATGGGATAGTTCATCTCATGTAATTTCAGTTGCCTAGATGTGTAAGTAATAACTTTTCCATTTTGCATTAACACACATCCTAAACCAATTCTAGAGGCATTATAGTATATGGTGAAACCTTCATTCCCATTAGGTAACGCTAATACAAGAGCTGTGATTAAGCAATCTTTAAGTTTTTGGAAACTCTCTTCATAAATCTAATCCCACTTAAACTTAACTTGCTTTCTTGTAAGCCTCATCAATGGCACTGCTATTCTCGAAAAATCTTTTATAAAACGATGATAGTAACCCGCCATACCTAAAAAAACTCCTCACTTCAGTAACAGTTATGGGTAGAGGCTAATTTGCTACTGCTTCTACCCTTTTAGGATCTACCTTTATTCCTTTTTTGCTAATTATATTCCCAAAAAAACAAACTTGTTCCATCCAGAAGTGACATTTAGATAATTTAGCATAAAGCTTATGCTTCCTCAAAGTTTGCAACTCAAGTGTTCTTCATGTTCTTCCTTACTCCTTGAATAAACTAGAATATTATCAATAAACACAATCACAAATTTGTCCAAGAATGGCTTAAGCACTCGATTCATCAAATCTATAAAAGCCACTAGTGCATTCATCAAACCAAATGGAAATACTATAAATTCATAGTGTCCATATCTCATTCTAAAAGTAGTCTTACAAGTATCCTCTCATCAGATTCTAAGTTGATGATAACCCAATCGCAAGTTTTTCTTAAAGAAATATCTGGCTCCTTATAATTGGTCAAATAAATCATCAATCCTCAGTAGAGGAAACTTATTCTTTACAGTCACCTTATTCAACTATCTATAATCAATACACAATCTTAAGGACCTATCTTTCTTCTTTACAAACAGAACTGGA
>CANTUT010000977.1:947500-1157416 GCA_947687605.1 Reutealis trisperma
CACTGTGTCAATAGGTCCAAATTAATGTCTTATCTCTTAAATTAGCCTCTATCATGACAATTAAGTCATGATCATTATACTAAGTCGCGGTTGCAAAAAATTATATAGTAGTCGTGACTCAGAAATTCATACCATGACTTTAAGAAATTATTGACTACATGCTTAAGATGATGCATCGTTTCAACTGATCCAGGTTGCCAGAATGGGAGAATTTGCTTATATCCATGTCTGTAAAGATGGTGCCTCCATTAGATAGGATCTTCTTGAGCATGTATCATCTAGTTTAGTTTGAACTCCCTTTTGGATCATGAATAAGGGCTTGGATTTCTCCCAGAACTAGATTTTCTTCTTGTAAATACGTGTCTTTCACCTTCTAGTTGAAGTGCTCAGCTAGTCTCCATTGATAACTTTGAATTTTGTACAGGGCATCGATTCTCTTTTCCTCGACAGCATCAGCTGGTCATGATGGCTTCTCTTTTGAGAAGTTTCTTATGCATGTAGGTAGGGATCTCATGAACTATGATGCTTGGATAGTCCTTATCTTGTCTTGTATAGAATAGTCCATGAGTTTTTCCACTACTGCTATGCAAATGCTATGTATGGGATTTTGGATTCTTTTCTTATGCTATAATTAATGAATCCTTTTGCCTTTTCATTTTTTTTTGTATTTTTCATTTTTTTGTTCTTTTTCTTTTTTTTTTTTAAGATGTCCCATTTAAAGATGAATAAAAAAAAATTAAAACAAATCAAAAAGTTTAAACTTATTACTAATAAAAGTCCCATAATGAGTACATTTAAAGGATAACCCTAGAAGGTAAAATACAGACTTCGAAGGGTAAGACCTGACAGACTCAAATTTAAAGAAAGATTTAATAGAAATAGACTTAAAAGACTCTAATGTAGACTTAGGCTTTACGTGACTTAGACATAGACTCGGAAGGCTTGGATAGGGGCACAACAATGATTGCACTCTTCTTAAAATACCAGTTATCGGATGAGGCTTGAGATGGTTGAGTGAGCTCAGTGATGCTAGACTTTGGGTTTGGGAGCAATGATGTCTCACTGTCAATGAGGTCTTGGATTTTATGCTTCAAAGCCTTACATGTATCAGTTTTGTGCCTCGGCCCTTGATGAAAGTCACAGTGCTCTTTAGCATTATAACCCTTAGGCAAGGGGTTTGGAGGAAGTCATGGTTCTAAGGGCTTAACCAGATTAGCCTCTTACGCTTTCTTGAAAATGATGCTATGGGGCATGCCTAGCTTAAAAAAAGCCCTCCTTTCCAACCTCATTGGCTAGTGATAAGAGACAACATTTACCTCCCCTTCTCTTTTAGCAGTAGAGTTAGTGGTGTAATTATTGCTCTTATGATACCTTAAACTAGAGGATTCATATTTAATTTGTCCTGATTGAATCAAATCCACAAACTTGGAGGCAATGGTAATAAGAGCTTTGAAGTTGGGGAGGTATTGAGTTTGTGGATGAGCCTGATATTAGGGGAGGAGGTTCTTAATGATGATGTCAATTTGCTCTACTTCAGATGGACGGTTCACCATTTGAGCCACTTTCGTCCTCTACCTTGTAAGGAACGCCGTGAAGGATTCTTTTGGCCCTTGTTTGGTGGTTTCCAAATCTCGACGAGTGACATCCACCTTGATGTTATAGTGGGATTGCTTGACAAAAGCATTACAGGTATCATCCCAAGTCTTCTTATGACTCTAGTTGAGATCGAACAACCATCTAATAGCGGCTCCAGTTAAAGACTATTGGAATAACTGAGCAAAGAGCTCATCATCCACACCAAAAGGTCTCATAGTGCCCACATGCTTTTTATGGTGAGTTTTAAGGCATGTGGTGCCATTAAACTTGTCCATGACTAGCATTTTAAATTTTGGTAGAACCCATGCATTCGGAAAGAGAGTTAAAGAATTGACATCTATCATGTCCTTATGCTTTTTGATGTTCTTGAGTGTTCTCTCCATGGCCATAATTTTCCCGATCAATTTCTTAGCTTCAGGAAAGCTAGAAAAATCTCCACTTTGAGAAGGATTCATAGTGGGAGAAGGAGTGGTTGCATTCAAGTCCACAACAGGAGAGGTTGGAGTTTCAGGTGCTTTTCCCTTTATCAGTGAGATTGATAATAAGGGAAATAGGAGTGGAGGCATGGCTAGTCCCAGCTTGGGTAGATGCAGGCTCAACATAAGCAAGAGGAGGAGTAACAATGGCATTGGTCATTTCCTTGACCTCATTGATGATGAACTGGCAATGGGAGTTGAGGGTATTGGTAAAGGTGGCAAATTGGGTATTAAGAGCATTAGTGAAAGTGTTGGCTTAGGTCTTAAGGGCGGTGGCTAGTGTAGGTTGAAAAATTTCCTCTTATTTCTTGAGAAATTGGTGAAAAGGGTGCTCATTACATCTTGCTCAAAAGGGCTGGAGGTGTTGGCCATTAGTACTTTGAAAACAAATAGAAAAATGGGTAACAATACAGAATGTGAAGGAAAAAAATGGAATGAATGCGAAAGTGTGTCAGGAAAAGGATTCCTTCCATCTGATTTGGTCACTAGACTTACATGTTGACAAGGTGAGTGTGTGAGGTGTTTTAGGGTAACGAACCATCGGTATGGGTCTTTAAGGTGTTTGACCTTGTTGAGTTTCCCATGTTATGTATGCATGGCAAAGTTGTGATGCATATGAAAAAGGTTTCATAGGCATATGTACAGATGTCTTCATTATTATAGTATATAGAACCTAAGGTCAACAATAGGGCAACTACATGCACAAGGGTGAAGGGTGGTTTGATTAAAAGTCCCTATCTCACTAGAGCATCAATATACCTAACCACATGTGAGGCAAATAGCCTCGCGTGGGTCCAATAGTACTGATTGCTTGTTACACCACTAAAATGATCGGGGATTCGTTGCGGGGTGGAATGCTTTCACTATCTCCCAACATACTTAAAGAGAGTTTTCGAGCCAATGCTACTCACCATCTAAAAGTTTTCCTAAAGCTAAGGTTAGGCAAGGAGCCTTTATTAAGCAAAGTGATGCATGAAAGTCAAATTATACTTAATGAGCCAGATAGAGATTATTTTGGAAAATTTTTTTCCTTAACCAAATACTAATCCTCTTATTTTTCTTTTTATTTTAAAAAGGTGGCAACCAATCCCTAGTGAAGTCACCAACTATGTCACATCCCATTTTCAGAGACATAATAGTCCTAGAACACGGGGAGACATAAGGTCACCCATGCCTGTAGAACCCACTTATACTTATATAAATACTGCCTAGGTTCGTATCAAAACCTCTTACATTAACTTAAATAAACCTTTTTTTTTTTTTATAGAAAACCTTAAGTTGAGGAAGCATAGTTAAAATATACTTTAAACATAATCTATAAGGAAATAATATTTAGAATCCAATTAAAACCTTGAAAGATAACATTTCAAAATAAACATCAAAAATAAATATTTCTGGAGCGTCTAAGGATAACTCTTCATAACATATTAAACTAATTATCTTAGACAAGGAATTCCCCAAGTGAAGTAGGATGCTTGAGCCATCGCCTTGCCTCCTCATACTACTCACCTGGAACCACATAAGGAAAAGGGTTAAGATAGATGATCTCAATGAGGAAACAATACAGCACATACGATAACATATATCCCTTTTTAAAAAGGAAACCCATAGCTTATAACACATAGTTCATGTTTTACAATTCATGAATCAATGTTTGCAATTTAATAAGGTTTGCAGAAAATCACCCTTATTACTTGTGAGTGAAGACTCTTGGTCAATTCACTCTTGTGTGAAGACACTGCTCAATTCACTCGAATTTACATAAGTGAGTGAAGACTCTTGCACAATTCACTCGTGAGTGAAGACACTGCTCAATTCACTTGAATTTACATAAGTGAGTGAAGACCCTTGCTCAATTCACTTGTATTTATGCTAATCACTTATAATAATATCACTTAAGAAAGCAATAACATGTATCACAATAGCAATAGCAGTTTAGCTTATTGAACAAAAGATAAATAACAGTGTGGTTCCAGAAAGAAAGTAAGGTAAAGCAACAAATCACAAAGGTACTTTATTGTCATTGAATAATCAAAATAGATTTGGACCAATTGTCCTTTAGTAACCCAAGCTTAATAAAGAGATCATATAGTTATAAGAGAGAATGGAAAAGAATTAGGATTTCAAGAAGCTCAAAGGTTCACATAACATGATAACTTGTACTTGTAACTTGAACATAATATTTACTCACCTTATGGTTCCTTTACTCCTATAAATTGTGGCCCTTGAACCTCTAAAACTTTTCAAGCTGTAACATAATGTTTAATTCAATACTTAGTATTTATTTAATCATCATGCTATCCTATCCCATAACTACCCCATGCACATATAGCATTCACATACACTTAGAGTTGCATATAGAAGTGCACTCATCACTTGCACATAACATGTTGACTTTAAAAGTCTTGCATACTTAGCCTTTATAGGCTCACATAAAATCACATTGTAATTTTGTCACATCCCAACTTTAAAAATATGATGATCCTAGAACATGGGGAGACATAAGGTCACCCACGCCTGCAGAACCCACTTACACATATAGAAATCATGCCTAGGATCATACCAAACCTTATACAATAACTCATTTAAAACATTGATTTGAGAACCTTTAATTGCGAAAGATAGTCATTAGATACTTCATATATAATTTGTAAGGAAAATAATATTCATAATTCACTTGTAAACCTTAATAAATAACATTTCAAAATAACATCAAAAGTAAATATTCCTGGAGCATCTAATGACAACACTATATAACATGGCATTATTAATGACTTTGATAAGGAGTCCCCAAGCGAAGTAGAATGCTTGAGCCATCACCTTACCTCCTCACATTTGCTCACCTGGAACCACACAAAGAAAAAGGGGTGAGATAGATGATCTCAATGAGTAAACGATAAAGCACATACATTAACACATATTCCTTTGAAAAGGAAACTCATAACTTATACACATAGCAAATGATTTTCAATTTATCAATCAAGTTGCAATTTAGCAAGGGTTCAATTTAACAAGTTTGCAGAAATCACACTTATAACACATAGAGAGTGCAAGCTATTGCTCTACCACTCGAGCACATAATGGAGAGGTGGCCTTAAACCAAATTCCAACTCCTATCACTTATAAGGTGTGAACCCTCAAAATTACACCTCCAACGGACCGTCTTTCAGTTACAAACCCACAGGATCAAACTGAGCTCGAATCGAAACTAAAACAGGCCCAAAACGGACGGAAGCATATCATACCGCATGAGAGGCATGCTTGCTATGTCACCCAGAAGGCGGTATGCATTTCATGCCGCCGGCAGGCCAACACTCCTGCCGCGCTGCCGTGGGTGACACTAAATTGATGATTGCATCCAGGCGGCACACGTGCTATACCGCTTGGATGGCTGGCGCATCTGCCGTGCTGCCCATGCTATTGGCACCGCACCGACGCCGCTATCTGTACCGCCGAAACCCCCTCTGGCAGCTCTATAAATAGAGCCTCCTCCAACCTTATTTGGCACGACTTCTAACGCATTCCAATACATTTGAAGCTCATTTGACACTTTCTAACACACTCCAACGCTTTCCAACACACTTGTTGCTTCTAGATCCAGATTCCAAGTTTCCTTTGAATTCAAGGTAGAGTTGAGATCCATAGCAAAACTCGTTCCATTCATCAGAAAACCAAGAAAAGCAAAGGTATAATCCTTCTTTATTTTTAGAATTCTAAATTCAGATCTAGAGTTCTCTTTAGGTCTAAAACTGAAAAGATCCAAAAACTTATTAATTTAAGAATCAGAATTAAGTTAATAAGCAAACAAACACATTTTTAAAATCCCTCCTTCACAAGAAGGAAGAACTGCGTAGGGTTTGATTCCTATTCGATAGGATACACAGGCTACCATTCTGAAGGGCATCAACTCCAAAATCCTTTTATCAATATTGTTTTCCTTTTTACTTTGATTAATTTGTATTAATCTTTGGTTTATGATTTTAATTTTAGTTTATTTGGTGGAATGTATGCTTTTTCTAGTACCCATAAGGGCTAGAGGAAAGATCCTCTTTATTTCATTTGTTTTGATTTTGTAATAATTAAGTAGGATTTATCTTGCCTATTTATTTATTATTGTCATTCCATCACATCATATATGTGTAGATATCTGTTTCATTCATCATTATATTCTTGTTCATGCATACACAAAAAGTAATTTTTAAGAGTTATTTTGCAATTTTAGCCAAACTAAAGAAAATCTATTTTTCTTAATTGTGTAATTACCAAAACCTGATCCTCGAGCCCTCCTTGGTCACTCGCGGATTGGTGCACTTTTCCATTGGGATAAATCAAATTATTTTTGGAGTCAATCATGTTGGGTTTTCTTTAATTTTCCCAATTAAAATAAATAAATTAAAGTGGTGACTCACTTTTCAACTTTCAAAATACACAAATCAATTTTCTGAACTCACAGCGAGTTCCAATGATGGAGTTTCTCCTGAAGAGCATTTTGATTCTTCGGCGGATCGGACCGGTGCTTGGGCGAGGCCTCACAATTAGCGACTCCACTGGGGAACTAAAATATTTTTCAAATAAAAGATAAAGTGGATTACTTTTGGTATAATACCAAGTTTGGCTTTAAAAGTAAAATAACTCTTTCATGCATCATTACATCGGACTCCTTGTCCAAAAAAAAAAAAAAAAACCCTAGCTTCCTAGGAAAACAAAGGATAGAAAGTAACATTGAGTGGGCAACCTTCCTTAGGTCTGCTTGCCGATAGTGAAATCATCCAGCCCACGACGTATCCTCTAATCCTTTTAGAGGTGTAACGAGTATGCACACACCATTGGACCCACGCGAGGCTCCTTGTCTCACATGTGGTTAGGTATATCGCATCTCTAGTGTGATGGGTTCCCTTTAAACCACCCTAACCCTTTCATGTAATGACTCATAGAACCTTTCCTTTAGGATTATATGTATCATAATGCTGAAACTTGGTATGTCATTATCATGAAACCTTTTTCATTCATGCACACATGTATGCATGCATAAACCTTACAAAGTTGGAGAGTTTTAATCTCACTTAAACACTGCTAGTCCTAATCATAAACCCATCTCAACCTATGGTCCCAATCAAAAGCTAATATATTCCATGATCTTTATTCCATACCTAAGCTAAAAACTGACCTAGCTTTATCTCTCTATCCTAAAGGTTGACAAGATGTCTGTTGTTGGAGATGAGACCACTACCACCAAAGCTGATGAGATCTTTGATGAGTTGTTTGCCAAACTCTTTGAACACCAAGAGACCATCATGAAGAGGCAATAGGCCCTTTTCTAAGACATGTTGAAGGCCCAAAGGAAGGCTATCATGGAGGATGTCCGTGCCATGTTGGAACAGACCTCCCTGGCTCAAAACCCTGTTGACTTGAAATCACTCAAATTTGACCCAAAACTCGCCTTTTATCCTGTCTATGGATCCACTTCCAGAGTTGAATCCAAAGACAAAGAAACTGTAAACACTAATATCATCCCACCACTGCCAATCCCATCACCCGAGTTCCTCAAAAACAACTCACCAACAAATGCCACTTCTGCCTTCACTTCCTAGCTTACGGATCCTTTCCAAGGGAAGGAAGTTAATCTTGAGATAAAAGCATGCATGGAGAAGATGGAGCACATGGAAAAGATGCTGTTGGGAATGAAAAAGAAAGAGGATCTAGTTGATACGGAATCCTTAAGCTTACTCCCTAATACAAGGGTTCCTCCCAAATTCAGGATGCCTGAGTTTGACAAATTTGATGGGACTACCTGCCCCAAGACCCACCTCAAAGTATATGTGGGAGCCATGCATCCATTGGGTGTGGATAATCAACTTCTAGGCCAATTATTTCAACAATCATTGACTGGTATAGCTGTGAAGTGGTTTGTGGACTTAGATGTCGCTAAGAAATGGACCTGCAATGACATCTACAATATTTTTGTTCAATAGTATCATTACAACATCGAGGTCGATGTAACCAGAAGAGACCTCGAGACCACCAAATAGTATGCTAAGGAATCCTTCTCCTTGTTCCTTACAAGGTGGAGGAAGAAGGCTTCTTAGATGGTAAACCGATCTCCTGAAAATGAGCAAATTGACATAATTGTCAAAAATCTCCTGCCAGTTTACCAAGAAAGGCTCCAGACTCAGTACTTGCCTTCCTTCAAAGCCCTAATTACCACTACTTCAAAAATTGAAGACTTGATCAGAGTGGTCAGATCAAAGAAGAGACTGCATCAAGGTCAAGATATAAGAAGCCCACTCATCAGGGTAATGTCACTTCCTTAATGAATCAAAAAGGGGGGGAAGTTAATGCTCTGACTATCAAAAAGCCTATCCAGATTGAAAGGAGACAATTTCTGATCTTGGGGATGTGCCTATGAGTATTATCCTTAAAAAGCTACTTGACATAAACATACTGAAACTCCTTGAGCCAAAACCAGTCCCCAATCCACTTCCCAAAAATTACAACCCATATGAGAGGTGTGATTACCATCAATGACCTGGGCACAAAACAGATGCATGTAAGGCCCTTAGACGTAGAATTCAGGACCTCGTTGACTCTAATGACCTTATTCCACCAAAAGCCCAACCCAATATCAACACCAACCCTTTGCCCAATCACATAGTCAATGCCATAAATAATCACGAGGGAGTTGACCCCATCTCCTTGATAGAGTAAAATCCTGGTCATTACTGTGTCCTAGACCTCACTAACCTAGTTGAGGAAATTGATGCCATCACCAAAAGTGGCAGAGTTATCCAGAACCAACCAAGCCCAAACACTCAACCTACCTAATCCATTCCTACACCCACCAACAAATTGAAAGGGATTCTTGAACTAGACGAAGATCCCATTCTCAAACAACTCAAGAAAACACAAGCTAATATCTCAATTTGGAGTTTGATCTAGTCTTCATATCCTCACCACCAAGCTCTTTGCAAGGCACTGAATCAATGCTAAGCTCCAATTGACGTTACACCCGAGAACCTTGTTGCTTCTATTACCTCTGCTGCTAAAGGGGTGTCCATCACTTTTGGAGAAACTGACATTCCAGAAGGAGATCCTAACCACAACAATGCCCTTTACATCACAGTGGTAACATAAGGAAAGACTATGCCAATGGTTCTTATTGATAATGGTTCAGCATTAAATGTATGCCCTCTGAAAGTAGCAAGCTGTTTGGGATTGGAAGTTACTGATTTTATCGCTTCGGATCATATTGTAAGGGTGTATGATAATACCAAGAGGGAAGTCCTTGGGGTAGCTATCATCGATGTAACTATTGGGCCAACATCTTTCACCATACCATTTCAAGTGATCGATGTACCTTTTTATTTTAACCTGTTACTTAGAAGGCCGTGGATTCACCAAGTAAAGGCTATCCCTTCCTCTCTACACCAAAAAGTCAAGTTCCCTTTCAGAAATAGGGTTGTGACTGTAAAAGGAGACATGCATGAAAAACCAGACATTCCAAGCTTTGTTCCAATTCTTGAGATTTAGCCTGAGCTATCCTCCTACCCACTTTCAGGTTTCTCCTTCATTTAGTACATTAAGGATGAAGAGGGTAAAGAATTCATTCCCTTTGATTTTGACCCCTTCAAGAATATTGCTGTTGCTAATATGCTTCGCAAAATGAATTACTTTCCTAGTCTAGGTTTGGGGAGAAGCCAATAGGGCTTGAAGTATTTCCTGGACTATCCAGTTGCAACACCACCATTTGGGCTAGGGTATGAGCCCACTGATGAGGATCTGGAAGAAATGGAAAATCGGGCCAAAGACAAAATAGCTGCCCTTAAAAGAGGTGAGGTTTATGATTGGCCCATGCGCCCTTACTTCAAAACCTTAAATGGCTATTTTGTAAAAGAAGGTGACACAGTTCCTTACTATAACTTTCCTGAGCCTTGGGTTTGCCCTATTACCAAAAAACTGATTCCCAGGTTTGAAATTTTTTTTGATGTTAGGCTCGAGATAGAACACTGTGAACCAATCTACATGCTCAGTCAGGATTGGGAAGAGAACATGGAGGCTAGTCTTTTTGATGAAGTGTTCATGCTCATTGTTGAGGAGGAGAAAGCTAACCCTTCCACCTTAATCCAACCCACCGAGATCGAGCTGCAAAATTGGTCCTTTGAGGAGAGCCCCTTTTACCTTTCCGAACCAGAATCCATACCAGAATTAGAGTCTCAGTCTGAGATAGACTCATCTTCTGAATCTGAGTTTGTCTCTTCTATTTCTTTTGTTGATAATGATGTAACTGACCTTGAGGGTCTCACTTTTTAGTTTGATGTAAATTGGGACATATCCCCATTTAAAATCAATAAAAATCACACTCTTTCCTCTTATGACTATGTGTCTCCATTTTTCTTTAATGTTCCAACTTTTAAATCTGACATAAATGAGACATCAAGTAAAAATGAAATAAATGAAATAAAAGATGACACAATTAAAGAGCCCATTAATACTGGCACTCATGACATACAAAAGATTACATTCGTTGCATCTACATGCATAAACAGGGATCACATTGAAAACATGATTAAAGAATTTCAAGATTGTTTTGCATGGCAACCGAAAGACATGACAGGGTTGGATCCAAGCATAGCAGTTCACAAAATCCTAGTTTAGCCAGGTGCTAAGCCTATCAAGCAGAAATTGAGAATACTCAAGATGGAATGGTCTATACTAATTAAAGAAGAAATTGCCAAGCTACTGGACCACAACTTCATTGAGCCCATCAACTATCCATCTTGGCTTATTAACATTGTGCCGGTTCCCAAGAAAGATGGCAAAGTCAGAATGTGTGTGGATTACAGGGATCTAAATAAAGCCTATCCCAAGGATGATTTTCCCTTGCCGCATATTGATCTGTTGGTAGACCATATGGCAGGTTCTGAATTAGTTTCCTTAACTGACCTGGCTGCAGGGTATAATCAGATAATGGTTCATCCTACTGATAAAGAGAAGACAACTTTCATTACTGAATGGGGCACCTATTGCTACCAGGTTATGACATTTGGGCTTAAAAATGTCGGGCCAACATACCAAAGGACGACAACTACCATTTTCCATGACATGATGCATAAAGTAATTGAAGTTTATATGGATGACATGGTAATCAAAGGCACTACTGTTGAAGAACATTCAGAGGCATTAAGGCAATTCTTCCTTAGACTTTGCTAGTATAATCTTATGCTCAATCCAGCCAAAATGTGTCTTCGAAGCCTCATCTGGAGTATTCCTAGGCCACATGGTTAGTAAGAAGGGTATAGAAGTGGACCCTGCTAAATCAAAGGCAATTCTGGAAATGCCACCTCTAAAAATAGAAAAGGAGATTAGAGATTTCCTTGGACAGCTACAATACATTAGTTGATTCATCAATCAATTGGTTGATGTATGTGGTCCCATCTTTAAGCTACTCAGAAAAGGAGCCTCTAAGTAGTGGAACGATGACTGTCAAAAAGCTTTTGACCAAATCAAGTAGTACTTACTAAACCCACCAGTACTATAGCCACCAAGGTTTGGAAAGCCTTTGTTGCTTTATTTATCAGTAACCGATGAAGCAATGGGGGCAATGCCTACCCAAAATGCTCCTGATTCCAATAAGGAGAATTCCATCTATTACCTGAGCAAAAGGATGCTATCTCATGAGCTCAAGTATAGTTTTATAGAAAAGTTGTGTCTTGCTTTGGTATGGGTCTGCCACAAGCTGCAACACTACCTTTGCTCCTTTACAACTCATGTTCTTGCTGACAAGAGCCCTTTGAAATTCTTTATGGAGAAGCCAGTTCTTGATAGTAAGATGGCAAGGTGGATGGCTATATTAGCTGCATATGATATGAAATATGTATAGCAAAAAGCAGTTAAGGGTAGCATAGTGGTTGATCAGTTAGCTGCAGCTCCAGTAGATGATCATTGGGTTGAGCTTGAATTTCCTGATGAAGACATCCTGACAATTGACACTGAAGGTTGGAAGCTTTACTTTGATGGGGCATCTAACAACAAAGGGTATGGTGCTGGCATTGTGTTCATTACACCAAGTGGGGAAAACCTACCCATAGCCATCAAATTAAACTTCAAGGTAACAAATAATGAAGCAGAGTATGAGGCATGCATCTATGGTCTTGAGGCAGCAATAAGGCTCAAAATCAAATGCCTTCAGATTTATGGGGATTCAAACCTGATAGTTTCCCAAGCCTTGGGGAAGTGAAAGATCAGAGAAGAGCGTTTGGTTCCTTACCATAAACGCCTAAATGAACTAGCAGCCAATTTCCATGAATTGTCTTTCCACTATCTTCCAAGAATAAAGAATAGATTTGCTGATGCTTTGGCAACACTCGCCTCAATGCTTGATATAAGCAATGGCTTCATAATCAGACTTGTTACAATTGAAGTTAAGTATGAGCCAGGCTATGTAGCTCATTGTTTGAATATTCAAGCGGCTGACAGCAAACTATGGTTTTGGGACATCTTCAACTACATGAAGAATGGACTCTATCCTGAAGGGGCCTATAAAACAGAAAAGAAGACTTTAAGACAGATGTCTAAGAGTTTCATTCCAAATGGGGAAGTACTCTACAAACGGGTTTGGGATAACATCCATCTGAGATGTGTCACTGAAGCAGAAGCCCAACAGATCATGGAACGGATGCATAGTGGCAACGAAGGCCCATATATGAATGAAATTGCTCTAGCTCACAAGATCATGAATTAGGGTTACTTCTGGCTTACTATGAATCAAGATTGTGCAAGATATGTACAGAAGTGTCATAAGTGTCAAATCTATGCAAAACTTTAGAAGAAGCCTCCTGTACCTCTATCTCCTATCACCACACCTTGGCCATTTGTAATTTAGGGCCTGGACGTCATTGGCAAGATAAGCCCGAAGTCTTCCGGCAAGTATGAATTCATTATGGTAGCTATTGATTATTTCCCTAAGTGGGTTGAAGCTATACCTTATCAGATATTGGACTCCAAACAAGTAGCCTAGTTTATTCATACCAACATCCTTTGTAGGTTCGGGGTCCCTTTTGAGATCATAATTGATAATGGATCTCACTTCCAAAAGGAGGTTGCTTTTCTATTAAAGAAGGAGAAAATTCAACACCATAGGTCTTCTCCGTATAGACCTCAAACAAACGGCACAGTTGAAGCAGCAAATAAGACTCTTAAGAGTACACTATAAAAGATGGCTAACAACCATAAGGATTGGCACCTGCATTTGCCATATGCCTTATGGGGATACATACAGAACAATAGTACATACTCCAACTGGTGCTACACCTTACTCCTTGGTGTATGGGATGGAAGCCGTCCTACCAATCGAGGTAGAAGTCAAGTCAGCTCGCATTCTGAGGGAGAGTCAATTGGACGAAGTGGAATAGGCGAAAGGCTACCATAACCAACTTCTAGCCATCGATGAAAAGAGAATGGATACCTTATATCAGATGCAAGGTTATCAATAGAAACTGGCTCGACACTTTAATAAGAGAGTTAGGGATAGAGGATTATAAGAGGGTCACCTTGTCTTGAAAGAAATAAGGGCACCTATTAATGATCCAAGAGGAAAATTCAGACCTAACTGGAGTGGTCTGTTTGTGATTAAGAAGATCTTATTCGGAGGAGCAGCAATCCTGACAGACTTGGATGACATAGAATTTGCTAGCCCATGCAACTTGGATCAACTCAAGAGATACTTTGCATAAAGAATCCTTATAATTCATGCATAGCATTACCATCATTGTAAAATCATGCTCAGCATTCACATCTTTCCTCAAAAGTTAAAACTACGTGGACCTGATTCTCCATAAAGAAAAAAAGAATAAAAATCATAAATCATTGTAAGGAGATACGTAGGTAGCCCATGCGGGTTCGATCCAATTCATCAATAAAATTTTCATTTCACATTTACTTGGCTCTTAATTGTGCCACAGAAAAATGAAATGAAAAATAAGCTCGCTAAGTTGAAAACCTGAAAGGGCGACTTAAGCAAAAGTCAGAGCAACAAAAGAGATGAAAAATGAATGATGTCTTATTTTGTCTCATTTAAACTTTGGAACATTAAAAGAAAATAAAGACATGGTTAAAATTTGTCCCAAACTAAAATAATAATTATGACTCTTGCTCTATCTCCTCGAGTATAGCAGCCCTTCTAGCCTTCTCTGATTTCCAGGAGTTGGTTATCCACCAGTTAATATACTGCATGGATTTACCGCCTTGGTCAGCAGGGCAAATAGCATAAAAACCCCTCACCCATCCATTTCTAACAGCCCAAACAACAGTCTCGGTAATCAAAATAGATTCAAATAGAGCGCCATCTAGGGGCATGCCTTGACTGTGTCCCATTTGGCGCATAACCCTAGTAGCTTAATAAAAGGTCACCATCCTCAACCCCAGCAGGTAGACCATCTTATAGCCGAAGCGCATGGTCATAAATCTTTTATCTTGTACCACTTGTACCTCATAGTAGGTCATCAGAGTCCAGCTCCATCAACCAACAAAATTTTGTTTAATCATAATGGTCTGAGTTCTATACCGTGAAGTAGAATAATCCACCTTGGTGGGAGGTCCAACTATCCGGAGATGATCTCTCAGCCAAATTTGAAAAGTGCAAGAGAGATAAGCATAAAGAAAACACAAAAAGAGTTGAACTGAAATACAAAAGCCAGAATTCAACCTGAAGAAGAATAGGGCTAATTGACTATAGCCCATCAGTAGAGCAAGACCTGTCTAAACTCATGATGGTCTCAGCCAGCACTATAGCTGCAATGGATCTCCCCTCCTCCATTTGTGAAATTAGTTCAGTGACTCTAGCATCTCCCCAACTAGTAGGGCTCACAAAAATGTATTTGGCAGTCAGACAGAAGGATAGAGCCTGCATCCTCAAATAAAACCACCCATCATCCTCAAAATCCTTAGGATCATGGACTTCTGCTATCACAGCAGTCAGATCAACCCAGTCATCCACTACCATGGGACTAGTAGCCTCAGTACTCAAGTCAAAAAGTCCCTTGAAAGAGTTAAAATATCCTACTTTTTCAACAGGAGTAGCCAGTATAGCTTCTAGATAAGATCCAAGCAGCATAGAAAACTCCTCGAATGTAGGACACATCTCTTCCATAGATGCCCCAAATATGAAGACATAGGCAGTTGGATCCCAAAAGCGCAAGCAGGTGCGCAGAAATTCCCAATCAATCTTTATACCTCTTAGGGTGGGCATAGCGGTTACCCCATGCCTTCCCAGGTTAATTCTCTCCACTTTTGTGAGGTTCTTACACCATAAGAACATTGCATGGCTGAAATAGGGCCTCACAAATAGAAATATATAAAATTGATGGAGAGCAAAAGGGTGATTAAAAATGACTTTTTAAGGCACAAAAATTGAGAGTATAGACTGGGAAATGGATAAAAACTATTTAAATAGGCAGATTTCAGCTTGCCATATCTGCTGCCGATGGCACAGTAAGCATACCCTGGTACGGTGGCACGTTGGACATGCCACTACGTCGGCATGCCTCTTGAGGCGGCAGCATAGGAACCGTGCTAGCCATACCGGCGGCACGGTTCTCTCCTCTACCTCCTTATGCCTCTTTTCCTCAAAACAGTTTTTATATGATTTCTCAAGATTTCGGGCTTAAAATAGTTCATTTTTCTCAAAATTGGAGCAGAAAATGAGAGAAAAACATAAGGTATAGCATAATGGAATCCTTATTTTAGCCAAATATCTGTATTCATACCATGCACCCATCTCATTCAAAACATGCATAAAGTCATACATACCATACATCCAAAATGTCACATAAGCATAAAAGTGCATATATTCAAAACATCATGCATACATCCATCATCCTCAGTACATGTATACATGAAAAAGCAAAAGCTGACAAAACAGGTCTCTAACAACCGCGCCTGGGTTTACAGCATCCTTGCCTGGACATATCATGCTCGTGACTATCCTCCTACATATCCCTTGTGTGCAGAAAAGAGGTCAAAGCAAATGCATATCGGCCTAAGAGATCGTAGTGATAGCAAACAAACTCCATGGGAACTTGAGAAAGAAAGGAAAATACACGAGAATCACTACGAGGCATATAGATAAAGGGCTAAAAGTACCAGCTATGCAAAATGTTTACCTCTGTAACAGTCTCAGGGATAGTAGGGAAGAAGGCTGGACGATCATCAAGAAGATGGTAACATTGTGATCGGCTATCATAGGAAAAATAATCCAGATGAGTTGGCAAATGGACAAGACCAGCAGGCAAGGGAACCGAATCAATCGGACCTCCTACTGAAGCATCTGGAGCTGGAGCTGGAGCTGAGCTGCTAGCCCCTGAAGGGCCAATCCTAGAAGGATCAGCTACAAAACCTGAAGGGCCAGCCATAACACCTGAAGGTCCAACCCTAGGACCTATGCAGCCAACCAAAATAGTACTGCCAGCCCGTGGAGAGAAGAAGCTCCCAACTCTGGAGGAAGGACCTTAGGAAGATGCTAAGCTAGAACCCTGATGTGACGGTCCTCGCAATCTATCCAAAGGAGGTACGCCTCGCATCGAGGATGCCTTACAGAACTCATCATAGTCCATGTCAGGCAAAAAAAAATCTAGACAGGAAACTCCAGCAGCCCAATCATCCTCTCCCAGGATAGTTAGCCTAAACCTCATATTTGCCGGAGGGGGTTGTGGCACAACTCTCTCTCCTGTAACCTGTGCCCTTACCATCTCTCCCAAGTAGAACATCCTCAAAGACTCACAGTGGAGCAAGAGGTGACAAGAGGATAAGTCCATGCTAGGCCTGATTCGGTCAGGAATCCATTCTTCGAACCTGATAAATGGCGACCATCTCACTTGCAAACAGATTGCCATATTTAGCAGTAGAAGATAAACAGTAAGATTCGGGTTAAGATCAACAAAGAAATACCTGGTCTATGGTCACAGTAGCAAAAAACTGTTTGCAATGATTGAATGTTCGCGCCATGAAGGAAAGTCTGTTGGATGCCCTCCAAATGTGTCCATAGGGGGGGTCAATAGCAGTAGGCTCTCTTAGTGTTGGAGCCAGCATCGGGAAGTGCTCATAAGCCCAGTACTGCAAAAAATAAAATTCTGTCAGTCACTAGGCAGATATCAGATAATAGAATACTAGAGTATAATACTCACCTCAAGCACAATGGAGGTGCCACTATGACCGCAAAGCGTGCCACAAGAAATGCTGCACAGCTCATGATACATAACACAAAAGGCTGCACCACCCTAGTCAAACTCCCCAATCTCATCCAGATTCTCCAAGGATTGCAAGATATTTAAATTTATGCAGTCCTTATTGTTATGCCAAAAAGTACAGCTTAAGATAATCAAGGCGCAAAGCGTAGCACCCTGATCGACACCATACTGACCAGGAGTCTGACCCATGGTCATCAAAGCCTGATGAAGCCAAGAGCATGAGATATGGAGGCTCCGACGAAGGGGATTGGCCCCAATCAGAGCGGTCATCTCTACAAAAGAGCACTCAATCCATGAAGAATAAAGCTCTAGAGGATGAGATTTGAAATTCATACTAGTAAGCATGCTCCACTCAAAGGGAGTGACTATCATCTCACCGCAAGAAAGGTGGAACGTGTTTGTAGTATCCCACCAACGCTCTACCAGTGCCCAGACCACAATGGTGTCAACCGGCTGTTTGACATCCAGCTCCAGCCACCTGAGCAAACCAGATGGCTTAAGGCGCTGACGGATAGCCTCTTGATTATTTAGATAAATGCATAGCAGCTCCATGACACTACAGCCATCCCTGGGCCTCAATTGTGTTGTATGTAATTTTTTGTAAAAAAAAATTAATAATTATCAAAATTCTTAACTGACTGTGCAGGGAAAGGAAAGCATACCTAAAGGGATCCAGTGAAGCTAACGTGGTGATCTGGCTTTTTCAGCAATGTCTCTAGGTCTTGAGCACCCACTGCTAGCTTATTGAAGATTTCCATAATGAGAAAGTAAAAAAGAGAGAGAGAAAAAAAAATTTAGAGAAGAAAAGTAAAGCTAGAGAGAGAGAAGAGAAGAGAGAGAGTGAAAATGAACGTATGAGGGAATGTAAAGGAAATGAATGTTTATATAGAAGTAGAGGTGGGCCCCCCCTCATAACATCTTTTTACTTTTTTGATTCGCAGGTCTAGTTCATGTGGTTTTACCATAACAGACTCATTTTAAATTGGAATTCAATTCTGTTTGAAGTAGTGAATCCGTATGATTTTTGTCCATCTCCCAAAACAAACGGGGTATCAATCAGAGTTCAGAATCTCCTGAAATTATAGAAAAACTAAAATTCAAAAATAGCTTAAAAATTGGAAAATAGTCCAAATAGAGTCAAAATAGTCAAAAATCAGACATGAAGCTCTTGCACAACTCCTAATACTGAAAAGGACATTCAGAATGCTTAGAACAGCCCCCTAAGCCCTTCAGTTCACACTTATTATATTCAACCTCTGTCTGGCCAAATCAGATAAGGGGGGTAGCTATGAACCCTCAAATTTTCACCTCCAGTGGACTGTCTTTCAGTTACAAACCCACAGGATCAAACCAAGCTCAAATCAGAACTGAAATGGGCTCGAAATGGATGGAAGCAGATCGTACTGCATGAGAGGCACGCCTGCTGTGTCGCCCAGAAGGCAGCACACATTTTGTGCCACCGTGGGCAGCACTAAATTGATGCCGGCATCCAGGCAGCATACGTGCCGTGCTGCCCATACTGCCAGTGCTGTGCCGACACCACCGTTCGTACCACCGGAACCCCCTCTGGCAGCTCTATAAATAGAGCCTCCTCCAACCTCATTTGGCATGACTTCTAACGCATTCGAATATATTTTAAGCTCATTTGAAACTTTCCAACACACTCCAACGGTTTTCAACACACTTGTTGCTTCTAGATCCAGATTCCAAGTTTCCTTTGAATTCAAGGTGGAGTTGAGATCTGGAGCAAAACTCATTCCATTTGTCAGAAAACCAAGAAAAGCAAAGGTATAATCCTTCTTTATTTTCAAAATTCTAAATTCAGATCTAGAGTTCTCTTTAAGTCTAAAACTGAAAAGATCTAAAAACTCATTAATTTAAGAATTAGAATTAAGTTAATAAGCAAACCAACACATTTTTAAAACCCCTCCTTCCCAAGAAGGAAAAACTGTGTGGGGTTTGATTCCTATTCAATAGGATATGCAGGCTGCCATTCTGAAGGGCATCAACTCCAAAATCCTTTTATCAATATTGTTTTCCTTTTTTACTTTGATTAATTTGTATTAATCTTTGGTTTATGATTTTAATTTTAGTTTATTTGGGGGAATGTATGCTTTTCCTAGTACCCATAAGGGCTAGAGGAAAGATCTTCTTTATTTCATTTGTTTTGATATTGTCATAATTAAGTAGGATTTATCTTGCCTATTTATTTATTATTGTCATTCCATCACATCATATATGTATATATATCTATTTCATTCATCATTATATTCCTGTTCATGCATACACAAAAAGTCATTTTTAAGAGTTATTTTGCAATTTTAGCCAAACTAAAGAAAATCTATTTTTCTTAATTGTGTAATTACCAAAACTTGATCCCTGAACCCTCCTTGGTCACTTGCAGATTGGTGCACTTTTCCATTGGGATAAATCAAATTATTTTTGGTAATTTTCCCAATTCAAATAAATAAATTAAAGTGGCAACTCACTTTTCAACTTTCAAAATACACAAATCAATTTTCTGAACTCACAGCGAGTTCCAATCGTGGAGTTTCTCCCAAAGTGCATTTCAATTCCTCGGTGGATCGGACTGGTGCATGGGCGAGGCCTCACATAATGCATGAAGCTTATCAGGCCCCATGGCTAGAACCGCCCCTTTCTAGCTGAGGTGGATACACTACCCCTATCCATCGGGTTAAGATCATGTGCACAGGTTCTGATGATTACCTATATCGGCACAAGGATTTTGCACAAAGGGTTAAAGGTACCATAGCTAGAGCTATTAGTATTCATATATAATAATAACATTTAAGGAAATAATAACATATTTCACAATAGCAATAGCAGTTTAACTTATTGATCAAAAGATAAAAGAATAGTGTAGTTCTAAAAAGAATATAAGTTAGGGTAATAATCACAAGAAATTATCATTAGATAAACAAAAGTGGTTTTTGCACCAATTGTCCTTTGGCAACCTACGCTTTACAAAGAAATCACTTAATCATATCTTAGGATAGAAAGAACTTGGGTTTCAAAGATCACAAAGGCTCACATAACAATAGATCACATATTTGTAACATAACATAATGTACTCACGCTTGTAGAGTGAATACAATGTTTATTCACCTTGTGGTTCCTTCGCTCCTATTTCACATAGCCCTTTTGAAACTATAAAGCTCCTTAAACTCTATCATGATATTTAATTCAATACTTAGTATTTATTTAATCATGATGCTATCCTATCCCATAACTACCCCATGCACATATAACATTCACATATACTTAGAGTTGCACATATAAAGTACACTCGTCACTTGTACATAATATTTTGACTTATAAGTCTCATACACTTAACCTTTATAGGTCCATATGAAAACACATCCTTACTCATGTCAATACCTTTCTAAGGTTATCACAATATCATTATCTTAATATCAATTCACTTTAACGATCAACTTAGTACACTTAACATTTCTATACATGTCAACTTAACAATTAACCTTTCAAGTGTCATGCTTAATTCTTATGATCCATTCATTCAATCAATCACCTCATCAACTCAAAACCATTTATTTATTATCAAGGCATCATAACATCTAGTTCCATATTTCCCAATCACATTCACATTCTAATCATAATATAAGATTATGATACCTTAAGTATACCAAAGTGCCTTTAGGCTTGTCTAGGGTCATTCCTTCAACTAACATGCAATTTTATCATTTATTATACATACATACATATCAATAATCATCAAAATAAATTGCATCAAAATTATAGACATTGGGATAAAAATCCCATAGTAGGCCAAATGCATCATCAAAAGAAAATTTAAATTTTTCTTACTTTTCGCACTTTCCGTCTATTATAGTAATATGTAAAAATATGGTTTGAAACAAGATTTTTCATGTAAACATAACAAAAATCATTTTAGAACATTAATTCACATGAATCGGCAGCCATAGACAATATTTATGTATGAAAATTCCAAAGTTTAAGGCTTAGGGTGAAAATTATGAGTTTTCGCGCTTTCCACGCATTTCGTTCATTACAGCAATATGCAAACATATGATTTAAAACATTATTTTTCATTCAAATAAAACAAATATTAGACTAGAATCCATTCCTATGCAAATCAGCAGCCACATGTTTAAATAATAATAGAATTTTCCAACTTCTAAGTTCTAGCACAAAACTTTGAATTCCTTTGTTTTCTAAAACTTTTTGGTCATTACAGAAATATGCAAAAATATAGTTTAATCCAATATTTTTCATCAAAACACATCAAAACTCAGTTTAGAAATTATTCATGCAGGAATTGCCTTCCCCCCTGTAGTGTTTATGCATAAAAATTTTAATTTTAAGTTATAGAATTCACCTTTGAAGATATCGCGTAGAAAGATTTGTGTTTTCGGTAGAGAATTAAATTTCTCTTTCAAAAATTCACCTAAACTAAATAAAATTTATAAAAATTAGTAATCAGCTAGTTGAAAATAATTTTTTCACAATTTAATTCATGGAAATCAGTTGAGAATTGAAAGAGGAGAAAAACTTATGATTACGGTCAAGAAATTGTGAAATTGAAAGGTGTTTTCTTAATTTCGGTAGAGAGAATTGTTTTGAGAGAATTTTTCTGTTGAAATACAGAAAATTAGAGTGATGGCTGCTGGAACATTAGGGCTTGCCAAAATTTTCATATTTATATGTAGGGTTTTGGGCAATTTCCACTAATACCCTTAATGAGCTAGGTTAGAAGGGTTTTTGGGTAGTAAGCATTTAGGTATTTGGGCTTTTTATTTAAATTACGGGCTGATTATAAGTAATTAAAATAAAAATATTTTTCTTACTATTTTCATTCAAATTTCTCCTAAAACATTTATTTAAAAATTAATTTCAAATACTCATAAAATTGTTTTATGCTTAAAAATTGCCTTTATGCATGGAAATTCATTTTATTTAAAATAATTTATTTCATGCTAATGCATTTTATCTAAATCATTTATTTCATAATAATAATTCATATTATGCATATTAAAATTAATTTAATACATCCCAAACCCATAAATCACGTCACACATAAATTTTCGCATAGTCACACAATTTGTCACAATAACCCTAAATTCAAATAATTTGTCACTAAAATTTCTAGGGTAGATGTGGATTGTTACATTCTCTCCCCTTAAAAGAAATTCATCCTTGAATTTAAATCCTTATCTAACTAATCTTGAAAAGCTGAGGGTACTTCTGCCGCATCTCCTCATCTGCTTCCCAAGTACACTCATCTATCTTATGATTTTGCCATTGAACCTTAATCATGGGTATCTCCTTGTTTCTCAACCTCTTCACTTATTGATCCACTATAGCTATTGGTGGCTCCTCACAGGATAGCTGCTCATCTAACATAATGTCTGGAGATGACAAGACATGAAATGGATTTGACACATACTTCCTTAATATAGAGACGTGAAACATTGGATGCACATGTGTCATAGTTAGAGGCAGGGCAAGTCTATATGATACTTTCCCAGCCTTATCTAAGATTTTAAAAGGACCAATGAAGCGAGGTGATAACTTTCCTTTCTTGCCAAATCTCATAACACCTTTCATTAGAGAGATCTTCGAGAACATGTGATCTCCCATGGCAAAATGGGTGTCTTTTCGCTTAGGATTCGCATAACTCTTTTGCCAATGAAAGGCTGTTTTCAGTCACTCTTGAATCAAAGGTACTTTCTCGGTAGTCTCCTTAAGCAACTCTAGCATCTCCACATACTTGTCTCCATGTTCAATCCAACAAACTAGAGAATGACATTTTCTCCTATACAATGCTTCATATGGTGCCATGCCAATGCATGAATGATAGCTGTTATTATAAGAGAATTCAATCAAAGGTAAGTTCTTATCCCAGCTACCTCCAAAATCCAAGAAACACATTCTTAACATGTCTTCCAGTGTCTAAATCATCCTTTCAGACTGTCCATCCATTTGAGAGTGAAATGATGTACTGAAATCCAGTTATGTTCATGACACTTCTTGCGACTTTTGCCAAAACCTTGAGGTGAATTGAGTCCCTTGATCTGAGATAATGGAGATCATCACTTCGTGTAGTTTCATGATTTCATCCATATACAATTGCACATACTAAGCTGCAGAATATGTGGTCTTAACTCCTAGAAAATGAGCAAATTTTGTCAGTCAGTCCACTATGACCCAATAGAGTCATATCCTTTGGAGGTTGATAAGTGCTTAATTAACTACATTTTACCCCTTGTTCTTAATGTATTTTATCCTTAAATTGAGTTTGATTTGTTTATTTAGTGTCTTTCTAGAGTTCTTTTATGTTTTTAGGAGTCATGGATCAATTTATTAAGAAACTATAAAGCCAAGGAGCGAAAACGAAAGAAAACAAGAAAAGGATTGAAGTTCATCTCTGCCATACGGCCAGTGACACAGCTATGCCACTACCCGTGTCATTAGATTTGGAGACAGTAGCTATGACACACCCTGAGACATAGCCATGTCCCTACCCGTGTTATTAAGGGCCAATTCCAATTTGTCCAGTAGCTTCACATAGCTTGAGGCACGATTGTTCCCATGGTCGTGGTGTGTAGCCATGACATTGACACGCCCAAAGACACGGCCGTCTCACGAGTCATGTCCTAAACCCAGAAATGCGCATATATAAAGAAACTGATGTAAAAACTAGAGGGAGGCCGCCACAGTGTAGAAAACAAAGATCTAAGGGTTGGCTAAGCCCTAGAGTCATAGGAGAGGCTTGAAGGCTAGAGATATTGAGGATTTAATCAAATCAAAGACCAAGATCTAAGTGGATGTGGAAGATTGAAGAGAAGATTTCAAAGAACATCTCCTAGATTTGTTTGAGATTTCTTCCTCCTTTATTTTCTACATCTTTATTCTTCATTTTTAATATGAACTAATTCTATTTGTAATGAACCCTAGTTTTGATTATATAGATTGAAGGATTTAAACTTTAATCAACTCATCTAAGGTTGTTTTATTTTCATGATAAATCTTATTATTCTAATTAGCAATAGCTAACTTGTTAATTAGATATTGTTTCTATATTAGACGAGTAAAGATACCTTGGTATAGATAGATCACTCGTGGGAATAGAGAGTTGATTGGGGTACTAGATATAGACCTACAAGACTTCTTTGGATGTTAAACTCTTGAACTTAATGCTACTCCTATTTGATTATAGGTTGAGAAGAGATTCCCCTATAATACTTAAGAAGTTAGGGATTTAATCGCATGAGAAAGGTTTTTATCTAATTTAGTGAGAGTCCAACTCAATCCATTGTTTGATATGTATGAGAAATTAGGGAGAGTTATATCTAGATTAGCTTTGTCTAGATTATTTCCTTCAATATCATTTACTTGTTTTCTTAGGTTAGCTTAGTTTAATTAATCTTCATTTTGATCAACTAGACAATAGTTGAAGTTTGCACTAGTACTTATATACTATCCTCATGGAGATAATACTCATACTCACTACTTTATTACTTGATAATGACCTGTGCATTTGTAGTTTATTAGTATGCATTTTAGCGCATCAGAGGTTCTAGGTAGCCCAACTACGAAGTCCATAGTGATGCGCTCTCTCTTCCATTCAAGTAGTTGAATTTCTTATAGTAATCCAGAAGGTCATTGATGTTCATAATTGACTTGCTGGAAAGTTAAACAAGATGCTACAAACATTGCCACATCCTTCTTTAGTCCAGGCCAACAATAGTTAGCTTTCACATTATGTTACATCTTGGTAGTTCCAGGATAAGTACAGTATGGTGTTTGATGTGCCTCCTTTAATATCTTTTCCTTTAATCCATCCACATCAAGCATGCATACTCTATTCCCGTACTTTAAAATTCCATTGACAACTTTAAACTCAAAGTTCTTCCCTTCTTTCATCTCATCCTTCAACTTCATCATGTGTGGGTCCTTACCTTGTGAATCCTTTATTTCTTCCATTAGTTTAGACTTCACTTAGAAATGAGCCAATAAAACTCTTGATCCTCTAATCTCCAGCTTCAAGCCTTGGCTAAACAATTTCCTTAATTCCTTCACAATTGACCTCTTTCACACAATCACATGGGCTAGGCTTCCCATCGATTTTAGACTCAAGGCATCTGTCACCATGTTTGCCTTTCTAAGATGGTAAAGAATCTAACAATCATAGTCTTTCAATAGTTCGATCCATCTCCTTTGCCTCAGGTTGAGGTCTCTTTGGCTCAAGATGTACTGAAGACTCTTATGATCTGTATAGATCTCACACTTTATTCCATTCATGTAATGTCTCCAGATCTTTAGAGTGAAGACTATAGTAGCTAACTCCAAATCATGAGTAGGATAATTAACTTCATGCTTCTTAAGCTATCATGAGGCATAGGTGATGACTTTCCCATTCTGCATCCAAGTTAGACTTGTAAGGCATTACAATAGACAGTGAACCCTTCTTCTCCTTCTGGTAATGTCAAAACTAGAGCCAATATTAAACACTTCTTAAGCTTTTGAAAACTCTTCTCGTAGGACTCTTCCCAATTGAACTTAACTTGTTTTCTAGTCAACTTGGTCAATGGAGCTATTATCTTAGAAAAGTCTTGTATGAATATGTGATAATACCTAGCCATGCTCAAGAAACTTCATACTTCCAAAACCATTATGGGCCTTAGCCAGTTTACTACTGCTTTAACTTTCTTAGGATCAACTTGAATCCCTTCCTTACTTAATGCATGTCCAAGAAAGTTGACAAACTCCATCCAAAACTCACACTTAGATAACTTAGCATAGAACTAGTGATCGTGTAGCATCTATAGCACAATCCTCAAATGTTCTTCATGTTCTTCTTTATTCTTTGAGTAAATTAAGATATCATCAATGAACACGATCATGAACTTGTCATAAAATGGCTTGAACACTTGATTCATCAAGTCTATGAAAGTAGCAAGAGCATTCGTCATATCCAGTGGCAAAACTGTGAACTCATAGTATCCATATCTAGTACAGAAGGCAGTCTTGTAGATATCTTCTCCTCGGATCTTTAGTTGATGATAGCCAGACCTTAAGTCAATCTTGGAGAAATGACCAACTCCTTATAATTGATCAAAAAGGTCATCGATCCTTGACAATGGATACTTATTTTTCATAGTGAGTTTGTTAATCTGACGATAATCGATGCACATTTGGAATGAGCCACCCCTCTTCTTTACAAATAACACTAGAGTGCCCCATGGTGAACTGCTTGCTCGGATAAAACCCTTGTCGAGTAGATCATGTAATTGCATCTTTAATTCTTTCAACTCCAATGGTGCCATGCGATATGGCAGTATTGATATAGGTTGTGTACTAAGTAGGAGTTCAATGTTGAACTCAATCTCACGATCAGGTGGTAATCTGGGTAAATCTTTTAGGAATACATCCATGAACTCATCCACCACTAGAATGTTCTTGTCTTAAATGGTGATCTCCTTGTCAATATCGATTACATGGGCTAGGTACACTTGGCATCCTTTCCATAACATCCATCTTACTCCTAAGGCTGATGTCAAGTTCAAAGGATTCTCATTCTTATCTATTTGATACATGAACTCCTTCCCCTTACAATTGGAATGGTCTAGATTGTGGTCGTGCTGTGGTCTCATATTATATGGACTAGGTATGCTTGGCATCCTTTCCTTAACATCCTTCTTACTCCTAAGACTAATGTCAAGTTTAGAAGATTCTCATTCCTATCTCTTTAATACACGAACTCCTTCCTCTTGCTATTGGAATGGTCTAGATTATGGTTGTGCTGTGGTCCCATTCCCTTAACTCCTCATCTGGGGGCAGTCCTTTATGAAATGCCCTATTTTTCCACACTTAAGGCATGCACTAGAATCTTTTTGGCAAATTCTGGGATGCTTCTTTCCACATTTACCACAAGTGGGGAGTTCCTGCTTAGCTTGACTGTTCTGTTTTATAAAAGATGAAAATTCCTTCCCTAGGCCTCCTCCACCTCCATGCTATCCCCCCATGACTTTTGTTCCTATGCTTTCCCTTCTGATCTCATTCGGCTCATTTGGCTCTCTCCGCCTTATACCTCTTCTCCATTATTTTGGCCTTATCTATCAGCTTGGCCAAGGTTGGAAACTCCATTACTGCCAATGAATTGAACAGAGGTGTGATCAACCCTCTCAAGAAGTGATTGATGTGGCTAGCTTTGGTAGGAATGATGTTGATAGCAAATTGACTGAGTTGATTAAACTCCTTAGCATAATCCGATACGGACATCCCTGACTTTTGCTTCAGTTGCTCGAACTGCAATGCTCTATCTTGCCTTTCACCTTTAGGAAAGAACTGATCCATCACTTCTTATTTGAATTCTGCCTATATAGATGGGTCTGCTCTATAAAGCCATTCTTCAATACTTTTCTCATACCAAGCTTCCTTCTTGAGTTGGAGTCCCACTAACTCTATCACTCGGGCATCTGAGCAAGAAAGTTGACGGACTAGTTTGTCCATCTCATCCAAGAACTCATGTAGGTCATCACCCTCCTCACCATAGAAGGTAGGTAGTTGCAGCTTCTTAAACTCCACTATAGTCATCCCTTTGTCAGGTAACTGCTTCCTCTCCCTTCGAGCAGGTGCCATTACAATAGGTGGCGGAATTCCATTCCTTTCTTAAGTTGGCAGCGCTTCCCGCCTTTGAGCTTATAGCTCTTTCATTTCCTTATGCAAGTCTCTCATTTCCTTGCATATGGAGTGCACCTCCTGCGAAGATGCTTGCTCACTAAAGCCTATAGTCTGTGCCCTCAAGTTGGATCTTTCTCTTGACCGTACAGGTGCAGAGGTAGCATTTGATGCAGTGTCTGATATGACATCATCATTAACCCTAACGGATTGGGCAGCTATGCGAACCTTCTTCTTAGGAGACATTCTGCTTATCACAATAAGGGAATTTAGTACTAATCCCCTATCCTAACCCATTTAACCCTACCATTATACTAGCATAAATCATCAATGCATGTATCATAGCACGTCACCAAGCACATGTCATATATATATCACATATCACATAGTTTTGCACATATCACATATCACAATCAAATAGCATATATTTCATAATATGAAAATAACCTTCTATCATGGTAAGTTAATCATATTATAGCAATAAAAGAAATCATCTCATACTAAGTGACTAGGCAATCAAAGGGAAAATCATTCATATCATAAAAAGTACTATGCCGTTACATCGATCATCACCATCTACTCGACCTAGCCCTCATGTGTCCACCACCAGGGCAATCAAGAGTGATATGGCCACTATTGCCACATCGACAACAAAGAAGATCTCCATCTTGATGGCGACTAGTTAAAGACGCAAACCTCGCAAGTGAGTAGTCTCCACTATGCTCAACAATCCCTGTCTTAAGTTACTCCACATCCTCCCTCAAGGCATAAATCATAAGCTTAAGATAGAGGTTTTCCTCCTTCAAGTATGAATAGTTATCCTCAAATTTTTGGATCTTACTATAAACCCAATCAGGATCCAGGCACTCCTCAGGGTCCTCTTCCTTGTCAAGGGTCGCCTCCCTTGTGGGGTGAATCATAGATATGACTCTCTCAAACATCTCTGGCCAAGTCCTCTTATAGGTCACACAGGGTGCTCTAGGTCATGGTCCTCGAGCAGGTATAATCTTTTTGGTCATTTATTGAAAGAATCATAAGGCAAGCAAACAATAATAAGGATTACTAAAACCTACTAGGATTTTGCAGAACCATGTTAGCGATAAACTTCAAGTGACATGACGAAAAAATTCGTATGCTCCAAGATTATACTTAAACAACTCATATAAAACAAGTCTAAACTAGACTTTAAAACTACAGCTCTGATACCAACTTTGTCACATCCCAACTTTAGAGATATAATGATCCTAGAACATGGGGAGACATAAGGTCACCCATGCCTGTAGAACCCACTTACACATACACAAATCATGCCTAGGATCATACCAAACCTCATACAATAACTCATTTAAAACATTTATTTAAGAACCTTTAATTATAGAACACAGTCATTAGACACTTCACATATAATCCATAAGGAAAATAATATTCATACTTCACTTATAAACCTTAATAAATAACATTTCAAAATAACATCAAAAGTAAATATTCCCGGAGCATCTAATGACAACACTTCATAGTATGGTATTATTAATGACTTTAATAAGGACTCCCTAAGTGAAGTAGAATGCTTGAGTCATCACCTTGCCTCATCACATTTGCTCACCTAGAACCACACAAAGAAAAAAGGGTGAGATAGATGATCTCAATGAGTAAACAATAAAGCACATACATTAACACATATTCCATTAAAAAGGAAACTCATAGCTTATACAAATAGCTCATGATTTTCAATTCATGAATCAAGTTTCAATTTAGCAAGGGTTCAATTTAACAAGTCTACAAAAATCACACTTATAACATATAGAGAGTGGAGGCTATTGCTCTACCACTTGAACACATAGAGGAGAGGTGGCCTTAAACCAAATTCCAACACCTATCACTTATAAGGCGTGAAGTTGATCAGGCCCCATGGCTAGAACCACCCCTTTCTAGCTGAGGTAGATACACTACCCCTATCCATTAGGTTAAGACCGTGTGCATAGGTTCCAATGATTACCCGCATCGGCACAAGGATTCTGCATAAAGGGTTGAAGGTACCATAGCTAGAGCTATTGGTATTCACATATAATAATAACATTTATGGCAACAATGACATGTTTCACAATAGCAATAATAGTTTAACTTATTGATCAAAAGATATAAGAATAGTGTAGTTCCAGAAAGAATATAAGTTATGGTAATAATCACAATAAATTATCATTGGATAAACAAAAGTGGTTTTTGCACCAATTGTCCTTTGGCAACCCAAGCTTTACAAAAAAATCACTTAATCATATCTTAGGATAGAAAGAACTTAGGTTTCAAAGATCACAAAGGCTCACATAACAATCAATCACATATTTCTAACATAACATAATATCACTCACACTTGTAGAGTGAATACAATGTTTACTCACCTTGTGGTTCCTTCGCTCCTATTTCATATAGCCCATTTGAAACTCTAAAGCTCCTCAAACTCTATCATGATATTTAATTCAATACTTAGTATTTATTTAATCATGATACTATCCTATCCCATAACTACCCCATGCACATATAACATTTATATATACTTGGAGTTGCACATATAAGTATACTCATCACTTCTATATAATATTTTGACTTATAAGTCTCATACACTTAGCCTTTATAGGACCATATGAAAATACATCATAACTCATGTCAATACCTTTCTAAGGTTATCACAATATCATTATCTTAATATCAATTCACTTTAACAATCAACTTAGTACACTTAACACTTCCATACATGTCAACTTAACAATTAACCTTTCAAGTGTCATGCTTAATTCTTATGATCCATTCATTCAATCAATCACCTCATCAACTCAAAACTATTTATTCATTATCAAGTCATCATAACATCTAGTTCCTTATTTCCCAATCACATTCACATTCTAATCACAATATAAGATTAAGATACCTTAAGTATACTAAAGTGCCTCTAGGCTTGTCTAGGGTCATTCCTTCAACTAACATGTAATTTTATCATTTATTATATAAACATACATGTCAATAATCATCAAAATACATTGCATAAAAATTATAGACATTGGGATAAAAATCTCATTGTAGGCCGAATGCATCATCAAAAGGAAAACTGAATTTTTCTTATTTTTCGCACTTTCCATCTATTACAATAATATGTAAAAGCATGGTTTGAACCAATATTTTTCTTATAAACATAACAAAAATCATTTTAGAACATTAATTCACATGAATCAGCAGCCATAGACAATATTTATGCATGAAAATTCCAAAGTTTAAGGCTTAGGGTGAAAATCATGAGTTTTCGCGCTTTCCGTTCATTACAGTGATATGCAAACATATGATTTAAATCATTATTTTTCATTCAAAAAAACAAATATTTGATTAAAATCCATTCATATGCAAATCAGCAGCCACATGTTTACATAATAATAGAATTTTCTAACTTCTAAGTACTAGCACAAAACTTTGAATTCCTTTGTTTTTTGAAACTTTTTGGTCATTGCAGAAATATACAAAAATATTATTTAATTCAATATTTTTTATCAAAACACATCAAAAATTAGTTTAAAAATCATTCATGCAAGAATCGCCCCCCTTGTAGTGTTTATGCGTAAAAATTTTAATTTTAAGTTACAGAATTCACCTTTGAAGAAATTGTGCGAAAAGATTTGTGTTTTCGATAGAGAATTAAATTTTTCTTTCAAAAATTCACCCAAACTGAATAAAATCTTAAAATCAGTAATCAAATAGTTCAAAATAATTTTCTCATAATTTAATTCACAGAAATCAGTTAAGAATTGAAAGAGAAGAAAAACTTACGATTATGGTCAAGAAATTGCGAAATTGAAAGGTGTTTTCTCAATTTCGGTAGAAAGAATTATTTGGAGAGAATTTTTCTGTCAAAATATAGAAAATTAGAGTGATGGCTGCTGGAACATTAGGGCTGGCCAAAATTTTCATATTTATATGTAGGATTTTGGGCAATTTCCACTAATACCCTTAATGAGCTAGGTTATGAGGGTTTTTGGGTAGTAGACTTTTAGGTATTTGGGCTTTTTATTTAAATTAGGGGCTGATTATAAGTAATTAAAATATAAATATTTTTCTTATTATCTTCATTAAAATTTTCCCCAAAACATTTATTTAAAAATTAATTTTAAATACTCATAAATTATTTTATGCTTAAAAATTGCCTTTATGCATGGAAATTCATTTTATTTAAAATAATTTATTTCATGCTATTGCATTTTATCTAAATCATTTATTTCACAATAATAATTCATATTAGGCATATTAAAATTAATTTAACATGCCCCAAATCCATAACTCACGTCACACATAAATTTTCACATAGTCACACAATTTGTCACAATAATCCTAAATTCAAATAATTTGTCACTAAAACTTCTAGGGTAGATGTGGGTTGTTAGTAATTTACACCAATACTT
Source organism: Reutealis trisperma (assembly GCA_947687605.1). NCBI lineage: Eukaryota > Viridiplantae > Streptophyta > Magnoliopsida > Malpighiales > Euphorbiaceae > Reutealis > Reutealis trisperma. The sequence goes on from CANTUT010000977.1 coordinate 979,934, forward strand.
TTCTCAAGTCAAACACAATGTCATGATCTAATATCAATTCACTTTAATAATCATGTTAGTACACTTAACACTTCCATACATGTCAACTTATCAATAGCTTTTCAAGTGTCATGCCTATCTCTTATGCCCAATTTATTCAATCAATCTCTTCATCAATTCAAGATCATTAATCCATTATTAATCCATCATAAAACCTATTTCCATATTACTCAATCACATTCACATTCTAATCACAACATAAGGTTAAGACACCTTAAGTATATGAAATTGCCTCTAGCCTTGTCTAGAGTCATTCCTTCAACCAACATGCAATTTAACCATTTATCATTCATTCATACATATCAAAAATCATTAAAATACACTTGTAACAACCGACATCTACCTAGAAATTTTTATGAAAAATTGCTTGACTTAGAACTATTAAAGTTAAGTATGTGCTTTTACGGGAATTTATGTTCTATGTGATTGATGAGTATGTGGCATGTTAAATTAATTTTTAAAATACATAATATGAGTTATTATTATGAAATAAATAATTTACATGAAGTACATTAGCATAAAATAAATTATTTTAAATAAAATGAATTTTCATGCATAAAGGCAATTTTTAAGCATAAAATGATTTTATAAGTATTTTAAAATAATTTTTAAATAAATGTTTTGGGGGAAATTTTAATGAAAATAATAAGAAAAATATTTTTATTTTTATTATTTATAATCAGCCCTACATTTAAATAAAATGCCCAAATACCCAAAAGCTCACTACACTAAAACCCTCTTAACCTAGTTCATTAAGGGTATTAGTGGAAAATGTCTAAAACCCTATATATAATAATGTAAAATTCGGCCAGCCCTAATGTTCCAGCAGCCATCACTCTATTCTTCTATATTTTGATAGAAAAATTCTCCTAAAATATTTATGTCTACCGAAATTAAGAAAACACTTTTCAGTTTTGCGATTTCTTAACCATAATCGTAAGTTTTTTTTCTCTTTCAATTCCTTAACTGATTTCTATGAAATAAATTATGAGAAAATTATTTTGAACTGGTTGTTTACTGATTTTTACAGAATTAATTCAGTTTGGGTGTGTTTTTGAGAGAGGAATTTAATTCTCTACCGAAAACACAAATCTTTTTGCGAAATTTCTCCAAAGGTGAATCGTATAACTTAAATTTTCAATTTTTATACATAAACATCACTAAATTGGGGAGATTTGTGTATAGTTACATTCTAAACTGATTTTTGATTTTTTTTTATGAAAAATATTGGATTAAATTATATTTTTTGCATATTTCTGTAATGACTGGAAAGTTTTAGAAAATAAAAGAATTCAAGGTTTTTGTGCTAGAACTTAGAAGTTGAAAAATTCTATTATTAATTAAACGTTTGGCTATCAATTTGTGTGTGAATGGATTCTAATCTAATATTTTCTTTTTTTGAATGAAAAATAATGTTTTACATAATGTGTTTGCATATTGTTGTAATGAACGGAAAATGCAGAAAGCTCATAATTTTCACCTAAGTCTTAAAATTTTGAATTTTTTTTGTATAAATCTTATCTATGGCTGCTGAATCATACATGAAGATGTTCTAAACTGATATTTTCTATGATTGAATGAAAAATAATGGTTTAAATCACCTGTTTACATATTACTGTAATGACTAGAAAATATCGAAAACAAGAAAATTCATGGTTTTGTACCCTAGAACCCAAAAATTGAATTTTCATGTATGACAAATACCATATGCTTCTGATTCATGTGAATTAATATTCTGAAAAGATTTTGTTGTATTTACATGAAAAATCTTGATTCAACCCATGTTTTTACATATTACTGTAATAGATGGAAAGTGCAAAAAGTAAGAAGGCCTACTATGGGATTTTTATTCCAATGTCTATAATTTTTATGTGATGTATTTTGATGATTATTGACATGTATGTATGTATGATAAATGATAAAATTGCATGTTAGTCGAAGGTATGACACTAGACAAGCCTAAAGGCACTTTGGTATACTTAAGGTATACTTAAGATATCTTAACCTTATATTGTGGTTAGAATGTGAATGTGATTGGGAAATATGGAAATAGATGTTATGATGACTTGATAATGAATAATGGTCTTTAATTGATGAAGAGGTAGATTGAAGGAATTGGTCATAAGAGATAAGCATAATGCTTGAAAGGTTATTTGTTAAGTTGACATATATGAAAGTGTTAAGTGTACTAAAATGATTGTTAAAGGGAATTGATATTGAGGTAATGATATTGTGTTGACCTTAGGAAGGTATTGACATGATTGTAATGTGTTTTTATGTGGGCCTATAAAGGCTAGGTGTATGAGACTTTTAAGTCAAAATGTTATGTGCAAGTGATGAGTGCACTTATATGTGCAATTCTAAGTGTATATGAATGTTATATATGCATGAGGTAGTTATGTGATAGGATAGCATCATGATCAAATAAATACTAAGTATTACATTAAATATTATGATAGAGCTTGAGGATCTTAGAAGTCTAAGGGCTACATATACTAGGAGCAAAGGAACCACAAGGTGAGTAAACATCGTATTCATTCTACAAGTGTGAGTAAACATTTTATCCATTCTACAAGTGTGAGTAAACATCATATTCATTCTACAAGTATGGGTAAACATTGTATTCATTCTACAAGTGTGAGTAAACATCATATTTATTCTACAAGTGTAAGTAAACATTGTATTCATGTTGCAAGTGTGAGTAACATTATGTTATATTACAAGTATGTGATATCAAGCTATGTGTACCTTGACATTCTTAAAACCCAAGTTAGTTTCTATTTCAAATGAACTCAATGATCTCTATTTTAAAGCTTGGGTTTGTAAAGGACAATCAGTCCAAAAACCATTTTGTTTGTCCAATGATAATTCTTTGTGATAATTGCCCCAACTTATTTTCTTTCTAGGACTACACTATTCTTGTATCTTTTGCTCAAATAAATTAAATTGATATTATTATTGTGATACATGTTATTGTTGCCTGAAGTGCTATTGATATATGTGAATAGCATTAGCTCTAGCTATGGTACCTGTAACCCTTTATGCAGAAGTCCTCGTGCCAATGTGGGTAATCATCAGAACCTGTGCAAATGGTCTTAACCCGATGGATAGGGGTAGTGTATCCACCTCAGCTAAAAAGAGGTGGTTATAGCCATGGGGGATAATCAGCTTCATGCCTTCTATGTGATAGGAGTTGGAATTTACTATAAGGCCACCTCTCCTCTATGTGTTCGAGTGATAGAGCAATAGCCTTCACTCACTACGTGTTATATGTGTGATTTTTGTAAACTTGCTAAATTGAACCCTTGATAAATTGCAACCTGATTCATGAATTGTAATTCATGACTATATGTATAAGCTATGAGTTTCCTTTTCAAAGGAAGATGTGTTAATGTATATGCTCTGTCATTTACTCATTGAGATCATCTATCTCATCCCTATCTCTTTGTGTGGTTCCAGGTGAGCAAATGTGAGAAGGCAAGGTGATGGCTCAAGCATTTTACTTTGCTTGGGGGATTCCTTGCCAAAGTCTTTAATAATACCATATTATGAAGTGCTGTCATTAGATACTCTGGGAATATTTATTTTTGATGTTTATTTTGAGAAGTCATTATTTTCTTAAGTTCCAAATGGATTATGAATATTATTTCCCTATGGATTTTATGTGAATTGTCTAATAATTATCTTTCGCAATTAAGGGTTTTCATATAATGTTTTAAATGAGCGATTGTATGAGGGTTGGTACGATCCTAGGCATGATTTGTATTCATGTCAATGGGTTCTAGAAGCGTGGGTGACCTTATATCTCCCCGTGTTCTAGGACTGTCATATCTCAAAATTTAGGATGTGACAACACTATATAAAAATTATAGACATTGGGATAAGAATCCCAATATAGGCCGAATACCCTATTAAGAGAAAAACTGAAATTTTCTTACTTTTCTTACTTTTTGTCTATTACAATAATATGTAGAAACATAGTTTGAACTAAGATTTTTCATATAAACACAACAAAAATCATTTTAGAACATCAATATATATGAATTGGCAACAATAGGTGGGACATATGCATGAAAATTCCAATTTTAGGTTTTAGGATGCAAAACTATGAACCTTTCTTATTTTTGGTATTTTCCGGTCAATACAGTAATATGTAAACTAGTGTTTTAAACCATTATTTTTCATTCAATCATAGAAAATATCAATTTAGAACATCCACGTGTATGAATTGGCAGCCATATATCATAAATATGTATGAAAATTCCAAGTTCTAAGGTTTAGGGTGAAAATCATGAGTTTTTGCGCTTTCCACGTTTTTTGTTCATTACAATAATATATAAACATATGATTTAAATCATTATTTTTTATCCAAACAAAATAAATATTAGTCTAGAAAATCAATCACCACAACTTGGCATCCACAGAATTATCAAACCATAGAATTTTCTAACTTCCAAGTTCTAGGACGAAAACCTTGAATTTCCTTATTTTCTAAAACTTTTTAGTTATTACAATAATATTTTCACCAAAATATATCAAAAGTTAGTTTAGAATCTAAATATGCAGTAGCCACCCCCTTAATGAATTTATGTTTGAAAATTTCAATTTTTGAGTTATAGGATTCACCTTCGACGAAATCGCGTAGGAAGGTTGATGTTTTCAGTAGAGAAATTAATTTCTCTTTCAAAAACTCATCCAAACTAAATTAAATCTATAGAAATCAGTAAATAACTAATTCAAAATAATTTTTCTCATAATTTATTTCAAAAAAATCATATAGGAAATTGAAAAGAAACAAAAACTTACGAATATGGGGGGAGAAATCGCAAAGTTGAAAAGTGTTTTCTTAATTTTGGTAGAGAGAATTATTTTAAGAGAATTTTTCTATCAAAGTATAGAAAAATGGAGTGATCGCTGCTAGAATGAGAGTGTTGGCCGAAATTTTCTATTTAAATGTAGGGTTTTGGGTAATTTCCAATAATACCCTTAATGAGCTAGGTTAGGAAGATTTTTGGGTAGTGGGATTTTAGGTATTTGGGCTTTTTAATTAAATTAGGGGCTGATTATGGGTAATTAAAATAAAAATATTTTTCTTATTATTTTCATTAAAATTTCCCCTAAAACATTTATTTAAAAAAAATAAAAATACACATAAAATTATTTTATACTTAAAATCGCATTTTTCATGAAAATTCATTTTATGAAAAATAAATTATTTCATGCTAATGAATTTTATTTAAATTATTTATTTCACAATAATAATTTATATATTTGGCATATTAAAATTAATTTAACATGCCATATACCCATCACACATGAATTTCCATAAAATCACATATTTTGTCACAACAACTCTAAATTTAAGCAATTTGTCACGAAAACTCCTAAGGTAGATGTGGGTTGTTACAAGCTGTGAGGTCTCGCCTGAGCACCGGCCTAATAAGTTAGAGGGAATTGGAATGTTCATTCAGGTTTAGACTCATGATGGAATCCTTGGGTCTAGATTTGGCTGGTTTTAAAAATGATTTTGGAAGTCGCCACTCTAATTTATTTTAAATGGAAAATTTAAGGAAAAATCCAGTTGACTCCAATTCATTAATTTTCAATTAATTTTCTCAGTGATAAAATCACTAGCCTCAAACCAGGTTGAGTTTGGAGGCTAATTTTTTATTTTAAATAATTTAAATTTAGCTTGTTAGTTTAATTTGACTTAAAAATTAATTTTATGAATGACAATTATAACATGATGATTAATGTATGAGCATGGCATGAGTGCAATGAAACGTCCATGAATTTAATTAAAGAGAGGAAAGGAGATTGATTGGGATTTGGATTTGGGTTTGGATTTAGATTCCAAACGTGCCTACGTACTCCATTGAATGGGGATCAAAACCCACATAGTTCGTTCCACGATTAGGTGGAGGGGTTTTAGAAGTTGATTAGATGGATTTTGATTTGGATGTTTTAAGAGTGAGGAAAAAAGTTGATACATTTGCTTTTGATAGGTGGAGGGTTATATTGGACTGAAGTTCCATTTTATTGGAACCAGATGATTGGATTGATTGGGAGATTTATTAATTAATTAAAATGATTAATTAACTAATTAGTATGATGAAATAGATGGATTCATGGATTAATTAATTAAAATGATTAATTAATTAATTTGGATGAAGGGTGGATTAAGAAAAAGAATTAATTTGATTTTTGAAAAAAAAAAGAATGATTTTTGAAAAAAGATTGATTAATTAATTAATTAAAAAGACTGATTAATTAATTAATTAAAAAGATTAATTAATTGAGTGATTAATTAAAAAAAGTTTTAGTTAATTAAAAAGATTAATTAACTTGGTTAGTGTGAGGTAATTAATTAATTAAAAAGATTAATTAATTAATTAGAGAGTGATTGGAGGGAGAAGAAGAGAGGAATTTGAGGATAGCAATCTACTCAAATTCAAGGGTGTGGTTTGAAATGAGAAGTAGGGAGGGATATTTATAGGAAAAGGAGGTGAGGGTAGTGAAAATGTGAAAAGACAATGAGGGTTAGGGCAACAAAGGGCTGAAAATTAGACTAGAGAGGGTAAAAGGGTCTTTTTCTATGCAAGAGGGGCCACTGGTGTCAGAAGGCTGTAGCGCTGCATCAAATGCGTGTAGCATGCCGCAGATGGGTTGTGTAGTGCCGTACGCCTGCATGAGGTAGCTAACATGGTGGCTTTTTTTTTTTTTGTTAGAGATTGGTTGCTATGGAGTTTAGGAAATTTGGATGTTTGGTGGCAATGTAATTAAAGGCTAAAAAAAATTTCTTTCGGGGCAGCGCCATAAAGGCTCCATGTAGTACATTAAACTTAGTAGGTGCTAAGGCTATAATTGGATGATGAAGGTGTTAAAATAAGGGTTCATAATATTCCATTTGGTCATATTCCCTAAGATCAAAACCACATTCATTCTTTATCCTTTCCCTTTATTACTTTAATAGATCATTTATAACCATTATACTTTAGTGCCATCTCATGACTATGAATAGAACATCATTCATAAATATTAACAAATACTATCCATACATTCTTACTTACTATCATAAGTATGCATATACTTAACAAATGTTATCAATTGTTTACATTACTATCCAACACAACATAATTTAGTAGTAAGCGTTCAGTCACCATGGAGCTCTAGATTGTTTATCCTTAAAATGACACAAGCAATACAAACACAACACTTTCAGCCAGTCCCAAGCGAAGGAGCGTAGCTCAGAGTTTACATTATTAATGAATCACCTTGACCTGGAAAATTATAAACAACTATGGGTTGAGACAAGCTTAATGAGTACATTATTCACTTGGATTGATTCAAGGCAACAACAGAGTGATGTTAATCAAAATTGGTCATTTTAAACTTTAGAATGCATTTTAGCAGAAATAATAATATCTTGGAAGCAGAAAGCTTCCCACACATAAATATTAGAGTGGCGGTTTAAACCTTACTCACTTACATGCATCACATTATGCAAAACTGATCAGGTCTTGAGGTTAGGCATTCTCCCCTAACAAAGGTTGAATACTCTCGCCCTACCCACAGGTTTATACCAAGTGCACAAGGTCTAATGTAATTTCTCACATAATAGAGGATTTCTACTTATTCATGGGTATCAATGAGAAACATATCCAAGGTCTATAATAGGAAATTAGTAAAAGATAGTTTGGAAATTTAATCATTCTCATCATTGAGCATAACATAGGATCATGGCAAAAGGCTCATCATGGTTAATATTATATAAGAAAGATATGGATTTCCAAAGGGTTTAACAATCAATAGGTAAACATCTATCAAATGTCATTTTAAATACATGTCAAGGAAAGGAAATCTAAACAATGGTTACAAGAAAAGGTATAGTTACATCATATTATTAAATACTCACCTTGAACTCATTTGCTCCTGTTAATGTTTGATCTTGGTTAGTTTAATGTCCTTCATGGTCTTTAGCAATTTCCTTGCCTTTTCCATGAAGTTCAACACCTATAAATATCAATTACATAACAATTTGTAACTAATGGTGTTACTAATTATATCTTATACTTGTGAGGCATTGCCCGAGCATTGGCCGGGTTTGCTAGAGGGAACCGAGATGCTCATTCAGGTTTAGACACACGATGGAACCCTCAGACTCAGATTGGTTGATTTTGAAAATAATTTTGGGTGTCACCACTTTAATTTTATTTAATTGGGAAAACATTAAGGAGAAAACCCAAGTTGACTCCAATTTATTAATTTTTACTTTAATTTGCCTATGGTTAAAATCACTAGCCTCGAACCAAGTTGAGCTCAGGGACTAGGTTTTTGGTTTTAAATAATCTAAATTTGACTCTTAAGTTTAATTTGACTTTGAAAAATTGATTTCATGAATGACAAATATTATAAGATGCATGAGAATGACATGAGTTCAAGGAGAAAATTAAAATAAAATATCTACAAATTAAAAAGGAAAAAGAGATTGATAGAGATTTGGATTTGAGGTTTGCATTTAGATTCCAAATGTGCTATACCCCATTGAATAGGGATCAAAACCCACGTAGTTCATTCCACGATTAAGTGGAGGGGTTTAGGAGTTGATCAAATTGATTTTGGTTTGGGTGTTTTGAGAGTGAGGAAAAAAGGCTTATACCTTTGCTTTTGGCGGGCAAAGAGTTTTACCAGACTGAAGTTTCATTTTATTGGAATCAGGTGATTAGATTGATTTGAGAGATTAATTAATTAATTAAAATGATTAATTAACTAATTAATGTGATGAAATGAATGGAGGGATAAATGAATTAATTAATTAAAAAGATTAATTAATTAATTTGGATGAGAGATGGATTAAAAAAGGGATTAATTTGATCTTAGAGAAAAAAGGGATTAATTTGATTTTAAAGAAAAAAAAGTGATTAATTAATTAATTAATTGAGTATTTAATTTTGATTTTAAAAAAAATATTTTTAGTTAATTAAAAAGATTAATTAACTTAGTTAGGGTGAGAAAATTAATTAATTAAGAAAGATTAATTAATTAATTATAGAGTGGTTGGATGGACAAGAAAAGATGAATTAGTAGATAATCATCAATACTAATTCAAGAGGTCTATTGAAATGGAGGAAATGGGGAGGTATTTATAGGAAAGTGAGTGAGGGTAGTTTGGGAAGTGAAAAAGTGAAAAGACCAAAAGGGTAAAGCTAGAAAAAAGTTGAAAAATCATATTGGGGGGTATTTTGGGGACTGTAGGTGGGTAGTGGGGTCTACGCCACTGGGGGGCCCAGTGTTGTTCTGGGCAGCGCCCCTCTACTCTAGGCAGTGCACCACCGAGGATGGTGCAGCTCCGCCTAGATAGTCGGTGGCGAGTCCACCGCAATTGATGTGGCACCTTTTTTTTTTTTTTTTTAGAGATTAGTTGGTATGGAGTTTAGGTAATTTGGATGTCTGCTAGCAATGAAATTAAATGCTAAAAAAAATTTCTTTCGCCCCTAAACCCTTGCCCACTAACTGGTTAGTAGGACCACTATAATGGCTCCACGTAACGTGTTAAACTCATCAAGTGCTAAGCCTGTGGTTGGATGATGAGGGTGTAAAATTGAGAGTTTACAGTTGCCCCCTTATTAGAATTGGCTTTGAACAAAAGGTGATTCTGATGATTGTGAACATTAGGAAGAGGTGCAATGTCAAACTCTAGGCTTTTGTGTTCTTGTCATGTCCTTTGGGAGGAGGCCCTCTAGGACAAATGAAACTTTATCAATGGCTATCTATTCGGCCTTGACATTGGTTGCGAGAATGGTCTTGGTGAATTTCAATTAAGGCTATCTGTTCGGCTCTAATGTTAGAAAATAAAGAAGGTTGGTTGAATTTTAATTAAGGTTATCTGTCTGACCTTAATGCTGGAGATAAAAAGGTTAGGTGAATTTCAATCAAGGCTATTTGTTTGGTCTTAATGCTAAAGATGAAGAATGTTTAAGGCGAATCTCAATCAAGGCTATCTGCTCGACCTTAATGTTGGAGGTAAAGAGGAATCAAGACTATTTGTCTAGCCTTAATATTGGAGGTAAAGATGATATGAGGTAAATTTCAATCGAGGCTATCTGTTTGGCCTTGATGTTAGAGGTAAAGAAGAATCAAGACTATCTGTCCGGCCTTAATGTTGGAGGTAAAGATGATTTGGGGTAAATCTTAATCGAGGCTATATGTCCGGCCTTGATGTTGGAGTTAAAAAAGAATCAAGACTATCAGTTCGGCCTTAATGTTGGAGGTAAAGATGATATGAGATAAATCTCAATCAAGGCTATCTGTTTGGCCCTAATGTTGGAGATAAAGATTATTTGGGATAAATCTCAATCAAGGCTATCTGTCCAGCCTTGGAGGTACAGAAGAATCAAGACTATCTGTCCGGCCTTAATGTTGGAGGTAAAGATGATCTGGGGTAAATCTCAATCACGGCTATCTTTTTAGCCCTAATGTTGGAGATAAAGATTATTTGGGGTAAATCTCAATTAAGGCTATCTTGTCCAGCCTTAGAGGTAGAGATGATTTGGGTAAATCTCAATTAAGGCTATCTATTTGGCCTTAATGCTAGACATAAAGATGATTTAGAGTAAATCTCAATCAAGGCTATTTGTCTGACCTTAATATTGGAGGCAAAGAAGATTTGGGTAAATCTCAATCAAAACTATCTGTTTGGCCTTAAAGCTAGAGGTAAAGATGATTTGGGTAAATCTCAATCAAGGCTATTTGTCTGGCCTTAATGTTAAGGTAAAAATGATTTGGGTTAAATCTCAACTAAGGTTATCTGTTTGGCCTTAATGCTAGAGGTAAAGATGATTTGGTGTAAAGTAAATCTCAATCAAGGCTATCTATTTGGCCTTCATGCTAGAGGTAAAGATAATTTGGAGTAAATCTCAATCAAGGCTATCTGTCTGGCCTTAATGTTAGAGGTAAAGAAGATTTGGGTAAATCTCAATCAAGGCTATCTGCTTGGCCTTATTGCTAGAGGTAAAGATGATTTTGGACAAGATAATTTAGTGAAAAGAGAGCCTTGACCTATGGCGATTGGCGTCGCGAGATTTTGAGGAAGAGCTTCGGCTTATGGCGAGTCAACATGAAAGATTCTGACAAGATTTTGGTTGTGCCAAAGAAACTTGGGCTTCTGAATATGAAAGGTTGGGCTTGCTCAAAGGAACTTTGTTGGGAGTAAAGGAACTCTAAAAGTCACACTTAATTGATTAGATCTGAAAAGGTATCATTTAGCTTCAAAAAGGCATTAGTCAGCTTTAAGAGGTATCGATCAGCTTTAAGAAAGAACTAGTTAGCTTTAGGAGAGGCTAGTGAGGCTATTGACTTAGCTTATGCATGATGATGTATGATTGTAGATGATTGCATAGGTGTTGGTACACAGATGATGCATGTATGTTTTAGAATTCATAGACCTTTTGCCTTACTTCTATGCCATGCATGATTTATGGTGATGCTTGTAGTGAATGTTTGCATAGATGCATAAGGGTGGATTTGCATAGTTACTTTGTGAATGCAATTTTTTTATGTGACCTTTGTGTCTTGTAGAGACATGCATTTATGGACTGAGGAGCTCGACAAGGTTGAGAAACTCAACTTGGGTTAGTATGAGATGGTTGCCATAGTGGTATTACGAGGAGTTCAAGGGGTAGCTTCAGATTTTAGAATCTAATGGCCCGTGGTTTCTATTTTGGTGCTGCTGAAGAGGAGCTGTGCCTATTTAGGGAGATAAGGAATATGGCTTGGCTATAACTCAAAGCAACTCGGTGGTGCCAGAGTTCAAAGTCTGGCATTTTTTTTTTTTTAATTTTTCAGGAGTTTTTGACTTGCCTCAAGATATTGCAAGCCAGATGATGGTTGGGAATGGTCAAGTGAATTTGACCACTATGATTGGAACTTCCATGATTCTGATGACCAAGGAGATATGAGGGGTGCAGAGGCTCAATATGAAGGCCTTGATTTTCTATTTGAGTGTCAGTTATGTGTTTCTTAGGCCATGCTAGTAGAGACACTGATGATAGATGAACTGTCTTGCCAATTATTCACCAAGTGAGAAAATTTATCTATTCTTACCCTTTCTGTTAAGGGTGCTTTGTGGGTGTCTGTTTCAGATTTTAGGTTATCTAGAAAGTGTGGCTGAGGGATCATTTTCAGGTGGTGGCCCTTGCTTTTCAATACACACATGCCTTACTGAGACTCAGTCAGAGATCAGATAAGATGTTGCTTGCAGCTTGCCCCCAGAGGACATATTTAGTACTACCAATAGTAAAGGATTAGATCTCTCATAACTGAGGGCCATGGGTGTCGAGTGATTTACTTGTTGGGCCTGGTTTGAATGATTTTCCATTAAGGGATGAGGGTTTTAAGGTAGATGAGGTAGACCTAGGATGTGCCCCCAGTTTTTCTTTCTTCCTAGAGTCTGTGCAAATCATAACTCCTATTGCTAAAGCTATCAAGTCGTGGCTGGTTGAGGAATTATCATGCTATTTATTTTGGAATCTCACTTAGGACCACTGAGAGGTATGATAAGTGGTTAATAAAGGTGGTTTGGCTAGTTGAGAAAGAGGACCAAGCTACCCCGCTGAGAGGAATAGAGGATGAAGCAGCTGAGGAAGGAGAGATTGTATGAGGAGCCACTAGTAGTGGGAAGAGGATTGCAGCCTAAACAAAGGGGGTGACTCATTCTTTGAAGGAGACTCAGGGATCTACAAGAAGTGCAACACTATAGGTTATAGTAGTGACTCAAAAAAAGGAGATTGCGATAGACTTTGACTCTGATGAGGACACGAAAGATTTGCATCTCAAGAGGTAGAGGAGGACTGGCTAGACCATGACTTCAGACATAACCATTTTTTTTTAAATAATTATAGGTTGACAGGACTACACAAAATAGGATAAGCTATAGACAACATTGAAAAGGCTATCTTTTATGATGGGTTTGTATTTTGCAAGATTTGATCATCATTAAATGAGAAATCTTTTATTTTTGCTATAATTTCTACCTAAGCCGCACTTTCAGGTTTTTAGCTTAGTAAGCATTCTTTTTTTTCTTTTTTCTTTTCTTTTTAGGCAAAAGAATTAAGTGAATGATGTAATAGGTACAAAGAAAATGAGAATGCGATGCAAACAAAATATTTTGTATTACGATTTGGACCGCACCCGAGTCAGGCTGTCTACGTATCCCTTACATCATTTTTCTGTCATTAATTTTTCTCATTTTTTAGGAAGAATTAGGTCCATGTAGTTCTGATTACATATGCATGAGAAACAGAAATGAAATACAAATATCATCTTCAAATGATGTATCATTTCAGATGATCTCAGCTGCTAGGATGGGAGAATTTACTTTTGTCCACATCTGTGAAGATGGTGCCACCATCGAATAGGATCTTCTTAAGCTTGTATTGTCCAGCCTAGTTCAGTTTGAACTACCTCTTAGATCATTAATAAGGGCTAGAACTGGATTTTCTTCTTGCAAATCCTTGTCTCTCATCTTCTAGTTGAAGTGCTCAGCTAATCTCCATCGATAATCATGATCTTCATTCTCCATAGCTTCTTCTTGATAGATTTCTTGTGTAGGTCGGGATCTCATGAACTGTGACGCTTAGATCATCCTTATCTTGTGTTGTACAGAATAGCTTATGAGCTTTTATACTACTGCCATGCAAATGTAATGTATGGGATTATCCCAAGTCTTCTTGTGATTTTGGTTGAGATCTAATAACCACTTAATAGCACCTCTAGTCAAGGATTGTTGGAATAACTAAGCAAGGAGCTCATTGCCCACACCAAAAGGTCTCATGGTGCCTACATACATCTTGATGTGAACTTTAGGGCATGTGGTGCCATTAAACTTGTCCATGATTGGCATTTTAAATTTTGGTGAAACCCGTGCATTTGGGAAGAGAGCTAAAGAATTGACATCTATCATGTCCTTGTGCTTTTTGACGTTTTTGAGTGTTCTTTCCATGGCCTCAACTTTCTCCATCAATTTCTTAGTTTCGGGAAAGCTAAAGAGATCTCCACTTTGAAAAGGATTTGTAGTGGGAGAGGGAGTGATTGTGTTTAAGTCCACGATAGGAGAGTTTAGAGTTTCAAGTGTTTTCCCTTTATCAGTGAGATCGATAATAGGAGGGGTAAAAGTAGGGGCATGGCTAGTCCCGACTTAGGTAGATGCAAACTCAACATGAGCAGGAGGGGGAGTGATAGTGGCATTGGTCATTTCTTTGACCTCATTGATGATGGATTGGCATTGGAAGTTGAGGGCATCAGTAAAGGTGGTACACTGGGCATTAAGAGCATCGGTGAAAGTTTCAGCTTGGGTCTGAAGAGCGATGGTGAGCGCAGCTTAAAATGTTTCCTCTTGTGTCTTGAGGAGGATGGTGAAGAAAGCGCTCATGGCGTCTTGATCGAAGTTGAAGGTATTGGCCATTGGTACCTTTAAATAGAAAATAGATAAAAAGAAGGGTAAGAATAAAGAATTTAAAATGGCATGAATGTAAAGGTGTGTTGGGAAAAGAATTCCCTCCACATGGTTGCATATTGACAAGGTGAGTGTGTGAGGTGTCTTGGGGTAATAGACTAATAGTTTAGGTTTTTTTTTTTAGGTCTTTGACCTTGTCGAGTTTCTTATGTTATGTATGCATGACGTGATCCATGCTGAAAAAGGATTCATGAACATATACGAGTATCGATTATTACGATACATGGAACCTGAGGTTAAAGACTAGCGCAGCTATATGTACAAGGTGAAGGGTGCTTTAATTTAAGGGTCCCCATCCTACTAAAGCATCGATATACCTAACCACATATGAGGCAAGGAGCCGCGCGTAGGTTCAATAGTATTGATTGCTCGTTACACCACCAAAATGATCGGGGATTCATCATAGGGTGGAATGCTTTTGGTATCTCCCAACATACTCAAAGAGAGTAGTCAAGCTAATGCTACCCACCATCCAAAAGTTTTCCTAAAACTAAGGTTTAGGCAAGAAGCCTTTATTATGCAAAGTGATGCGTGAAAGTCAAATTATACTTAATGAGACAAATGGAGATTATTTTAGAAAAGTTTTTCCTTAACCAAATAGTAATCCTCTTATTTTCCTTTTTATTGAAAAAAATGTGGCAATCAGTCTCCAATGGAGTCGCTAACTGTGAGGCCTTGCTGGAGCACCGGCCCGATCCGCTAGAGGGAATCAGGATGCTCATCTGAGTTTAGACTTATGATGGAACCCTTGGGTTTGGATTAGTTGATTTTGAAAATAATTTTAGGAGTCGCCACCTTAATTTTATTTAATTAGGAAAACAATAAGGAAAAAACCCAAGTTGACTCTAATTTATTAATTTTTACTTTAATTTGCCAATGGATAAAATCACTAGCCTCGAACTAGGTTGAGCTTAGGAACTAGGTTTTTAGTTTTAAATAATCTAAATTTGGCTCTTAAGTTTAATTTGATTTTGAAAATTTGATTTCATGAATGATAAATATTATAAGATGCATAAAAATGACATGAGTGCAAGGAGAAAATTAAAATAAAATATCCACAAATTAAAAAGGAAAAAGAGATTGATAGAGATTTGGATTTGAGGTTTGGATTTAGATTCCAAACATGCCTAAGTACCCCACTGAGTGGGGATTAAAACCCACATAGTTCGTTCCACGATTAAGTGGAAGGGTTTAGGAGTGATCATATTGATTTTGGTTTGGGTGTTTTGAGAGTGAGAAAAAAAGGCTGACACCTTTGCTTTTGGAGGGCGAAGAGTTTTACCAAACCGAAGTTTTATTTTATCGGGACTGGGTAATTGGATTGATTTGAGAGATTAATTAATTAATTAAAATGATTAATTAACTAATTAATATGATGAAATGGATGGAGGGATAGATGAATTAATTAATTAAAAAGATTAATTAATTCATTTGGATGAGAGGTAGATTAAAAAAGGGATTAATTTGATTTTAGAGAAAAAAGGGATTAATTTGATTTTAAATAAAAAAAGTGATTAATTAATTAATTAAAAAGATTAATTAATTAATATATTGAGTAATTAATTTTGATTTAAAAAAAAGGATCTTTAGTTAATTAAAAAGATTAATTAACTTGGATAGGGTGAGAAAATTAATTAATTAAAAAGATTAATTAATTAATTAAAGAGTGGTTGGAGGGAGAAGAAGAAAGGAATTAGTAGATAACCATCAATACTAATTCAAGAGGTCTATTGAAATGGAGGAAATGGGGAGGTATTTATAGGAAAGTGAGTGAGGGTAGTTTGGGAAGTGAAAAAGTGAAAAGACCAAAAGGGTAGAGCCATAAAAAAGCTGAAAAATCAAATTGGAGGGTATTTTAGGGAATATAGGTGGGCAATGGGGCCTACGCCACTAAAGGGCCCGACGCTCTGTTTTGGGCGACGCTGCCTCTATTCTAAGTAGTGCACTGCCGAGGATGGTGCAGCACCACCGACACAACTGATGTGGCACCTTTTTTTTTTTTAAAGATAGGTTGGTATGGAGTTTAGGAAATTTGGATGTCCGGTAGCAATATAATTGAATGCTAAAAAAATTTCTTTCGCTTCCAAACCCCCACCCACTAGCCAGTTAACGAGACCACCATAATGGCTCCGCGTAACGTGTTAAACTTAGTAAGTGCTAAGGCTACGGTTGGATGATGAGGGTGTAAAATTAAGGGTTTATAGTTGCCCCCTCATTAGAATTGGCTTTGAACAAAAGGTGATTCTGGTGATTGTGAACATTAGAAAGTGGTGCCATGTCAGGACAAATGAAAATTTATCAATGGCTATCTGTTCAGCGTTAACGTTGGTTGCGAGAATGGTCTTGGTGAATTTCAATTAAGGCTATCTGTTTAGCCCTAATGTTAGAAAACAAAAAAGGTTGGGTGAATTTCAATCAAGGCTATCTGTCTGCCTTTAATGTTAGAGATAAAAAGGTTTGGCGAATTTCAATCAAGGCTATCTGTTCAGCCTTAATGCTAGAGATGAAGAATGTTTGAGGCGAATCTCAATCAAGGCTATTTGTTCAGCCTTAATGTTGGAGGTAAAGAAGAATCAAGACTATCTGTTCGACCTTAATATTGGAGGTAAAGATAATCTGGGGTAAATCTTAATCGAGGCTATATGTCCGGCCTTGATGTTGGAGGTAAAGAAGAATCAAGACTATTAGTTCAGCCTTAATGTTGGAGGTAAAGATGATATGGGATAAATCTCAATGAAAGTTATCTGTTTGGCCCTAATGTTGGAGATAAAGATTATTTGGGATAAATCTTAATCAAGACTATCAATCAGGCCTTGGAGGTAAAGAAGAATCAAGACTATCTATCCAGCCTTAATATTGGAGGTAAAGATGATCTAACATAAATCTCAATCAAGGCTATCTGTTTAGCCCTAATGTTGGAGATAAAGATTATTTAGGGTAAATCTCAATCAAGGCTATCTTGTCCGGCCTTGGAGGTAGAGTTGATTTGGGTAAATCTCAATCAAGGCTATATGTTTGGCCTTAATGCTAAAGGTAAAGATGTTTTGGAGTAAATCTAAATCAAGGCTATCTGTCTGGCCTTAATGTTGGAGGTAAATAAAATTTTGGTAAATCTCAATCAAGGCTATCTGTTTGGCCTTAAAGCTAGAGATAAAGATGTTTTGGGTAAATCTCAATCAAGGCTATTTGTCCAACCTTAATTTTGGAGGTAAAGATGATTTGGGTTAAATCTCAATCAAGGCTATCTGTTTGGCCTTAATGCTAGAGGTGAAGATGATTTGGAGTAAATCTCAATGAAGGATATTTGTCCAGCCTTAATGTTAGAGGTAAAGAAGATTTGGGTAAATCTTAATCAAGGCTATCTACTTGGCCTTATTACTAGAGGTAAAGATGATTTTGGTTAAGATAATTTAGTCAAAAGAGAGCCTCAACCTATGGTGAGTTGGCTTGTGAGATTCTGAGAAAGAGCCTTGGCTTATGGCAAGTCAGCTCGAAAGATTCTGACAAGATTTTGGTTATGCCAAAGAAACTTAGGCTTTTGAATATGAAAGGTTGGGCCTACTCAAAGGAACTTTGCTGGGAGTAAAGGGACTCTAGAAGTCTCACTTAGTTTATTAGATCTGAGAAGGTATCATTTAACTTTAAAGAGAAATTAGTCAACTTTAAGAGGTATCGATCAGCTTTAAGGAAGAATTGGTTAACCTTAGGAGAGGCTAGTGAGGCTATTGGCTTGGCTTATGCATGATGATGTATGATTGCAGATGATTGCATAGGTGTTGGTACACAGATGATGCATATATGTTTTAGAATTCATGGACCTTTTACCGGACTTCTATGCCATGCATGATTTGTGGTGATGTCTATAATGAATGGTTGTGGTTGGATGATGAGGGTGTAAAATTGAGGGTTTACAATACTTGTTTTATTACTTCAACTTATAATCGAGATGTATCAATTGTGTCATACACATACTTATTCTTATTTCTAATCATTTCCTAGCTAAATTCCTTATTCAATTTTGTAATTCCAAGTCTAAATCTCAAAATTCTCAAATTATTTCATAAATCCTAGAATTTGGGGAAAACTATTAATTTCACTTTGAAACCTCAAATTAACTATAGATTCATCAAATTAACACTTAGGCAATCAATTCCCACTAATTAATTTGAGTTAATTCACTTTTACTCATATGAACCCTAACTTGTCCCACTTATATCAAATTTGTGGAAAATTCATAATTTCTCATCAAATCTTCAAGTTAGTTGGAGAAATATGAAATTAGCATAACATATAACATATGTGATTACTTAATTATCACAATCTAGTATTTGAACACAAAGTTCCTTTTTTAACTTAGTTTATGCCTTTAAGGTTCCCAAGTCTTGAATCATGTTCCCAAAATTCATTATAACACTTCTAAATCATTTTTATTCATTTAAAATAACTATAGATGTATTTAATTAGAATTTAGAACACTCCCTTGATCATTCACTAATGTTGGCTGAATCCTCCTTTTAGTGTTACTTAGGTATATTTCATGTTTTCTCTTCCTATATTTCCATTAATCCTTTAATCCTCTAGCTAAATCTCCATATCTCACCTAAAATCATTCAAGACTACATCTTGTATACTTATACTAAGTTGGCCAAATTCTTAATCTAGTGTAGAAGAGATTTTTGGGCAACCAAATTACTAAAATCAACCTTAGAACATAGAAAAGAGAAGTTGAACATAAATCCTCATATTGGTTAGCTTTGATTTGCTAAAGCTCTTATTGCAATGGATGTAGAGAGAATCTCTTTTCTTACTTTGAAACTTTGGTGTAGAAATAGGCAAAATATTGTTTCATAACATAAATTTGCATATATATATAATGAGTTGAATGGTGAGGATTTGATTAAGCTAAATCCAATGGTTAAGGTTTAATCTTAATGAATGGCAAAGATTGGATCAAGTTGGATGGTTAGGATTCTCTCTATAATGGTGATGTTCATCTTATGGTGCTGGAGTGCTGAAAATGAATCTAAACTATATAGAGAAGAGATTTCAACTTGGATTAGGATTTTGACTTGGTTAATTTTTGATGGCTAGTTGGTCAAATTTTGTAACTCTTTCTCTAATGTATTCTTATTGTCTTGGTCTACAAGCTTTGATGTTCGCTAACTCTTGGGCCTAATAGGCTGACCTCCTTATATTGGGCTTGGGCCTTTGTTATTTCAAGGCCTATTAACAAGCCCATAAGCCCATTAACATACTTTGAAATTTTCCTTTTAAATTCCTTTCTTTCCTTTCACTATAACTTTCAATTTTATGTTCTCTAACTTCTTTGCATACATCATTAGTTGTCATATGAACTCTATTTAATTCATTAGAGCACAATTAGTTATAATAAGATCATGTACTAGGCAAACAATTCTAGTGGTATCGCGAGGTTCCTAACTGATTTTGTTTCATTTTTATACTATGCTAACATTCAAAGATCTAGTCTTTTAGCATCATTATTAACTAGAATGAGTTATGAAATACTTAAGTATTACACACTAAGAAAAGAGAACATTCCCAAGAGAGACTAAGTCAGTTCTGCCCGATACCAAAAGATTCTAGAAGAGGAATAGGGGACAATCGCACCATTGGGCAAAACCATTGAGTTCCTTGCCTTCAGTGAAAACTTGGACAATAGCAACCAATTCCTATTTTGTCATGTCAAGTCCCATGAAAGGATTTATTCTAGCGATCATAAGGCTATTCTTCCTAAGGTTAATCGCCAATACATCATTTTCTACTACTAAATAGAGGCTGGCCTTATTTTTTTCCTCCTACTAGGTTCAAGGTGGAGTGTTTCAACCACTTTTCTATGAATCCTATGATGCTTACCCCTAATTCTATAAGGGATATGCATCTTTTTGAGGTATTATGCTTCGTCCATGGTATCTTTCCTATTACTTGACTCTTCCAGTGCTTCTTCAGAGTCTAGAGAGGCCCAACGTCATTTGGGTATATATGATGTCTACAAAGCAACTTTGAGGCTTGTTCCTTAGGAAGGAAAGCAAGGTAAAAGATTGGAAGACCAAATTTGGTCTTGTGGAAGTTATTAATGGCTAAGGTGACAAGTCTTCTAGCTTTGGCTTCTTAAACCATTTTTTACTGCCATATGAAAGCCTTAGAGACTAGCTAAAGAAGTTGATTAATGATGAGAAGAGGGATTTAAGGACCCTCGTCCATCAGGGTTTCATTTATGATGCTGAGAAAATGGGCACCATCATCCACATAAAGGACATCAAGGGAGACCCGACTCCAAGACTTTTATTAAAAGATGTTCAAAGTGAGTTCTTGAGTCTTTGAACTTCTCCTTTTGGCAAAGCATAATAACATTTCATTTGTGTTGTTGACATTGTCTATTTGTTTGCATTTGTAGTGACAATGAAGAATCTTAATCATTATCAAGAAACTCTAAAGAAAACTAAAGGGTTTTCCCCTAAGGTATGCATCTCTACTACTAAGCTCCTTATATTAGATCCTCATAAAGGGAGGCTCAGGCTTCATGTTTTGGCAGATTTAAATCCTTTGCCACTGCTCCGAAGAGATGGCAAAGCATGGGCCTATTGATCAAAGCCTCCTACCACTCAAGCGAAGGAGGCCCAAGTGAGTGCAGATGATACGAATGTGATTTATGTCACTAGGAAAAGGCTTATTAAAGCTTCTAACCCCATTGTTCCTATTGTACAGAGAGTGGTTCCTTTGACATGTGCCTTCACTACGCCCTTTTCCAAACCTGCTGTGACTCAAAAGTGAATTGTGATTCCTAAATCTAGAAGAGCTTCTCCTCCTCCCTTTACTTCTCTAACTGCAAGGAAAGGGAAGGGCATGCTTCCACCTGATCCCCCAAAGTTGAAAATAAAAGGTCCTCTTGCAACCAGCATTTTCAACACCATTGCTCATAGCTCTAAGGCTGCTGAGTAGCTAAAAGATTTAGAAAAGTAGTCTAAGGATGCTTCTGGTACTGAGCTCAATGCTTGCTTAGCTCAAATAGTAAAAAATTTCAATACACCTAAGATTGAGGTGGAAGCAAGTAATTTTCATCTTCCTTCTTTTCCATCTCTACCTTCCCCCTTTCTAACTTTAGAGTAAGGCTTAGAAAATCCCGTTTGAGGTGATTGAAGAGTATCAAGTCTAAGAGGCCCCTACCACTGAAAAGGTAGAAACTTGGGAGAGGTTTATGGAGAAGCGAAGGGTTTCTCTTCTTGATTTGGCCATCTTGCAAGTCTTTTATCCTTCATCCATCAAAATAATGGTCAAAGGAAAGACTATAGTTTTCAGAGGCAATTTCTTTCCATTCTTCTCATGTGTCTTAATATGCTTGATTCACCTCTAACTACTTTCTTCTTTGCTCTTTCAGGTCCTATTAGTGCTTTGATTGCCACTGCTATTGTTGCACCTCTGTCTTATACTGAACCACTTGCAGTAGTTATTACTTTCGCTTCACTTGCCTCACCTATCATAGCAAAGGCTTTTGTCAAAGTCTAAGAGGTTATTCTAATAGTAGTACTTCCAGATGTTATGGGTCGACAAGATCCTTTTCCTCCCCATCCCCCAAAAAGGACTCTGACAGTATAAGAATTTATTCAGAGGAAAAGGCCTAGGGTGGTTCCTCCACCACCTTCTCAAGTCACATCTAGGATGGAGGATGTCTTTGTGTCTTCTAGTCCCCTTGTAAAGAGACAGAGAAGAGTGCAGCCAGAGTGAACTATTGAAATAGGTGCTGCCAAAATTGAAGGGGATGGAGCCTCGGTGAAGATCCAACATGCTATGGAAATAGAGGTCTTCCTTGCCCTAATACTAGTGGTGGCTCCACTAACATTCCTTTATCCTACTCTAGCTCCTCTCTTTCATTCGATCTCTAACACTTTGGCTAGTCAGGAGACCCTACTTGAGAAGGTATTCCTCAGTTGCTTCTTCTTTTATACATGTGTTTGCACACATTTTAATCTTTCTTGTTATTTTTGCTTTGTAGGCAGTTCTAGATGCCAAGATCTTATACACTGATCTTAGCCTCCTAATGGATCACTATAAGGTCGCTAGACTAGCTGTAAAGGAGAGACAGGAGCTTTACTCAAAGTTAGAGGAGGAGCTTTGAGTGGCTAGGGCAACACTTAAGGAAGAGCGACAAAGAAATCTGCATATAGCTGAGCTAGAGAGGCAAAGAGCTGAGCTAAAAAGGCAAAGAGCTGAGCTAGAAACACAGGCAAAGGCAAATGATGAAGCTTGCCTGAAGTTTGAGGAGGAGATGCAAGGCCTTCATATTATTGTAAGTGACAAGGACAAGGCCATCACCAATCTAAATGCACAGTTGGAGCAGTTAAGAAAAAATAATTAGGAACTCACCAAAGAGGCAGAGGGGATCCTTGTCCTCCATGAAGAACTAAGAAAAGTCCAACAGGAGCTCTGAGTTATTGAATTTAGGTATAAATAAGCCTCTAAAAGAGCTATAGATGCATTGGAAAAGGCTAAGCAAGCTGAGGAGGATAGGAAGAAGGCTGTCAGAGATTTCATGCAATTGAAGGCCTTTGACGACATCGTCACCTACCACACTTATAAGATCACTGCTGAATATTATAATACTACTCTTCAAGATGCAACGGTGCACTTTCTTAGTGTTTTGCAAGTGGTAGCTAAGCTAGATAATACTGAAGAGTCTCCTGCTCTTAACCTTTATAAATTTCAAGAAGCTACCCTTGAGGGAGGCAATGACATCCCCAGGCTTGAGGATTTTCTTGCTTAGGAGAAGGAAGTTGTTGTGCTAACTTCTCCCATTCTTGAATTTTCTATCGAAGGCAAAGGGAATAAAGATGTAGGCCCTTTACGTAGTAGTGTGAGGCCTCGCCTAAGTACTGGTCCAGTCCGCTAAAGGGAATCGGGATGCTCATTCGGGTTTAGACTTACAATGAAACCCTCGGATTTGGATTGGTTGATTTTGAAAATGATTTCAGGAGTTGCCACCTTAATTTTATTTAGTTAGGAGAATATTAAGGAAAAAAACCCAAATTGACTCTAATTCATTAATTTTTAATTAATTTTCCCAAGGATCACTAGTCTTCAAATCAGGTTGAGTTTAGGGACTATGATTTTACTTTTAAATAATCTAAATTTGGCTCTTAAGTTTAATTTAAATTAAAAATTAATTTCATGGATGATAAATATTATATGACAATTATAACATCATGATTAATGCATAAGCATGGTATGAGTGCAATGAGAAAATTAAAATAAAACATCCACAAATTAAATTAATTAAAAAGGGGAAAGGAGATTGATTGGAGTTTGAATTTGACGTTTGGATTTAGATTCCAAATGTGCCTACATACCCCATTAGATGATGATCAAAACCCACATAGTTTGTTCCACGATTAAGTGGAGGGGTTTAGGGGTTGATCAAATTAATTGACTTGATTTGGGTTTGTAGGTCAAAGAAAAAGGTTGATACCTTCGTTTTTAGAGGGCAGAGAGTTTTACCGTATTAAAGTTCCATTTTATCGGAATCGGGTGATTGGATTGATTGAGGGATTAATTAATTAATTAAAATGATTAATTAACTAATTAATATGATGAAATAGATGGATGGATGGATTAAAAATGATTAATTAATTAATTTGGATGAGGGGTGGATTAAAAAAAGGATTATTTGATTTTAGAAAAAAAAGTGATTAATTAATTAATTAAAAAGATTAATTAATTAATTAATTAAGTGATTAATTTTAGTTTAAAAAAATTTTTAGTTAATTAAAAAGATTAATTAATTAATTAAAGAGTGGTTAGAGGGAGGAGAAGAGAGGAATTTAGGGATAGTCATCTACTCAAATTCAATAGGTATTTGAAATGAGGAAATGGAATTGTTATTTATAAGAAATTAAGGTAAGGGTGATTTGAGAAGTCAAAATATGAAAAGACAATAAGGGGTAGGGCTAGAAAGGGTTAAAAATTAGGATGGAGGGGTAAAAGGGTCATTTTCTACGCAGGAGGGTTCCACTCACATCAGAAATGTACAGCGCCACAGTAAGCCTGTGCAGTGCCACACCAGTGCCTGAGCAATATGCCGCAGGCATAGTATGCAATGTCGTATAGTTTTGCTTTAGCGCCATAGGCCTACCATGCAGCAGCCACGTGGCATAGCCTAGTGCACTTTTTAAGATCTTTTTTGGCTAGTTTTCAGAGGTTTCAGATTAGTTTTTAAGACTTTCAGGTCAATTTTTGGGAGCTATGGAGTTCAAAAATCTTATAAGTCAGTGTCGATAGGCTCGAAATTAATTTTAGAACAATCTAGTAGTTAGTCTAAGAGAAAATCCCATCAGTATCAAAAACATGTCTGATACAGAAGGTCTGGCCAGGGTAGGAAAAATGTCAATGTTTGAAAAATTAAGTATCCTCATATTAATGTGATCGAAAGTCCATTTTTTGCTCCAAAGGCGCTGCCCCCTGCTCCTTCGCAAGGGCTGCTAACCGGCTAACTGGACCGCCATGCTGGCTCTGCATAATGCACTAATCTTAGTAGGTGTCAAGCTGTGGCTGGATGATGAGGGTGTAAAATTAATGGTTCACAGTTTCCTCCACATAAGAATTGTCTTTTTTGTAAGGCAATTTTGGTGATAGTGAACCCAAGAGTTAGGATGGTAGAAAGAACCAAAGTGATGTCTAGGTCGATACTAGGACATGTTTAGGTGAGAGACATAGTTAAAAAAGGAAGATGGTAAAAAGAACCATAGGGATGCTTAAGAAATCATTCCTAAACATTTATGGTTAGAAAATGTGGTTGATGAATGGAAGTCAGAAAATAGACTAAAGGGATATCTAAGCTGATGGCTAGATATTTTTGTTGGAACCATATAGATGCCTAGGTGATCATTTCTAGACATTTATGTTGAAATTGATGGATTTGGATAAAAAAGGATGGAAAAAGGAACCACATTGATGTCTAGGTGATCACTTCTAGACATTTATGTGTGTAATTGATGGATTTAGATAAAAGAGATGGAAAAAGGAACCATATGGATGTTTAGGTGATAGTTTCTAGACATTTATAGGTAGTGTTGAATTGTGGACAAGATAATTTAGTGAAAAAAGAGCCTCGACTTATGGCAAGTCAGCTCGAGAGATTCTAACAAGATTTTGGTAAAGGGAGAGCCACGGCCTATGGCAAGTCAACTCGACAGATTCTAAAAAGGTTTGGATAAAGGAAAAGTCAGCTCAAAAGCTTCTATAATTATTTTGATAGGAGGAGAGCATTGGCCTATGGTTAGTCGGCTCGATAGATTCTGAAAAGATTTCAGTAAAGGAAGAGGCTCAACCTATGGCAAGTTGGCTTAAGAGATTCTAATAAGATTTTAGTAAAGGGAGAGCCTTGGCCTATGTGTTCACCTCAAAATAAACTATCTAAAAGTAACCCACAAGTATATGAGGCAATTGTAGTATATCGAAAGCACCCAAGGTCGTATCTCCCAAGGAATTGCAAATAGAAATATTTGTCCCAATTTAAAGCAAATTAAATGAAAATAATTTGAATGATTTGATTTTAAAAAAATAATTGCAAAGTAGGAAATGTGGATTAAAATGCAATAGGTTTAAATGTAATGAATGAAGGATGCCTAGGGTTTATATTTAGTTTATCAATCCTATATGTTCATAAATATACACAATTCATTATTCTAAAGCCCTAGTTTCTAATAATTCAAAGAATAAAAATCAATCTATTAGCAATCACACTCATAAATCATTTTATGAAATCAAATATCAAAAATTAAAACCTAATCTTAAAACTTATATTTCTAATTTGTTTTAAAATCCTAAAGGAATGAAATCTAGAATTGAACTTCAACTCTTGTTCTTTCATTCATAACCTAAATCAAACAATTGGTAACTAAGTAATTATTCAATAACAATCAATCAATTTAATTAGGAAAAATAAAAATAATTAAAAGGGATTATATTCAATTCCATATCATGAACACATCATACAAACCCTAGACAAGGATAAAATTAGCTTATGGGAAATAAAGAAATCATCATAATCTTATTATAATCAAAAGAATTCATCAAATTAATTCTATCAATTCAATAATCCAAAAGAATTATAAATAAGAATCAAACCACGCTAATCAATCCGTTTTATCTAATTCAATCTCTTGAATCTTCACAAAGGAATTCCCAAGAATAAAATTCTAATCTAGTATAGAAATTTCAAAACTAAAATTTAGAAAATAAAAAACTAGAAGAAAAGGTACTATCCTTCCTAAAATTTCCCTCTCAAATTAAGATTAAAATTAAGATCAAAATCAAGATGATTCTCTTCCTCCAGACATCCCTATTTAAAACAACCAAACTTCTTCTTTTGTTTCTATTTTCCTAAAATAATTTAAGGTTAAAAATCCTACAAAATCTCAGATAATCTTCCAAATCTACTCAGAGGTGATGCTGCGGGGCACTGGAAAAGGCAGCTAGGTGCTAGGAAGCTGGTGGCCTGCAGGAGGCTATTTGCAGAGGGTTCTAAAGGCTACTGGTGAGGCACTAAGGCTGGGCGCCTATAGGAGACTTTCTGCAACTAAGCACTAGTAAGGTGCTGCTGGGCGCTGGCGGGTGCTGCTAGGTGCTATTGGGCAAGTAGTTAGGCGCTGGCAGGCCATGCTACCACGTGATGGTATGCTGTCCAACATGTGACGTTTTGCCAAGTTTTCTGATTTAGCCCAAATATCTTCCATTTCTTTAATTATTATTGCAATTGAAAACAACTTAATAAACACATTAAAAGCATCATAAAATCATAAAAATAAACTATAAATTAACAATTAAAAGAACCAAAAATAAGATAAAACTATGACAAAACATTATAGCAAGTCAGCTCAATAGATTATGAAAAGACTTCAGTAAAGGAAGAGCCTCAGCCTATGGCAAGTCTGCTCAAGAGATTCTAGAAAGACTATGGTTGAACCAAAGAAACTTAGGCTTTTGAATGTGAGAGGTTGGGCCTTTCAAAAGGCACAAAGTAACTTTGCTGGGAGTAAAGGGACTCTGGAAGTCACACTTCATCGATTAGATTTGAAAAGGTATCATTTAGCTCCTAAGAGGAATTAATCAACTTTAGGAGGTGTCAGTCAGCTTCGACGATGTATTTATCAGCTTTAGGAGATATTGGTCAGGCTATTAGCTTAGCTTATACATGATGGTGTATGATTGCAGATGATTGTGTAAGTGTTGGTGCATAGATGATACATGCATGTTTAAGAATTCATGGACCTTTTGCTTGACTTCTATGCCATGCAAGATTTATGGTGATGCCTGTAATGAATGGTTGCATGGATGCATAAGGGTGGATTCATGCATTTGCTTTGTGAATGTAATTTTTTATGTGATTTTTGTGTCAGTGGAGCCATGTATTTATGGATTGAGAAACTTGACAAAGTTGAAGAACTCAACTTAGATTGGTATGAAATAGTTGCCATACAGGCATTGTAAGGAGTTCACTTGGATTAAGATTTTTCTGAGGACTTGCTTTAAGTTTTGGGATTCTGTGGCCTATGGTTTCTGTTTTGGTGCTGCTAAAGAGGAGCTATGCCTATTCCAAATGAGTTTGGTATTATTGCTTAGCTGTAATCTAAAGGTAGCTTTGGTGGTGCCAGAGCTTAGAGTTTAGCATCTCCATAATTTTTCAAGAGTTTTTTTTTAGACTTGTCTTAGGATGTCGCAAGCCAGATGATGGTCAAGTGAATTTGACCACTGTGATTGAGATATTGCATGATCCTAGTGACCAGGGAGATATGAGGGAGCGAATACTCAAGATGAGGGCCTTAATTTTCCATTTGAGAGTCGGGTACGGGCTTACTAAGTGGGGTGATGCCAGAGTGGCAGATAAAATAGAGGCATTTTACGCTTAGAGCCATGCTGGCAGAGGCACTGATGATTCTCGATTTTTTTATTCAAGATTTAAAAAAAAAGATGCACTATCTTGCCAATTATTCACCAAGTAAGAAGAATTTGTCCATTTTTACCCTTTATGTTGGGGGTGCTTTGTGGGTGTCTTTTTAGGTTTTGGGTTATCTTAGAAGTGTGGCTGATGGATCATTTTTAAGTGGTGGCCCTTGCTTCTTAGTACCATATGTGCCTTACTGAGACTTGGTCATAAATTGGACAGAATGGTAGTTAAAGCTTACCTAAGAGGATATATTTTAGCACTGGCAATGGTAAGGAATTGGATCTCTCATGACTGAGGATCATGAGTGTCGATTGGTTTGCCTATTGGGTTTGATTTAAATGATCTTCTACCAGTGGATGAGGGTTTTGAGGCAAATGAGGTAGACTTAGGATGTGCCCTTAATTTTCCTTTCTTAGAGTCTGTACAGATTACAACTCCCATCGCTCTAGCTATCAGGGGATGGCTAGCTGAGTTATCATGCTATTTATTTTAAGATTTCACTTACGACCATAGAAAGGTATGCCATGTGATTGATGAAAGTGGTTTGGCCAATTGAGAAAAAAAATGTCAGGCTGCCCTGCTAAGGGTAACACAGTTAAGGAAGGATGCTTTGCAAGAGAAGCCATTAGTGGTGAGAGGACTGCAACATAGGCAAAGGGGGTGACTCAATCTTTGAAGGAGACTTGGGGTTCTACTAGAAGTTTGACACTTAAACAATTGTGGCAGTGACAAAGGAGACAAGATGACACTACATTAGAGGTTCAGAGAAGGACTTTATAGTCAGGGCAGAAAGGGGTACTATAGTTTCTGAACTATAGAGGAGGATTTTTTAGAGCAGTTTTAGAACTGATACTCAAGAAAGGTTTTTTTGAGATTATTATGGTAAGTAGTTCTGATTCTATTGGTACTTCTACTGTTGCTACAGAGGGAGCTACAAAGATATGGAGGAGGGTTGTGCCCTTTTGAGGAGATTATGGTAGACTCTGATCCTAATGAGGACAAAAGAGATGTACACCTTAGGAAGTAGAGAAGGACTGGCTAAACCATGACTTCAAACAAGAACCTTTTTTTTTTTTTTTTTTTTTTGCTTTTTGCTCAAAATAATTATAGGTTGACAGGACTATACGAAATAAGATAAGATATAGATGACATCAAAAGGGCTATCCTTTTTGTCATGATGATGGGCTTGCATTTTGCAAAATTTGATCATTATTAAATGAGACATCTTTTATTTTTGCTCTAATTTTTGCCTAAATCACCTTTTTAGGTTTTCAGCTTAGAGTGTATTCCCTTTTTTTTTTTTGTCCTTTTTTTTAGGCAAAAAAATTTAGTGAATGATGTATTAGGCATAGAGAAAATGAGAATGCAATGTAAACAAAATATTTTGTATTATGATTTGGACCGCACCTGAGACGAGCTGTCTACGTATCCTTTTCAATCATTTTTTGTTAGTCATTTCTTTTAGGGAGAATCAAGTCCATATAGTTCTGATTACATATGCATGAAAAATAGAAATGAAATGCAGATGTCATATTCAGATGATGCATCATTTCAGCTGATCCAGGTTGCCATGATAGGAGAATTCGCTTTCGTCCACATCTATAAAGATGGTGCCGCCGTTGGATTGGATCTTCTTGAGCATATACTGTCTAGCTTAGTTTAGTTTGAACTTCCTCTTAGATCATGAATAGGGGCTTGGATTTCTCCTAGAACTAGATTTCCTTCTTGCAAACCCTTGTCTCTCACCTTTTAGTTGAAGTGCTCGGTTAGTCTCTGTTGATAACCCTAAATTTTATACAGAGCATCAATTCTCTTTTCCTCAACAGCATTTAGCTGGTTATGATACCTTTTGGTCTATTTTGTCTTCATTCTCCATAACTTCTCTTTGACAAGTTTCTTGTGCATGTAGGTAGGGATCTTATGAACTGTAATGCTTGAATCATCCCTATCTTGTCGTGTATAAAACAGTTCATGAGCTTCTCCACTACTGCCATGCAAATGAAATGTATGAGATTTTGGATTTTTTTCCTTTGTCCATAATTAATTAATCCTTTTGCCTTTTTCATCATTTTTTTTTATATTTTTTTCATTTTTTTGTTCTTTTTTTAAGATATCCCATTTAAAGATGAATTAGAAAAAATTATGATAAAAGTTCCATCATGAGTACATTAAAGGATAAGCCTAAAAGGTGAAATACATACTCAAAAAGGCAAGACTTGATAGACTCAAATTCAAAAAAAAATTAATAGAAAATAAACTCAAAAGATTTCGATTCAGACTTAGACTCAGACTCAGGTGACTTAGACACTAACTCAAATGACTCGAAAGACTTGGAGAGCTTGAGATGGTGAGGTGAGCTTAGTGGTTTAGAAGAGGATTAGTAATGGTGCTAGACTTTGGGTTTGAGAGCAATGATGTCTCCACTATCAATGAGGTCTTGAATTCTATGCTTCAGAGCCTTGCATGCATCAGTTTTATGCCCTGGCCCTTGATGATAGTCACAGTGCTCATTGGCATTATAGTTTTTGGGCAATGGATTCAGAGGTGCTCTTGGTTCTAGAGGCTTGACAAGATAAGCAGCTAAGGCCTTCTTATAGGCAGTGCTTAGGGGAATGCCTAGCTCAGAGAAAGTCCTCTTTATTTTTAATTTCATCGACTAGTGACAGGAGACAACATTTATCTCCCCTTCCCTTTAGGTGGTGTTGGTGGTATTGGTGGTGTAGTTAGTGTTCCTGTGATACCTTAAACTAAAGGATTCATCCTTGATTCGTCTCGATTGAATCAAATCCTCGATCTTGGTAGTGGTGGCAATGAGAGCTTTGAAGCTAGGGAGGTACTATGTTTGCAAATGCATCTAGTACTGGGGGAGGAGGTTCTTGACAATGATGTCAATTTTCTCTACTTCAGATGGATGGTACACCATTTGTGCTGCTTTTGACCTCCACCTTATAAGGAACGCAGTGAAAGATTCTCTTTGCCCTTGTTTGGTGGTTTCCAAATCTCGACGGGTGACATCCACCTCGATGTTATTATGGTATTGCTTGACAAATGCATTGTATATGTCATCCCAAGTCTTCTTGTGATTCTGATCGAGATCTAACAACCATTTAACAACAGCTTCAGTTAACGACTATTGGAATAACTGAGCAAGGAGCTCATCATCCACACCAAAGGGTCTCATAGCGCCCACATATATTGTAAGGTGAGTTTTAAGGCATGTGGTGCCATTAAACTTGTCCATGATTGGTATTTTAAATTTTTTGAGGAACCTGTGTATTCAGAAAGAGAATTAAAGAATTAACATCTATCATGTCCTCATGCCTTTTGATGTTCTTAATTGTTCTCTCTATAGCCTCAATTTTCTCCATCAATTTCTTAGCTTTGGTAAAGCTAGAGAAATCTCCACTTTGAAAAGGATTCATAGTGGGACAGAGAGTGGTTTTGTTCAAGTCCATAGCAAGAGAACTTGGAGTGTTTTCCCATAATCGGTGAGATGGATAATGGGAGGAGTAAAAGTAGGGGCATGGCTAGTCTTGGCTTGGGCAGATGCAAGCTCAACAAGAGCAGAAGAAGGAGTGATAGTAGCATTAGTTATTTCCTTGACCTCATTAATGATCGACTGGCATTGGGAGTTGAGGGCATTAGTAAAAGTGGTAGACTGGGCATTGAGAGCATTGGTGAAAGTTTCAGCTTGGGTCTAAGAGTAATGGTGAGTGTGGCTTAAAAAGTCTCCTCTTTTTTCTTGAGAAGGTTGACAAAAAAGGTGCTCATCACATCTTGGTCTAAAGAGTTGAAGGTGTTGGCCATTAGTACCTTTTAAAATAGAAAACGGAAAAATGGGTAAGAATATAAAACTATGAAGGAAAAAGGGAAGGTGTGTCGAGGAAAGGATTCCTTCCATATGATTGGTCACCGGTTTTACATATTGACAAGGTGAGTGTGTGAGGTTGCTGTATTTTAGGGCGACAGACCACTAGTTTAGGTCCTTGAGGTGTTTGAGGGTTTACCGTGTCGAGCTTCTCATGTTATGTATGCATGATCATAACATGATGCATGCCTAAAAAGGTTTCATGAACATGCAAAAGTAATGATTATTACGGTACATGGAACCTAAGGTCAAAGGCTAGGGCAGCTATATGTACAAGGGTGAAAGGGTGGTTTATTAAAGGTTTCCATCCCACTAGAGCATCGATATACCTAACCATATGTGAGGCAAGAAGTGTCGCATGGGTCTAATGGTACTGATTGCTCGTTACACCATTCAAATGACTGGGGATTCATCATGAGGTGGAATGCCTTTACTATCTCCCAACATACTCAAATAGAGTTATCGAGCTAGTGCTCCTCACTATCCAAAAGTTCGCCTAAAGCTAAGGTTAGGCAAGGAGCCTTTATTACGCGAAGTGATGCATGAAAGTCAAATTATACTTAATAAGCCAAAAGGAGATTATTTTGGAAAAATTTTTCCTTAACCAAATAGTAATCTTCTTAGTTTCCTTTTTATTTTAAAAAAAGTGCCAACCAGTCCCCAATGGAGTCACTAATTGTGAGGCCTCGCCTGAGCACCAGCCCGGTCCGCTAGAGGGAATCAGAATGCTCATTCGGGTTTAGACTCATGATAGAACCCTTGGGTGTGAATTGGTTGATTTTGAAAATTATTTTAGGAGTCGCCACATTAATTTTAATTAATTTACTTCAATTCATTAATTTTTAATTAATTTTCCTAAGGATAAAAATCACTAGCCTTCGAACCAAGTTGAATTTGGGCACTAGGTTTTTGGTTTTAAATAATCTAAATTTGGCTCTTAAGTTTAATTTGACTTAAAAATTAATTTCATGAATGGGAAATATTATATGACAATTATAACATCATGATTAATGCATGAGCATGGTATGAGTACAATGAGAAAATTAAAATGAAACATCCATAAATTAAATTAATTAAAAAAGGGAAAGACGATTGATTGGGATTTGGATTTGAGGTTTGGATTTAGATTCCGAACGTGCCTACGTATCCCATTGAATAGGGATCAAAACCCACGTAATTCATTCCACCATTAAGTGGAGGGGTTTAGGGGTTAATCAGATTGATTGATTTGATTTGAGTTTGTGGGTGAGAGGAAAAGGCTAATACCTTTATTTTTAGAGGGCGGAGAGTTTTACTGGACTGAAGTTTTGTTTTATCGGGACCGGGTGATTGGATTGATTGAGGGATTAATTAATTAATTAATTAAAATGATTAATTCACTGATTAATATGATGAAATAGATGGATCGATGGATTAAAAAATGATTAATTAATTAATTTGGATAAGGGGTGGATTAAAAAAAGGATTAATTTGATTTTAGAGAAAAAAGTGATTAATTAATTAATGAATTAAATGATTAATTTTAATTTAAAAAGATTTTTGGTTAATTAAAAAAATTAATTAACATAGTTAGGGTAAGATAATTAATTAATTAAAAATATCAATTAACTAATTAGAGAGTGGTGAGAGAGGAGAAGAGAGGAATTTGAAGACAACAATCTACTCAAATTCAAAGGGTGTTTGAAATGAGGAAATGGAAGGGTTATTTATAGGAAAATGAGGTGAAGGTGATTTGGGAAGTGAAAATGTGAAAAGACGATGAGGGGTAGGGCTAGAAAGGGCTGAAAATTGGGCTGTAGGGATAAAAGAGTCATTTTCTGCACATGAGGGTCTACTCACATTAGAAAGGTGCAGCACCGCAGCAGGCCTATGCGGTGCCACACCAATACCTGAGTGGCACTGCATTAAACATTTGAGGCATGCCACAATAGTAGTCTATGGTGCCTCATAATTATGACTTGGCACTATAGGCCTGCCATACGGCAGCCACATGGCACTGCCCAACACGCTTTTTGAGATCTTTTTTTGGCCAATTTTTGGAAGTTTAGGATTAGTTTTTAAGAAATTTAGGTCAGTTTTTGGGAACTATAGAGTTCAAAAATCTTATCAATCAATGTCGATAGGCTCAAAATTAATTTTAAAACAATCTAGTATTTAGTCTAAGAGAAAATTTGGTCAATTTTAGAAAAATGCCGTCTGATATAGAAGGTCTACTCAGGGTAGGAAAAGTGTCAATGTTTGAAAAATTAAGTATCCTTGTACTAATGTGACCAAAAGTCCATTTTTTGCTCCAGGGGCACCCCTGCCCGCTAACTGGCTAACAAGACCGTCGTGCTAGCTTTGCGTAGCGCACTAATCTTAGCAGGTGTCAAGCTACTGCTGGATAATGAGAGTGTAAAATTAAAGGTTCACAGGTAGCGAATCAGCTTGTAGAGCCTATCTCTACTGTTAGGCCTAATTCTCAAGGTGATCCTTGTCCATCCTCTGGCAATGCCTCTGCCATTGTGCCATTCGACAAAGAGCCTTCCCCCTCCCCCATAAATCCTTCTTCTTAAAGTTCTCTTTTTATTTTTGTATTTTTTTTTGTAATTTAAATTTAAAACTTGTACATTATGTAACTTATGAATAAAGATTGTTTTTCACATATTTCTTAATTTTTGTTTTATGTTTATTTACATTTGGCTTTACTATTCACTTGTGATATTCTTCAAAAGTCATTTCTGAGTCAAATAGTTGTAGGCTTTCCTCCCCCCCTTTAAATGAAATGAGAGAAGAGAGATCTTTGCCTTTGATCATTGCATTCGCTCAACATTTGCTTTTTCTCTTTGATGACTAATCTTATTCACCTTTTTGGAATTTGCCTGGGTGCTTTATGCTATAAGTTCACATTTAAAATTGTTTACTTTTTGGCCTGGATTTACCAAGACTTTTGCTTCCTTCTTTAGGAAACTCATCCCAACATTTGTGGGGTTTGTTTCGCCTAGAGTCTTGCCAGGTCCTTTTTGTCTAGATTCACTAAGGCTTTCACCTCCTCGTTTGAGAGGCTTGTCTCACTATTTATGAGGTTTGAAATTATTTTAAGGACATATGCTTGGACTACATTGCTATTTGAGCTAATACCTTGGTGTTCATCACAAGCATAGCCTTGCCAAGATGTGCCTTTAGGTGGATCTTCTCCAATTATCTAAGGGCTTCCTCACTCTCTTTACATTTAGCATTCACTCATGCATATTTTGGGAAGGAAAGAAAATTTTGATTTCCTTGTGCTTCTTTTATTACTTTCAATAATAATATATTTTTAAGTGTTGAACATTCCAGGTGTATGGAACCTCAGCACCCTCCATTGTTATAATCTTGTGAGTGCTAAGGCTTATGACCTTTTGTATTCTTAAAGGTCCTTCCCAAGTAGGTGCTAGCTTTCCTATACCTTCGTGCTCACTAATAACCTCAAGGAATCTCATCACCAAGTCACCTATGCTGAACACCCTGCTCTTTATTTTCTTATTGAAATGATTGGCAGCTTATTATTTGTAAGCCACCACTCAAATGCTAGCGATGTCTATCATTTCTTTTAAGAGCTCTAAGTCAATCCTTTGAGCTTGATCATAGTCTTTATCTCTATAATAAGTGACTCTATCACTAGGAAAACATATGTCCGCTAGAATTATGGTTTCATGGCCATAGGTCATGCTGAAGAGTGTTTCTCTTATTGGTTGCCTTGGAGTAGTTCTGTATGTCCATAATATATGGTCTAGCTCATCTGCCCAGCTTCAGCCATATTCATCCAGCCTTCACTTAAGCCCTTGTAGCATGGTTTGATTAGTCACTTTCGTCTAGCCATTTTTTTTAGGATAGGATATAAATAAAAAGCGCTGCTTGATTTAGAGCCCTAAGTAGAAGGCTCTAACTTTGGCATTATCGAACTACCTTCCATTGTGATTGATCAGCTGGTGTGGAATGCTAAACCTTCATAGAACATTTCTCTATAAAAGTTAATTACTTTTTCTGCAGTGATGGTGGCCAGTGCTTTGGCTTTAACCCATTTGATGAAGTATTCCACTGCCACTAAGAAAAACTTCCTCTACACTGATGCCACTAGAAATGGTCCTACTATTCCATCCCTCACTTGGAAAAGGGCTAAGAGTTTGAAATAAGAACTTGTTCAGTAGCTGGGACATCCTTGCCATTGTCAAATTTCTAGCATGAAAGGTTCTTCCTGATAAAAGCCATAGCATCATTCTTCATTCTTAGCCAATAGTATCACTACCTGATAACCTTTGCTGCCAATAGTTTTCCCCTAATGAGCATTCCATATGAGCTCTCATGTATCTCCCAAAGGATGTACTCAACTTCATTGGCCTTATACATCTTCACTAATAAAGAGATTAAGCCCTCTTGAATAAAATTTTATTGTGAAGGGAAAAGTGAGTGCTTTTTTGCTTGATCTTCCTTGCTTCTTTATCATCTCCAGGTAGTTCCACTTTGTCCAAGTAAAGCTTGATAGGATCTAACTAATATGGATCTTTTTCTATCTTTATGATCTCTCCCCCTTCCTAAATGCTGGAGAATATTAAAGTGCCCACATATATCCTCTAGGAGCGCTCCACAGGATAAGAGGCTGCTAGCTTACTAAGGTTGTTTAGTCTATAATTTTCTTCTCTTAGGATCACCTAAAACTATAATTCCACTCCTTCATCCTTTATTCTCTAGATAATCTCCTTCATCTTCTACAGGTATTTGGCCATATTTGCTTTTTTGGCCTTAAACTCCCCTTCTATCTATCTGACTACTAGATGGAAATCACTATGCATAATGAGTAACTCTAAGCGAAGGTAGTCAACAAAGAGCAACCAATCATGGCTTTGTACTCTGTGATATTATTGGTAGCTTTAAAGTTTAGCCTTAGGGCATACTCAAATGAAAACCTTTGAGCACTATTCAGTACAATGTCCAAACCATTGCCTTCTTTGCTGCTAGCCCCATCTATGAATAATTCCCAACTGAGGTCTGAATGTGCTGGTTGTTGTTTTGCTTGCTTTGCAAGCTCTTCTTCTTCTGGCTTCTTCTCAAGGTCAAAGGAACAAGCTGAAAGGAAATATGTTTATGCTTAGGCCTTTATCATTGATTTTGCTATGTATTGTAGTCCGTATTAGCCCAATTCCATTGACCAACACAACATTCATCTAGAGATTTCTAGCTTGTGGAGCACATGCTACAATGGTTGGTCTGTGACTACCACTCCCTAATATGCCTATTGTGAGGCCTCGCCCGAGCATCGGTCTAATCTACTAAAGGGAATCGAAATGCTCATTTAGGAAAGAACTCACCAAGAAGCCCTTGGGCTTATTTTTGATAGATTTGAAATTTATTTTTAGGAGTCGCCACCTTAATTTATTTTTATTTGGGAAAATATAAGAAAAAAACCCATTTGACTCCAATTCTTACCCAAAGGAAAAAAGATCACTAGCCTCGAAACTAAAGAGGATTTGGGGACTAGGTTTTCAGTTTATTTTAACAAAATAAGTTTGGCCAATTAATACAAGAGTGACTTAAAATATATTTCATGAACAAAATAAAATGCATGCACACAAAGAAACAAACACAAAAGTAAGTGAAGAAGGTGATAGGGGGATAGTTGATTAATTTTAATTGGATTCGATGCCTGAACGAAGCATGCCTACGTATCCCTTTGAATGGGAATCAGAATCCACATAGTTCTCCCATCTTGCGAAGGGGTTTGTTTAGCCTAGCCACTTTATCATATTTTAATTGATTGATTAAAAAAGGGTTGAGTTAATTAATTAATTTAATTGATTACCGAGTTGATTAGCTAGCAACCTAGATGAATCAATTTTATTAACTAACTAAAAGAGGTAAAGAAATTAAGAGAAAATTAAAGGAAAAAGAGAGCTTACCTCGAACGGCGGGCGGCTACTGGCTTTGGATGGCGAGCGATAGCTAGCCTTAGATAGCGGGTAATAGCTAACCTTGATGGGTGGCAACTGGCATTGGATGGTGGATGGGCATAAGCTTTGGGTGGCTACTAGCCTTGGATGGCGAGCGGCAGATAGCCTCGGACGAAAGGTAGTGACTAGCCTTAGGCGGCGGACACGAGTCTTGGGCAAGAGACTTGCCTCAAACAGGCAGGCAAAAAGCCTTAAATTAGTTGGGTGGGAATCAAGGAGATACCCCCCAACTCACTATACAAAGCAATGAGCAAATGCAAAGCATTTTGCTTGAAGTTATTGCTTTTCAAGCTCTAAAAGTTGGTGTTTTAAAGTGTGGGGAGGCCCTTTATATATAGGAGGATGTTTGGAGCATATAAATTGTTCAGATGTGATATGGGATTAGAGAAAAACTAAAACACACTCTGATTATCGCACAGGCCTCTACGGCACTACAGAGGACTCTACAGCAATGCCGCAAAAGGCTCTATGGCATCGCAGAGCTATGCGGCAACAATGCCATTTCGCCCGTTCTTGCTTGTTTCTCATCCATTTTTTGCAATTCCAGTTGCATTGTATTCATTTCTCAGTCTTGGATGATTTGAAAGGGTTCAAATTTCAAGAAAATATATTTTGATTTTATCATTTTGAGAGTTTTTGACTTTTGAAAGTTTGTTTGCTGAGCCTAAGTGCTTCAAATAAATATTGAAAGGTGCAAAATTAAGGGTTCACAGTTACCCCCTCATCAGGATTGCTTTGTCTAGTAGGCAGTTTTGATGAGTGTGAATTTAGAATGAAGAGGATGCCCTCAGTATATTTAGGAGCGGCAGGAAGTTCTAATGAGTGTGAACTTTAGAATGAAGAGGATGCCCCCGGTATATTTGGGAGTGGCTGATAAGTGTGAACTTTAGAATGAAAAGGATGCCCCTGGTATATTTGGGAGCGGCTAATAAGTGTGAACTATAGAATGAAGAGGATGCCTCCGATATATTTGGGAGTGGTAGGAAGTTCTGATGAGTGTGAACTTTGGAATGAAGAGGATGACCCTAGTATATTTGGGAGCAGCTGGAAGTTTTGATGAGTGTGAACTTTAGAATGAAGAGGTTGCCCCTAGTATATTTGGGAGTGATAGGAAGTTTTGATGAGTGTGAACTTTAGAATAAAGAGGGTGCCCCCAGTATATTTGGGAGCAGTAGGAAGTTCTGATAAGTGTGAACTTTAGAATGAAGAGGGTGCCCCTAGTATATTTGGGAGTGGCAATAAGTTTTGATAAGTGTGAACTTTAGAATGAAGAGGATGCCCTCAGTATATTTGGGAGCATTAGGAAGAAAATGGCAGTTCCTGTCTAGTAAGAAAGAAGACGACCATGTCTAGTAGGAATCGATGAAGTGGTGATCCTGTCTGGTAGGAATGATGATGATGATCCTGTCTGGTAGGAAAGAAGATGACCTTGTCTAGTAGGAATCAACGAAGTGGTGATCCTATTTGGTAGGAAATAAGACAACCCTATCTAGTAGGAATCAACAAAGTGGTGATCCTGTCTAGTAGGAATGAAGATGACCCTGTCTGGTAGGAATAGATGAAGTGGTTATCCTATCTAGTAGGAATGATAATGATGATCTTGCCTTTCTTCAAGAGTTTTGACAATTTACCTTGATTTATGATCTTGTTCAATGCAAAAATGCTAGATAATTATGCAATGATCTGATACCTTGAACCTGTTAAGGGTTAGTCGTGATATAAAAGTGTTGATCTTTAAGAGAAACACGCCCCTATTTCAGAAAAGTGAATATTTGACAGGGATGTAGCCCTAATAGTTTGGTCATTTGGTTTTTGGTTGATTGGCTAGCTTAGAGGTGAAGATGGGCATGTCAGGTATGAGATTGCCTGGTTAATGGCTATTAGTTTGGCTTAGGAAAAAGTCATTTTGGAAAACAAGCAAGGTGTGGTCTTGGAAAAGATCGAGCTGTTCAATTTAGATAGGTCTGACTTTGGTTTGAGGTAGAATTGGAGAGCTGGATCAGGAAAGTCAAGTTTTTGGAGATGATTAGATTGGAAGGTTTGGGGAAGGTCAACTTATAGGGCTTGTCCTCAGAGAAGTTCATGCGAAAGGCTTAGTCAGGTTTGGGACTTTGGCTTGGTTAGGTTGCAACCTTTGGGGAGTTTATTTGGAAGACTTGGTCAAGTTCTACCTTAGGCTCAGTCAGGTATGGCTTAGAGGAAAGGTCAGGCTAGGAAATTAGTTAGGGAAGGTTTGGTCAGATTTGGCTTTGGAGGAGATTATAGTCTTTTGTGAATGGTGAAAGCTAGGCTTAGGCTTCTTAGTTTGTGCTTTATGGTAAAGGATAGGCTTAGGCTTTATAGTTAAGGCTTTTAGGGAGTGGTTTTTATGGCGAAGGGTTTTCAGCTTGGGTTTCATTGTGAAGGCTTTTTGGTTTGGGCTTCATGGTGAAGGCTTTTCTACAAGGGTGCTTTGGACCTCTTTAGAAGATGGTTGCTTTTATCTCAGGTATGGTATTAAAGGTTTTGGTCGCAGACTTCATGGATAAGGGTTTGCCCTTTTGTCATGGTTATATAAGATTTTCAACACCCATTGGATGGTTGGCTGGCTTTGACTCAGTTGTAATTTGCCAAAAAGGCTTGGTCTTTTCAAGGATGATGAAATTTTGCCAATGAGACATGGAATGACTTGAGTGGTTCAAGCCCTTCTTAAGCTTTGCAAGACATGATTTGATTTTGGTCATGCTAGAGAAAGCTAGCTTTAAGGATGATGAGTCTTGAAAGACTTAGAATCTTTGGTTTTGCCTATAGGCTTCACCTTTAAAAGATAATGATATTTTGCCAAGGAAAGGGTGGTATGAGGCTTGAGCTTGGAAAGCTGGAATGGTACATTTGAAGTTAGGGAATGGTTCAAAGGCAGGTTGGAAATTTTGAAAAGGATCAGGGAAGTTGTATGATTTTGCTATCTATAACATGATTCATGGAAAAGAACAAGCCAAGCTAACCTTGTTGTTTTGAGATTGAAGAGACATTTAGAATGACACTTTATTGGCTTGACTATAGATGACAGACTGGATGAAAGCAAGTGCCCTAAGGAGTGGCTGAAGGACTGATCAAAAGAGACAACTTAAGGATCATACTCCCAATGAGATAGGAATATGACAGACAAGCAATGTGAGAGATTGTGCTTAAGCTCTTTGAGCTAAGCAGCGAGATGGATTAACAATAGATGATGATGACCTAGAAAGACATGCCCCTACTATGAGATAAGGGCGTAGAAGACAATATCATTTTAGAGAATGAGCAAGCTAGTGAGGATGGATGACTTTGAAGACATGAGACGAGATGGATTGATTGAAGATGATTTGACAAACTTTGAATAATATAAAAGAAGATGACTAGGATGAGCTTTCTCATTTTTGCTTTTTTTCTTTTTTTTTTTTTTTGTTCTAACTTTTGCTTAGGCCGCCCTTTTCGAGTTTTCAACTTAGCGAGCTTGAATTAATGAAAATTAAGAGAAAACATTCCACCATGACATGCTGCTTCGCTTTGAGGGGCTTTAACATTTGAATTTTGGATTTGAAGAACTTGTTGCCCCTTGTTAAGGTGTATCATTTGATT
Source organism: Reutealis trisperma (assembly GCA_947687605.1). NCBI lineage: Eukaryota > Viridiplantae > Streptophyta > Magnoliopsida > Malpighiales > Euphorbiaceae > Reutealis > Reutealis trisperma. The sequence continues at coordinate 1,021,876 of CANTUT010000977.1, forward strand.
TTGTACTTCAATTATTTGATGAGAGGTCTATTTCTTGACCTTCTTTGATTAGGAGCTGGCAAAGCAATTATTGATGGCACTTCAATTATGGTGGATTTAATTGATATTCATTTCTCTTTTTCTCCCTTTTCTCCTTTTTTTTTTTTTTTTCAAAGCTCATCCATGTCTAGACAAGTGCATAAATAATTAAAAAGATGTGAATGTTTTATTACAATGGAAAATTTTATTACAAGATAACAAAAAAGGAATCAACATGATTGATGAAAAATAAAAGAAAATAAGATGATAGACTCGAACTCGAATTCAGACTCAGACTTTGGGATTTAAACTCAAACTCAAACTCAAACTTGGAGATTTAGACTCAAACTTGGAGTTCAATCTCAGATAGGTCAGATTAGCTAAAATTGAACTCTTCCATGTCATGCCACTTGGGGTTGAGGTAAGGTGGGGCTGAGATAAGGTGGGGTTGAATTAGGTTCAAGTTCTTCATCATTGTTCAGGTCGGTGGTGAGGAATTCAGGTTGAAATGATGCACTTTGGATGCAATCTTCAACTTTTGATGCAGTTGCAATCAAAGCCTTGAAAATAGGTAGGTATTGGGTTTACAAGTGGCTTCGGTAGCCTAGAAATAGATTCTTGACAAGGATGTCCACTTGTTCTTACTCTATTGGTCTATTTACCATTTGAGTAGCTTTAGCCCTTCACCTTGTAAGGAACATGGAGAAAGACTCCTCTAGAAGCTATTTGATGGTTTCCAAGTCATGCTTAGTTACATCCATATCATTGTTATAATGATATTGTTTGACAAAGGCATAGCAAATATCATCCCATGTCCTTTTCTTGCATTTGTCTAGTGAAAGGAACCATTTCCTAGTAACACCGGTTAGTGATTGTTGGAATAGTTGAGCAAGAAGCTCATCGCTAACTCCTAAAGGTTTCATTACCCCCACATATATCTTTAGATGGGTCTTAGGGTAAGTGGTTCCATCAAATCTTTCTAGTTCAGGGAGCTTGGCATCAAGAAATAAGATTAAACTGTCCATATCAATTAGATCATCGTGATGCTTTAGGTATTTGATGGTTCTTTCCATGGCTTCAAGTTTCTCAATTAGCAATCTAGTGTCTGGATAAGAGAAAACTTCCTCACCTTAGTTTAGATATGGGTTGGTTTGGCTCAAATTTGGGCTAGGATTGGTTGAGTTCAAGATAAGGTTTGGGTTAGGATGGCTAAGGGTGGCCTGGTTAATCATAGCTCAAACTTCCTCAATAATGAATTGCCTTTGGTCCTCGAATTGGGCTTGTTAAGCAGTTAGGATAGCTTGGAAATGCCCTTCTTGCTTCTTAAGGACTTTGGTCACAAATGTAATTAGGGAAGCCGTATCAAGCAGGTGGGCCATTAGTACATTTAAACCAAAGCAACAAGATAAGTGACGGGTATGGAACAGAAGAGGTGATAAAGGTATAGGCATGCAGATCCTAAGAGAAAAGGCTTCCTTATTATGTCATAGGCCAACCATTTTTTAGGCTTAAGGCATGATGGGGCAGATGTTTTGGGCTTCGAGTAGTAGACTAAACCAAGGGGATTAGGTTTAAGGTAATGTGTTGGGCCAAAGTTACTGGGCTTAAGGGTAACAGATTAGTTTTGAAAGGTAATGGGTCACAGGTGTTAGGCTTATGGATATTGTGTTGGGTCAAAGGTACTGAGCTTAGGGTAGTGTGTTGGGCCAAAGGTATTAGGCTTAGGGTAGTGTCTTAATGTAAATCTGGGGATAATGGATTGGTTTTAAAGGTAATGAGCCAAGGATGTTGGGCAACAGTGTCTTATGGCTAGGTTGGCAAGGTATGGGTAAGAGGAGGGTAGATATGTTTTTAGGTTACAATTTAGGGCGAAGACATTTTGGGTAAGGTTAAGGTAACAATGTTTAAGGTTAGAGGTGTTTGAGGTCAAGGCTAGGGAAATGAGGTTTTTTGGTTAAGGGCTTGGGTATTAGTGTTTAGGTTAAAGGCTAAGGTAATGGGGTAAGGTTTAGGATTAAGGTATTGGTATTTAGGTTAAAGGCTAAGGTAAAAGGGTAAGGTTTAGGGCTAGGGTATTGGTGTTTTAGGTTAAAGGCTAAGGTAAAGGGGTAGGGTTTAGGGTTAGGGTATTGGTGTTTAGGTTAAAAGTTAAGGAAAGAAAGGATAAGGTTTACGGTTAAGATATTAGTGTTTAGGTTAAAGGCTAAGGTGAAGGGGTAAGGTTTAGGGTGATGGCTTAAGGTTTGTGGGGGCAAAGGTGAATGGGATAGAAGTGAGAGTTTTTATGGGGAGATGTTTGAATGGGAATAAGAATGTTTGACCCTTCTTTGGTTCAAGGTTTGACCTAGACTTAAGATGAATGCATGTTTTGTTATACAATATGGATGTATGATATGCATAAGGAAAACATTTCACGAAAATGCAAAGATGCAAGGTTTTAATTATGGTACATACAACCTAAGGCTAGGATCTAAGTTCATTACATGAAAAGGTAAGGATGGCTCGATTTGGGTACCCATCACACTAGAGCAGTGATATACCTAACCACATGTAAGTCAAGGAGCCTGGTGTGGGTCCAACAATACAGGCATACTCGTTACACCTTTGAAAGGATCAAAGGATTCGTTACAGGGTGAATGATTTCACTATCAGCGAATAGACCTAAGGAGGGTTACCCTCTCGATGCTACTCACTATCCATTATTTTCCTAGAACTAGGTTGGATGGCAAAGAGCCAATGCAAGTGATGTATACAAAGTCACAATCATATTAAAAGACCAAACTCTTTTTAAACCAATCAGTAGTCCACTTATTTTTTCCTTTTATTAAAAGAAAGTTAGTCCCCAGTGGAGTCGCCAACTGTGAGGCCTCGCTTGAGTACCGGTCCGATCCGCTAAAAGGAATCGAAATGCTCATTTGGGAAAGAACTCGCAAGGAAGCCCTTGGGCTTATTTTTTATAGATTTGAAAATTATTTTTAGGAGTCGCCACCTTAATTTATTTTTATTTAGAAAAATATAAGGAAAAAACCCATTTGACTCCAATTATTATCCAATGGAAAAAGGATCACTAGCCTCGAAACCAAAGAGGACTCAGGGACTAGGTTTTTGGTTTACTTTAACAAAATAAGTTTGGCCAATTAATACAAGAGTGACTTAAAATATATTTTATGAACAAATTAAAATGCATGAACAGTTTATAATATGCATGATCATTCAATCCACAAAGTTTATATATAATTAGAATTCAAAATAAAAGAGAGTTAATATTACAATGAAATCTGAACTTAGGGGATACCTCCTCTAGCCCTTATGGGTTCTAGGAAAGTCACACATTTCCCAAACTAATCGTAATAATAAAGCAAAGAAACAAATATAAAAGTAAGTGAAGAAGGTGATAGGGGGATAGTTGATTAATTTTAATTGGATTCAATGCCTGAACCAAGCATGCCTACGTATCCCTTTGAATGGGAATCAGAATCCACGCAATTCTCCCATCTTGCGAAGGGGTTAGTTTAGCCTAGCCACTTTATCATGTTTTAATTGATTGATTAAAAGAGAGTTGAGTTAATTAATTAATTTAATTGATTATAGAGTTGATTAGCTAGTAATCTAGATGCTCCTCCATCACTCATGGAAATTTGCTTTAAGGAAAGGCCGAGCAATTTTTAAAGAGGTCATGGAATGAGTTTGGTGCTCACAATTGAAATGGCTATCATCTAGAAAATTGATTCGTGGTTTTGAAAAATGATTTCTGGAGTCACCACCTTAATTTATTTTTTAAAATGGAAAAATTAATGAAAAACCTATTTGTGACTCCAATATATTAATTCTAGTTCATTAATTTACTAAATGATAAAATCACTAACCTTGAACTAGGTTGCTCTCGAGGACTAGGTTTTCGATTAAATAATCACGATTTGACTCTTAAATTTAATTTAACTTAAAAATTGGTTTCATGAGTTGTGATTATAAGATAATAATTAAATTCATGAGCATGACATAGTTATTAAATTTATGAGAAAATTTAAGAAATAAAGCAAATAAACATCCATAAGCCAAGAAGATTTTTTTCCTTGAGTCCTTATGAATTATAGGGAAACCACATAATCGCTCCTTGACTCTAAAATAATCAAATAAATAATTACTCAAATTTATAAAAAGTATAAAAATAGATAATTGCAATTGAAAATAAATGAAAAATGGAATTAATTTGGAATTGGATTTGAGGTTTGGATTTAAATTCCAAACGTGCCTACGTACCCCATTGAATATGGATCAAAATCCACGTATTTTATTCTATGATTAAGTGGAGGGGTTTAGGGGTTGATTGGACTGATTGATTTGATTTAGGTTTGTGGGTGAGAAGGAAAGACTGATACCTTTACTTTTGGAGGGCGGAGTGATTTACCAAACCAAAGTTTCATTTTATCTGGATAAGGTGATTGATTGATTGGAAGATTAATTAATTAATTAAAATGATCAATGAACTAATTAATGCAATAAAATGGATGGATTAATTAATTAATTAGAATGATTAATTAATCAATTTGGATGAAGGGTGGATTAAAAAAATCATTAATTTGATTTTGAAAAAAAAGTAATTAATTAATTGAGTGATTAATTTAAAAAAAAAAAGATTTTCAATTAATTAAAAAGATTAATTAACTTGATTAGGGTGAAATAATTAATTAACTAAAAAGATTAATTAATTAATTAGAGAGTGGTTAGAGGGAGAAGAAGAGAGAAATTCGAGGATAACAATATACTCAAATTCAAAGGGTGAGGAAAATTGAAGAATGGAGAGGGTATTTATAGGAAAAGTAGGGTAAAGGTAATTTTAAAGAAGAAAAGTGAAAAGACAAGGAAGGGTAGGGCTGGAAAAATGCTGAAAAATCATATTGGGAGCATTTTGGAAACTACAAGAAGGGTGGTGAGGACCATGCTACTGAATCGACAACTAACATGGCTTTTTTTTTTCTTTCTTAGAGAGTGGTTGTTGGTTTGGGATTTAGAAAATTTGGATATCAGGTAGCAATGCATTGGAGGGCAAAAATAAATTTTCAGTGCCCCCGAGCCCCCACCCACTAATCAGCTAGCGAGACTGTTGTACTAGCTCTACATAGTACACTAAACTTAGCAAGTGCTAAGCTACATTTGGATGATAAAGGTGCAAAATTGAGGGTTCACAGCTGCCTCCTTATCAGAAATGTCTTTTCTATAAGGAAATTCTAATAAGAGTGAACCCAAAAGTTAGGATGGTAGAAGGAACTAAAGTGATGTCTAGGTTAGTGATTAGACGTGTTTAGGTGAGAGACATGGTTGATTTTCAAGGACAATAGTAAAAAAAAAATCGTGAAACGCTTAGTTGATTATTTCTAAACATTTATGGGTGAAAAGCGTGACTGACAAATGAAAGAGAGAAAAGGAACCAAAGGGATATCTAAGCTGGTAGCTAGATATTTTTAGGTGAATTGATGAATTTTTGGGAGTCGCCACCCTAATTTATTTTTAAATGGAAAAACTAAGGAAAAACCCAATTTGACTCCAATTTAATAATTTTACAATTAATTTGCCCATGGATAAAATCACCAGCCTCGAATCAGGTTGAGTTCGGGGACTAGGTTTTCGATTTTAAATAATCTAAATTTGGCTCTTAAGTTTAATTTGACTAGAAAATTAGATTTCATGAATGACATTTATAAAATGATAATTATAAGAAAATGCATGAATATAGCAAAACATGAATGCATGGTGAAAATAAAACATTCACAAATTAATTAAAAAAAAGGGAAAAGAGATTGATAGAGATTTGGATTTGAGGTTTGGATTTAGATTCCAAATGTGCCTACATACCCCATTGAATGGGGATCAAAACCCACGTAGTTCGTTTCACGGTTAAGTGGAGAGGTTTAAGAGTTGATCAGATTGATTTTGGTTTAGGTGTGTTGAAAGTGAGGAAAAAGGCTAATACCATGACTTTTGGTGGGCGAAGGGTTTTACCAGACTAAAGTTCTGTTTTATTGGGACCGGGTGATTAGATGGATTGGAAGATTAATTAATTAATTAAAATAATTAATTAATTAATATGATGAAAAGGATGGATGGATTAATTAATTAAAAAGATTAATTAATTAATTTAGATGAAAAGTGGATTAAAAAAAAAAGGATTAATTTGATTTTGAAAAAAAGTGATTAATTAATTAAAAGAATTAATTAATTAATTTGGATGAAAGGTGGATTAAGAAAAATAATTAATTTGATTTTGGAAAAAAAGTGATTAATTAATTAATTAAAAAGATTAATTAATTAATTAATTTTAATTTAAAAAAAGGGTTTTAGTTAATTAAAAAGATTAATTAACTTGGTTAGGGTAAGATAATTAATTAATTAAAAAAATTAATTAATTAATTAGAGAGTGATTGGAGGAAGAAGAAGAGAGGAATTAGTAGATAACTATCAATACTAATTCAAAAGATGTGTTGGAATGAAGGATTAAGGGGGGTATTTATAGGAAAAGTAGGTGAGGATAGTTTAGGTAATGAAAATGTGAAAATACCATGAGGGGTAGGGCAAGAAATGGCTAAAAATTGGACCAAAAAGGGTAAAAAGGTCATTTTCTGCACAGGTGGGGCCCACAAGATGGTCAGAAGATTGCATAACCTAGTGCGGCACCGCACCAGGCTTTTGTTGCACACCGTACAGTGGCATTAGGCGCCGCGTCACGCCTGTCATGCGGTGTGCCACATGGCACTGGTACATTTTTCGAGATTTCTCCCTTTTTTTTTTTAGAAATTAGTTGTTGGTATACAGTTTGGAAAATTTTGGATGCTTGGTGGCAATATAATTGAAGGCTAAAAAAATTTTCTTTCGAGGGCGCTACCCCCGAACCTCCGGTTAGTAGGACCACCGTAATAGCTCCGCGTAGCGTGTTAAATTCAGCAAGTGTTAAGGCTGTGATTGGACGATGAGGGTGTAAAATTGAGGGTTCACGGTTGCCATCTCATCAGAATTGACTTTGAACAAAAGGTGATTTTGATGATAGTGAACATTGGGAAGACGTGTCATGTCAGACTCTAGGCTTATGTGTTCTTGTCATGTCTTTTGGGAGGAGGACCTCTAGCATAAATAAAACTTTATCAATGGCTATCTGTTAGGCCTTGACATTGGTTGCAAAAATGGTCATGGAAAATTTCAATTAAGGCTATTTGTTCGGCTTTAATGCTGGAGATGAAGAATGTTTGAGGCGAATCTCAATCCAGACTATTTGTCCGGCCTTAATGTTGGAAATAGAGAAGGTTTGGTGAAATTCAATCAAAGCTATCTATTCGGCCTTAATGCTAGATATGAAGAATGCTTGAGGCAAATCTCAATCAAGGCTACCTGTCCGGCCTTAATGTGGGAGATAGAGAAGGTTTGGTGAATTTCAATCAAGGCTATCTGTCCAGCATTAATGTTGGAGATAGAGAAGGTTTGATGAATTTCAATCAAGGTTATCCGTCCAGCCTTAATGTTGGAGATAAAAAAAGGTTCGATGAATTTTAATCAAGGTTATCTGTCCAGCCTTAACATTAGAGATAAAAAAAGGTTCGATGAATTTCAATCAAGGCGATTTGTCCAGCCTTAATGTTGGAGATAAAGGTGATTTGAGGCAAATTTCAATTAAGGCTATCTATTTGGCCTTAATGCTAGAGGTAATGATAATTTGGGTGAATCTCAATCAAGGCTATCTGTTCGGCCTTAATGTTAGAGGTAAAGAAGATTTGGGTAAATTTCAATTAAAGCTATCTATTTGGCCTTAATGTTAGAGGTAAAGATGATTTTGGACAAGATAATTTAGTTAAATGAGAGCCTTGACCTATGGTGAGTCGGCTCACGAGATTCTGATGAAGAGCCTGGCTTATCGCTAGTCGACTTAAGATTTTGGTTGTACTAAAGAAACTTGGGCTTTTAGATGTGAGGGGTTAGGCCTTTCGAAAGGCTCAAAGGAATTTTGCCAGAAGTAGAGGGACTCTAGAAGTCACGCTTCATTGATTAGATCTGGAATGGTATCATTTAGCTTCAAAGAGGCATTGGTCAGCTTTAAGAGGTATCGGTCAGTTTTGAGGAAGTACTGGTCAACTTAAGGAGATGTCAATGCGGCTATTGGCTCAACTTATGTATGAAGATGTATGATTGTAAATGATTGCATAGATGTTGGTGCACAGATGATGCATGCATGTTTCAGAATTCATAGACCTTTTGCTTAACTTATATGTCATGCATGATTTGTGGTGATGCCTATAATGAATGGTTGCATGGATGTATGAGGATTGATTCACACATTTTCTTTGTGAATGCAATTTCTCATGTGACTTTTGTGTTTTGCAGAGTCATGCATTTTTGGACTAAATCACTCGACAAGGTTGAGAAACTCAACTTGGGTTGGTATGGAAAAATTGCCATAGTAGCATTATGAGGAGTTTGAGGGTTGCTTCAAATATTGGAATCTAGTGGCCTATGGTTTCTGTTTTGGTGCTACTGAGGAGGAGCTATGCCTATTCCAGGGAGATAGGGAATATGGCTTGGCTACGACTCAAAGGCAACTCTGGTGGTGCTAGAGTTTAAAGTCTGGCATTGAATTTTTCAGAGTTTTTGACTTGCCTCAAAATGTTGCAAGCCAGATGATGGTTAGTGATGGTTAAGTGAATTTGACCACTGTGATTGAGAAGTTCCATGATTCTGGTGACCAAAGGGGTATGAGGGGTGCAGAGGCTGAATACGAGGGCCTTGATTTTCTGTTTGAGTGTCAGTTATGGGTTTATTGATTGGGGTGACGCCATATTGGCAAATGGAATAGGGGCATTTTATGGTTAAAGCTATGCTGGAAAAGACACTAATGAGACTCAATTGCTTTGTTAAGGATTTAGAGAGAATAACTGTCTTGCCAGTTATTCTTCGGTGAGAAAAATTTATCTATTCTTACCCTTTCTATTCTTACCCTTTCTACTTTGGGTGCTTTATGGATATCTGTTTCAGGTTTTGGGTTATCTCAAAAGCGTGGCTGATGGATCATTTTCAAGTGGTGGCCTTTGCTTTTTAGTTTGCACATGCCTTACAAAGACTCAGTCAGAGGTCGAATAAGATGGTTGCTTGCAGCTTGCCCCCGGAGGACATTTTTAGCACTACCAATAGATTAAATCTTTCATGACTAGAGGTTATGGATGTCAAGTAATTTGCTTATTGGGCTTAGCTTGAATGCTTTTCACTAGGAATGAGTGTCTTGAGGCAGGTGAGGCAAACTCAAGGTATGCCCCCAGTTTTTCTTTCTTAGAGTTTGTGCATACCACAACTCCTATTGCTAGAGCTATCAAGTGATGGCTGGCTAAGGAGTTATCATGCTGTTTATTTTGGGATTTCACTTAGGACCACAGAGAGGTATACCAGGTAGTTGATAAAGGTGGTTTGGCCAATTGAGAAAGAATACCAAGCCATCCTACTGAGAGGAATAAAGGATGAAGTAGTTGAGGAAGGAGTGGCTATATGAGGAGCCATTGGTAGCAAGAGGACTGTAGTATAGATAGAGGGTTGACTCAATCTTTGAAGGAGATTCAGGGATCTAATAGAAGTGCAACATCACATATTGCAGTAGTGACTCAAAAAAAGAAGATTGCAATAGACTTTGACTCTGATGAGGACACGAGAGATTTGCATCTCAAGAGGTAGAGGAAGACTAGCTAAACCATGACTTCAGACATGACCTTTTTTCCTTTTTTTTTAAAGTAATTATAGGTTGATAGGACTACACGAAACAAGATAAGCTATAGACGATAATGAAAGAGCTATCCTTTATGATGGGTTTGTATTTTGCAAGATTTGATCATCACTAAATGAGACATCATTTATTTTTACTCTAATTTCTGCCTAAGCCGCCCTTTTAGGTTTTCAGCTTAACGAGCATTCCTTCTTTTTTTTTTTTTTTTTTTTGTTTAAGCAAAAGAATCAAGTGAATGATGTACTAGGTACAAAGAAAATGAGAATGCGATGCAAACAAAATATTTTGTATTATGACTTGGATCACACCCAAGTCGGGCTGCCTACATATCCCTTACATCACTTTTCTGTCGATTATTTCTTTTAGGGAGAATAAGGTCCACATAGTTTTGATTACATATGCATGAGAAACAGAAATGAAATGCAGATATCATCTTTGAATGATGTATCTTTTTAGCTGATCCAGGTTACCAAGATGCGAGAATTCACTTCCGTCCATGTCTATGAAGATAATGCCTATGTCAGATAGGATCTTCCTACTTTGTCTTCGTTCTCCACAGCTTCTTCTTGATAGGCTTCTCGTAGGTCAAGATCTTGTAAACTGTGATGCTTGAATCATGTCTTCGTCTTGTACAAAACAGCTCATGAGCTTTTTCACTACTGCCATGCAAATGCTATGTATGGGATTTTTTATTCTTTTCCTTTGTGCCATAATTAATTAATCCTTTTGCCTTTCTCTTTTTTTTTTTTGTAATTTCTTTTATATTTTTCATTTCATTTTTTTTTCATTTTTTTAGTTTTCTCTTTTTTTTCTTTTTTTTAATATGTCCCATTTAAAGATGAATAAGAAAAAATTAAAGCAAATCAGAAAGTTCAAACTTTTTATTACTGATAAAAGTCCCATCATGAGTACATTAAAGGATAAGCCTAGAAGGCGAAATACAAACTCAAAAGGACAAGACCTGACAGACTTAAAAAGAAAAATTGAATTAAAAACAAACTCAAAAGACTCTAACATAGACTCGGAGGACTTGGATAAGGGCACAGTAGTGCTTGCACTCTTCTCAAAATGCCAATTATGGGGTGGGGCTTGAGACGGTCTCGATGGTTCAGAAAAGGATTAGTGGTGGTGTTAGACTTTGGGTTTGGAGCAATGATATCTCCACTATCAATGAGGTCTTGAATTTTGTGCTTTAGAACCTTGCATGCATCAGTTTTGTGCCTTGACCCTTGATGAAAGTTGTTGTGCTCATTAGCATTGTAACCCTTAGGCAAGGGGTTTGGAGGAGGTCGTGATTCTAAAGGCTTAACCATATTAGCCTCTAAAGCTTTCTTGTAAACGATGCTAAGGGGCATGCCCAGCTCAAAGAAAGTCCTCCTTGTTTCTAATTTCATCAGCTAGTGACAGTATACAACATTTACCTCTCCCTCTCTTTGGGTGGTGTTAGTGGTGTTCTTGTGATACCTAAAGGATTCATCATCGATTCGTCCTGATTGAATCAAATCCTCGATCTTGGTGGCAGTGGCAATGAGAGCTTTGAAGTTGGGGAGGTATTGTGTTTGCAAATGAGCCTGATATTGGGGGAGAAGGTTCTTGACAATGATGTCAATTTGCTCCACTTCATATGGATGATTCACTATTTGAGTCGCTTTTGTTCTCCACCTTGGAAGAAACGTAGTGAAGGATTCTCTTGACCCTTGTTTTGTGGTTTCCAAATCTCGACGAGTGACATCCACCTCAATATTATAGTGGTATTGCTTGACAAATGCATTACATATGTCATCCCAAGTCTTCTTGTGATTTTTGCCAAGATCTAGTAACCACTTAATAGTAGCTCCGATCAAGGTTTATTGGAATAACTGAGCAAAGAGCACGTCATCCACACCGAAAGGTCTCATGGCACGCACATACATCTTGAGATGAGTTTTGGGACATGTGGTGCCATTAAACTTGTCCATAACTGGCATTTTAAATTTTGGTGGAACTCGTGTATTTGGGAAGAGAGCTAAAGAGTCAAAATCTATCATGTCCTCGTGCTTTTTGACATTCTTGAGCATTTTTTCCATGACCTCAACTTTCTCCATCACTTTCTTAGCTTCGGGAAAGCTAGAGAAATCTCTACTTTGAAAATGATTTATAGTGGGAGAGGGAGCGGTTGTGTTTAGGTCCATGGTAGGAGAGGTTGGAGTCTCATGTGCTTTCCCTTTATCGGTGAGATCAATAATGGGAGGAGTAAAAGTAGAGGCATGGCTAGTCCTAGCTTGGGTAGATGCAGGCTCAGCATGAGTAGGAGAGGTAGTGACAGTGGCATTAGTCATTTCCTTGACCTCATTGATGATGGATTGGCATTGGGAGTTAAGAGCATCAGTAAAGGTGGCAGACTGGGCATTGAGAGCATTGGTGAAAGTTTTAGCTTGGGTTTGAAGAGTGTTAGTGAGTACAGCTTGAAAAGTTTCCTCTTGTTTCTTAAGGAGGCTGGTAAAGAAAGCACTCATGGCATCTTGATCAAAGTTAAAGGTATTGGCCATTGGTACCTTGAAATAGAAAACAGACAAAAATGGGTAAGAAAATATATTTGTGAAGGAAAAATGGCATGAATGTGAAGCTGTGTCGGGAAAAGGATTCCTTCCATAAGGTTGGTCACCAGGTTTATATGTTGATAAGGTGAGTGTGTGAGATGTTTTTAGGGTAACAGACCACCGGTTTTGGATTTTTAAGGTTTGGCCTTGTCGAGTTTCTCATGTTATGCGTGCATGATCATGTCATGATGTATGCTGAAAAAGGTTTCATGAATATGCAAGAATATTGATTATTATGGTACATAGAACCTAAGGTCAAAGGCTAAGGTGATTATATGCACAAGGGTAGAGGGTGGTTTGATTTAAGGGTCCCCGTCTCACTAGAGCATCAATATACCTAACCATATATGACACAAGGAGCCTCGCGTGGATCCAACAATACTGAGTGCTCGTTACACCGCCAAAATGATTGAGGATTCATTGCGGGATGGAATGCTTTCACTATTTTCTAACATACTCAAAGAGAGTTGTCGAGCCAATGCTACTTGCCATCCAAAAGTTTTCCTAAAGCTAAGGTTTAGGCAAGAAGCCTTTATTAGGCAAAGTGATGCATGAAAGTCAAATTATACTTAATGAACCAAATAGAGATTATTTTGGAAAAAATTTTCCTTACCCCAAATAGTAATCCCCTTATTTTCCTTTTTATTAAAAAAAGGTAGCAACCAGTCCCAAGTGGAGTCGCCAACTGTGAGGCCTTGCCCAAGGCACTGGCCCCGTTCGCTAGAGGGAATTAGGATGCTCATTCGGGTTTAGACTCACGATGGAACCCTTGGGTTTGGATTTGGTTGATTTTGAAAAATGATTTTTGGGAGTCGCCACCCTAATTTATTTTTAAATGGGAAAACTAAGGAAAAACCCAAATTGACTCCAATTTAATAATTTTACAATTAATTTGCCCGTGGATAAAATTATTAGCCTCGAATCAGGTTGAGTTTGGGGACTAGGTTTTTAGTTTTAAATAATCTAAATTTGGCTCTTAAGTTTAATTTGCCTTGAAAATTGGATTTCATGAATGACATTTATAAAATGATAATTGTCAGAAAATGCATGAATATAGCAAAACATGAATGCATGGTGAAAATAAAACATTCACAAATTAATTAAAAAAAAGGGAAAAAAGATTGATAGAGATTTGGATTTGAGGTTTGGATTTAGATTCCAAATGTGCCTACATACCCCATTGAATGGGGATCAAAACCCATGTAGTTCATTCCACAGTTAAGTGGAGGGATTTAAGAGTTCAACAGATTAATTTTGGTTTAGGTGCGTTGAAAGTGAGAAGAAAGGCTGATACCTTGACTTTTGATGAGCGAAGGATTTTACCGGACCAAAATTCCATTTTATCGGGACTGGGTGATTGGATGGATTAGAAGATTAATTAATTAATTAAAATGATTAATTAATTAATATGATGAAAAGAATGGATGGATTAAATAATTAAAAAGATTAATTAATTAATTTGGATGAAAAGTGGATTAAGAAAAAGGATTAATTTGATTTTGAAAAAAAGTGATTAATTAATTAAAAGGATTAATTAATTAATTTGGATGAAAGGTGGATTAAGAAAAATGATTAATTTGATTTTGGAAAAAAAGTGATTAATTAATTAATTAATTTTAATTTAAAAAAAAGAGTTTTAGTTAATTAAAAAGATTAATTAACTTAGTTAGGGTAAGATAATTAATTAATTAAAAAGATTAATTAATTAATTAGAGAGTGATTGGAGGAAAAAGAAGAGAGGAATTAGTAGATAACTATCAATACTAATTCAAAAGATGTGTTGGAATGAAGGATAAGGGGGGTATTTATAGGACAAGTGGATGAGGGTAGTTTAGGTAATGAAATTGTGAAAATACCATGAGGGGTAGGGCTAGAAATGGTTGAAAATTGGACTGAAAAGGGTAAAAAGGTCATTTTCTGCACAGGTGGAGCCCACAGGACGGTCAAAAGATTGTAGAATCTGGTGCGGCGCCGCACCAGGCTTTTGCGACATACTGCACACGTGGCATGCAGCACCACGCAGGTCTAATGCAATGTCGCATGCCTGTTGTACGACTTGCCACGTGACGCTGGCACGTTTGTCAAGATTTCTCTTTTTTTTTTTTTTTTTTTTTTTTTATAGATTGGTTGTTGGTATAGAGTTTGGAAAATTTTGGATGTCTAGTGGTAATGTAATTAAAGGCTAAAAAAATTTTCTTTTGGGGGCGCTGCCCTCAAACCTTCCCCCGTTAACCGGTTAGCGGGACCACCGTAATAGCTCCGTATAGCATGTTAAATTCAGCAAGTGCTAAGGCTGTGGTTGGATGATGAGGGTGTAAAATTGAGGGTTCACAACCATTTCTAGACATTTATGGGTAAAAGAGAATTTTGGGCAAGTTAATTTAGTAAAAAGAAAGCCTCGACCTATGGCAAGTTTGCTTGAGAGATTCTGATAAGATTTTAGTAAACGGAGAGCTTTAGCCTATGGCGAGTTAACTCGAGAGATTCTAAAAAGATTTTAGTAGGAAAAGAGCCTTGACCTATGGCCAGTTGACTTGATAGATTCTAAAAAGATTTTGTTATGTCAAGAAAACTTAGGCTTCTTAATATGAAGGGTTAGGCCTTTTACAAGGCTTGAAGAAACTTTGCTGTGATTAAAGGGACTTTGGAAGTCACACTTCATCGGTTAGATCTTGATAGGTATCATTTGGCTTTAAAGAGGCATTGCCCAGCTTTAGGAGATGTTGATTAGCTCCGAGGAAGTACAAGTCAACATTAGCAGACGCTATTAGCTTAGTTTATGTAAGATTGTGCATGCTGCGAATAATTGCATATACATGTATGTTTGTGCATAGATGATGCATGTTCATATACGCATATTTCAGGATTCATGGACCTTTTGTTTAACTTGCATGATTTGTGATGATGCCTATAATGGATGATCGCATGGATGCAAGAGGGTGGATTTATGCATTTACTTTGTGAAAGTAGTTTTTCATGTGACTTTTACATCTATGAGCCATAGATTTATGGACTGAGAAACTTGACAAGGTTGAAGAACTCAACTTGGATTGGTATGGAATAGTTGCCATAGTGGCACTGTAAGGAGTTTGGGTGGATTGAGATTTTTTTGAGGGCTTGCTTTAAGTTTTAGGATCTAGTGGCCTATATTTTCTATTTTGTACTACTGAGAAGGAGCTATGCCTATTCTCAAGGGGTTCAGTACTATGGCTTGGCTGCAACTAGGAGGAGACTTTAGGGGTACCAGAGCTCAGAGTTTGGCATATCCTGGATTTTTTATGAGTGTTTTGGACTTGCCTTAGGATGTCACAAGCCATATGGTGGTTGATGATTGTTAGGTGAATTTGACTGATGTGATTAAGAAGTTCTATGATCCTAGTGATCAAGGAGATATGAGGGAGCAAAGACTCAAGATGAGGGCCTTAGTTTTCTATTTAAGAGTTGGATACCTGTTTCACGAGTATGTTGATTGGGATGACGCTAGAGTGGTAGATGAAATAGAGGCATTTCAAGGTTAGAGCTGTGTTGACGAAGACATTGATGAGTCTCAATTGCTTTGTTCAGGGTTTAAAGAGATGGACTATCTTGCCATTTATTCTCCAGGTGAGAAAAATTTGTCTGTTCTTACCCTTTCTATCAGGGTACTTTGTGGGTGTCTGGTTTTAGGTTTTGGATTGTTTTGCAAGCATGGCTGATGGATCATTTCCAGGTGGTGGCCCTTACTTTTCAATATCGCATGTGCCTTGTTGAAGTTTTGTCAGAGATTAGATAGAATGGTTGTCGGAGCTTACCTAAAAGGACATATTTTGGCCCTATCAACGTTAATGGATCATATCTTTCATGACGGGAGGCCATAGGTGTCAAGTGATTTGCCAGTTGGATTTGGCTTGGATGACCTTTTATCAAGGGATAAGGGTTTTAAGGTAGATAGGGTAAACTCAAGATATGCCCTCAATTGATCCTTTCTTAGAGTCTGCACAAATCACAATGCCCATTGCTAGAACTATTAAGGCTGGCTGGCTGAGGAGTTATCATGTTGTTCGTTCTGGGATTTCATTTGGGACCAATAGAGAGGTATGACAAGTGGTTGACAAAGGTAGTTTGGCCAAGATAAAAAGTGCCACGCTACCCTACTAAGGGTAATAGAGGTTGACGCAGCTGAGGAGAGATAGGATGTAAGAGGAGTTATTGATAATGAGAGGACTTCAACATAGATAAATGGGGTGACTCAATCTTTAAAGAAGACTCAAGGATCTACTAGAAGTGTGACATTATATATTGTAGTAGTGACTCAAACTATAGTGGCAGTGACAAAATAGACTGTAACAGTAGTCTATAGGATGACACTACAGTGGTGGTTTAAAGGACTGTTATAGTTAGGGAAAAAAGGGATACTACTATTTCTAAACTATAGAAGAGAATTTTTAGGAGCAATTTTAGAACTACTAGTACTCAATAGAGGGTTCTAGATACTGTTATAGTGAGCAATTCTGATTTTATTGGTACTTCTACTATTGCGGCAAAATGAGCTACAAAGACTTGGAGGAGAGGTGTGCCCATTTGAGAAGATTGTGGTAGACTCTGATTCTGATGAGGACACGAGAGATGTTGTGAGGCCTTACCCGAGCACTAGTCTGATTCACTAAAGGGAATCGAAATGCTCATTTGGAAAAGAACTCATGAGGAAGCCCTTGGGCTTATCTTTGATAGGTTTGAAAATTATTTTTAGGAGTCGCCACCTTAATTTATTTTTATTTGGGAAAATATAAGAGAAAAACCCATTTGACTCCAATTATAACCCAATGGAAAAAATGATCACTAGCCTCAAAACCAAAGAGGATTCAGGGGCTAGGTTTTTGGTTTAATTTAACAAAATAAGTTTGGCAAATAATATAAAAGTGACTTAAAATATATTTCATGAACAAACTAAAATGCATGAACAATTTATAATATGTATGATCATTCAATCCACAAAGTTTATACACAATTAGAATTCAAAATAAAAAAGAGTTAATATTACAATGAAATCCAAACTTAGAGGATACCTCCTTTAGCCCTTATGGGTTCTAGGGAAGTCACACATTCCCCAAACTAAGCCTAATAACAAAGTAATAGAAAACAAAATAATAGTAAGTGAAAAAGGTGATAGGGGGAAAGTTGGTTAGTTTTAATTGGATTCGAGGCTTGAACCAAGCATGCCTACATATCCCTTTGAATAGGAATCAGAATCCACACAGTTCTCCCATCTTGTGAAGGGGTTAGTTTAGCCTCGCCACTTTATCATGTTTTGATTAATTGATTAAAAGAGGGTTGAGTTAATTAATTAATTTAATTGATTACCGAGTTGATTAGCTAGCAACCTAGATGAATCAATTTAATCAACTAACTAAAATAGACAATAACTAAATAGAAAGGAAAAGAAGATTACCTTACGCTTTCATGGCTTGAGGATGTAGGGCAGATGAAGTGGATGATCGGATCACAATTCCACCTTCTTCATGCAAGAGACACGAGCCTTGGACCACCAGAATGCAACTTCACCTTCTCCACACGATGTACACAAGCCTTGGGCAAGAGACTTGCGTCGAATAGGTGGGTGAAAAGCCTTAAACTAGTTGAATAGGAGTCAAAGAGAAACCGCCCAACATGCTTTGCAAAGTAAGGAGCAAAAGCAAAGCAATTTACTTGAAGTTAGTGCTTTTTAAGCCTCTATGTCTATGTGTCTTAAGAGTAGAGAGACCACCTCTATATATAGGAGGAAGAATGAAGCATAGAGGCTGAAATTTCCAATATAGGAGTAGAAAGACACCATCGGTGCTGCACAAGCCTCTGCAGCACCACAGAGGTTTCTACGGCAGTGCCGCAGAGGGCTTTGTGGCACTGTAAGAGGCTCTGCAACAATGTCGCAGAGCTATGCGGCAACTTGCTCTAATTCCCCTATTCTGCCCATTTTCATCCATTCTTGATCATTTCTCGTCCGTTTTCCATGATTCCAATTGTGTTGCATCCATTACTGAGTCCCAAATGATTTGATGATGATTTAAGAGCCTTGATTGATTCCTTTCCTAATTGAATGGTCTGTAATTCTAAGAGGTGCAAAATTAAGGGTTCATAGATGTGCACCTTAGGAGGTAAAGGAGGATTGGTTAGACCATGACTCTGACATGACCTTTTTTGGCTTTTATTCAAAATGTTTATAGGTTAATAGGACTACATGATATAGGATAAGCTATATAAGACATTGAAAGGGCTATCTTTTTTGTCATAATAATGGGTTTGTATTTTGCAAAATTTGATGACCATTAAATGAGACAACTTGTATTTCTGCTCTAATTTCTACCTAAGCCACCCTTTTGGGCTTTCAACTTAGCAAGCATTCTTTTTCTTCTTTCTTTTTTTTTTTTTATTTTTTGTCTTTTTGTTAGATAAAATAATTAAGTGAATGATGTATTAGGCACAAAGAAAATGAGAATGCAATACAAATAGAATATTTTATATTATGATTTGGACCGTACCCAAGTCAAGCTACCTATGTATCCCTTACATCACTTTTCTATCAATCATTTCTTTTAAGGAGAATTAGGTCCATATAGTTATAATATAGATGCATGAAAAATAGAAATGAAATGCATATGTCATCTTCAGATGATGTATTGCTTCAGCTAATCCAGGTTGCCAGGATAGGAGAATTCACTTCCATCACATCCATGAACATGGCACCTTCGTCAGATAAAATCTTCTTGAGCATGTATGGTTTACTCTAATTCAATCTAAACTTTCCTCTCTAATCATGAACAAAAGCTTTGATCTTTTCTTTCTTGCAAACACTTATCTTTTAGCTTCTTGTTGAAGTGCCTAGCAGGTCTCTATTGATAGCTTTGAATTTTATACAAAGCATCCATTCTCTTTTTATCAATGGCCTTCAATTAGTCATGATACCCTCTGATCTACTCTCTGAATCTTTTGTTGAACAGGCTTCTTGTGTTTGTAGGTCATAATCTTATGAACTCTAACGTTTGGATTTGTCCCTGCTAAGTCTTTAGATTTTAATGCAAAACAATTGATGTGATAATTTTTTTTATGCCATAATTAATTATTTCTTTTGCCCTTTTCTTTTTTTCTTTTTTTTTAATTTTTTAATTTTCTTTTTTTTTAGATGTCCCATTTAAAGATGAACTAGAAGAATTAAAGTGAATCAAAAAGTTTAAAAAAAAAATTTATTACTGACAAAAGTCCCATCTTCATAGGTTACATTAAAGGATAAGCCAAAAAGGAGGACAAGACACGACGGACTTGAACTCAAAGAAAGATTTAATAGAAACAAGTTCAAATGACTTAGACTTAAACTCAAACTCAAGTGCCTTATACACAAACTTAGACTTAGATGACACTAACTCAGAGGACTTGGACATAGCAGGCTAGTATTCTTCTTAAAGTGCTAATTATTGGGAGAAATTTGAAATAGTCAGGTGAGCTTGGTGTTTCAGAAGAGGATTAGTGATGGTGCTAGACTTTGGGTTTGGGAGCAATGATGTTTCCGCTATTAATAAGGTCTTAAATTTTATGCTTTAGAGCATTGCACATATCAATTTTTGTGCCCTGACCCTTGATGATAGTCGTAGATCTTATTAGCATTGTATCCTTTGGGCAAAGGGTTTGAAGGAGGTCATGGTTCTAAAGACTTGACTAGATTAGCCTCTAAGGCTTTCTTGTAAATGATGTTGAGGGGCATGCTTAGCTCGAAAAAAATCCTTATTACTTCTAACTTCATCAGCTGGTGATAAGAGATAGCATTTACCTTCCCTTCTCTTTGGGTGGTGGAGCTGGTGGTATTGGTAGTGTATTTGCTATTCTTGTAATGCCTAGAGGATTCATCCTTGATTCATCCCTGATTAAATTAAATCCTTGATCTTAGAGGTGATGGCAATAAGAGCTTTAAAGCTAGGGAAGTACTGTGTTTATATATGCATCTAATACTAGGGGAGGAGGTTCTTGATGATGAAGTCAATTTGCTCTACTTCAGATGAACGGTTCACCATTTATGCTACTTTTTACCTCTACCTTGTAAGGAACACAGTGATGGATTCTTTTTGCCCTTGTTTGGTGGTTTCTAGATATTGATGAGTGACATCCACGAAGATGTTATAGTGGTATTGCTTGACAAATGCATTGCATATGTCATCCCAAGTCTTCTTGTGATTTTGGTCGAGATCTAGTAACCATTTGACAATAACTCCAGTCAAGGATTATTGAAATAGCTAAGCAAGGAGCTCATCATCCATACCAAAGGGTCTTATAGCACTTACATATATCTTGAGGTGAGTTTTAAGGCTTGTAGTGCCATTAAACTTGTTCATGACTGATATCTTAAATTTTGGTGGAACCATCACATTAGGGAAGAGAGTCAGAGATTCGACATTTATCATGTCTTTATGCTTCCTTATGTTCTTGATAATCCTCTCTATAGCTTTAAATTTCTCCATTAGTTTCTTGGCTTTGGGGAAGCTGGAGAAATCCCCACTTTGAAAAGGATTCATAGTGGGACTGGAAGCAGTAGCATTCATATCTAGTGGAGGAGAGGCAGGGGTCTTGGGAGCTTTCCCTTTATCAGTGAGATCTATAATGGGAGGAGTAAAAGTGGAGGAATAGCTGGTTCTAACTTGAGTGGAAGTAGGATGAGTGAAGGAGGAGTAATGGTAGCATTGGTCATTTCTTTAACCTCATTAATGATGGATTGGCATTAGGAGTTGAGAGCATTTATGAAGGTGGCAAACTAAGCATTGAGTGCATTGGTAAAAGTGTTAGTTTAGGTCTTAAGGGCAGTAGAGAGTGTGGCTTAGAAAGTCTCCTCTTGTTTCTAGAAGAGGTGAGTGAAAAAGGTGCTCATCATATATTGGTCGAAAAGGCTAGAGATGTTGGCCATTAGTATCTTAAACATAGGAAAAAAAATAGAAAAAATGGGTAATAATACCATATTGTGAAGGAAAGAAGGGGTATTAATGTGAAGGTGCATTAGAAAAATGATTCCTTCCATATGGTTGGTCATCGGGTTAGAAAATTTGGTGAGTGTGTGGTTATGTGTTTTGGGGTAACAGACCACTAGTTTTGGTGTTTGAGGTGTTCAAATTTTATTTTCAAGTTTCTCATATCATGTATACATGACAATGTCAATATGCATGCCAAAAAATGGTTTCATGATCATATGAACAAATGTCTCCATTATTACGGTATATGGAACCTAGGGTCAATGCCAGGATAACTAGATGAATGAAGGTGAAGAGTGGTTTGATTAAGGGTCCCCATCCAATTAGAGCATCAATATACCTAATCAAATATGAGCCAAGGAGTCTTGCATGGTTCCAATGATACTGATTGTTCATTACATCATTGAAATGATTGGGGATTTGCCACAGGGTGGAATGCTTTCGCTATCTCCCAGCATAATCAAAAAGAGTTGTCGAACCAATAATACTCACTATCCAAAAAGTTTTCCTAAAGCTAAGATTAGGCAAGGAGCCTTTATTATGTAAAGTGACAGTTATACTTATCGAGACAAATAAAGATTATTTTGGAAAAAAATTTTCTTTAACCAAATAGTAATCCTCTTATTTTCCTTTTTTTTTTTAAAAAAAGGTGGCAACTAGTCCTTAATGGAGTCGCTAAATGTAAACCTCACCCGAACGCTCCTCCTTCACTAGGGGAAATTTGCCTTAAAGAAAGACCATATGATTTTTAAGGAGGTCATGGAACAAGTTTCAGTGTTCATGATTGGAATGGCATCATTCAAAAAATTGATTCAAGGTTTAGAAAAATGATTTTGGGAGTTGCTACCTTAATTTATTTTCTAAAATGGGAAAAATTAAGAAAAAACTCATTTGTAACTCCAATTCATTAATTTTAGTTAATTAATTTACTTAAGAATAAAATCACTAGCCTCAAACCAGATTAAGCTTGGGGACTAAGTTTTCGGTTAAACAATCATGATTTGGCTTTTAAGTTTAATTTGACTTAAAAATTTGTTTCATGAATTGCGATTATAAGATAATAATTAAAATGCATGAGTATGACATAGTTATAAAATGCATGAGAAAATTTAAGAATTAAAGCAAACAAACATCCATAAGCTAAATAGAGTGTTCCCTCTAGTCCTTATAGATTCCAAGGAAAAAACATAATCGCTCATTGACTCCAAAATAATCAAATAAATAATTACGCAAATTTACAAAAGGTATAAAAATAGATAATTACAATTGAATATAAATGAAAAGTGGAATTAATTTGGAATTGAATTTGAGGTTTGGATTTAAATTTCAAACGTGCCTACTTACCCCATTAAATGGGGATCAAAATCCACGTAGTTTGTACCATGATTAAGTGGAGAGGTTTAGGACTTGATTGGATTGATTAATTTGATTTGGGTTTGTGGGTGAGAGGGAAAGGCTGATACCTTCGCTTTTGGCAAGTAGAGTGTTTTACTAGATCGAAGTTCTATTTTATTAGGACCAGGTGATTAGATTGATTGGGAGATAAATTAATTAATTAAAATGATTAATTAACTAATTAATGTGATGAAATGGATGGATGGATTAATTAATTAGAATGATTAATTAATTAATTTGGATAAATGGTGTATTAAAAAAATGATTAATTTGATTTTAAAAAAAAGTGATTAATCAATTAATTGAAAAGATTAATTAATTAAAAAAAGCTTTAGTTAATTAAAAAGATTAATTAACTTGATTAGGGTGAGATAGTTAATTAACTAAAAAGATTAATTAATTAATTAGAGAGTGGTTAGAGGGAGAAGAAGAGAGGAATTCGATGATAGTGATCTACTCAAATTCAAGGGGTGAGGAAAATGGAAGAATGGAGGGGAGTATTTATATGAAAAGTGGGGTGAGGGTAATTTAGGAAGAGGAAAAGTGAAAAGACAAGGTTAGGGCTGGAAAAATACTAAAAAAATCATATTGGGGGCATTTTGAGAACTGCAGGCAAGGTGGTAGAGACTATGCCATTAGGGGGCCAACAGCACTATCGGGCCTATGGGCGGCATTGACCGGCGACAGCTGACATGGCTTTTTTTTTTCTTTTTAAGAGATTAGTTATTGGTTTGGGGTTTAGAAAATTTAGGTATCTAGCACCTGTATTTAAGGGCTAAAATAAATTTTCTTTCAAGAACGCTACCCTCGAATCCCTGCCCACTAATCCGCTAACAGGATCGTCGTACTAGCTTTGCGTAGTGCACTAAACTTAAAAGGTGTTGGGCTATGTCTGGATGATAAGGGTGCAAAATTAAGGGTTCACACACACATACACACACACACACACACAGATATATATATATATATATATATATATATATATATATATATATATATATATGTGTGTGTGTGTGTGTGTGTGTGTGTGTGTGTGTGTGTGTGTGTGTGTGTGTGTGTGGGGTATCTCTGCCTTACATCAAGGCAAGATAAGTACCCATACCCTACTATTGACTCCACTAAGTTGTGGATCATAGGTAAAGGAAAGGAGTCCTTAGGACATGCTTTGTTTAAGTTAGTAAAATCCACACATATCTTATAGGTTCCATTCGCTTTCTTAACTAGCACCACATTTGCCAGTGTACTTCTCTTATGAACCCTACTTTCATTAGTTTGTCCACCTCATAATCAATTATTGCCTATCACTTTGGGCTAAAGCATCTCTTCTTCTATTTGATTAGTCCATAAGTAGGATCTACATTCAGTTGATGCATTATTACATCAGGGTTTATCCCCTATATCTATTGAAGATTAAGCAAAGCTAGAATTGTGCTTTCTCAAGAATTGGCTTGCTTGCTCTTTTTGCTCTTTCTCTAAGGAAGAATTAATCAATAAAAATTTTCTAGCTCTTCATCTTTCGGTAGAAACTTCTCCAACTTCTCAATTGGCTTAGTTCGCTTTTCTTGAATGGGTGTAGACACTTCGACTACAGCAACCTTTTCGACTTGCATCATAGCTGAACTTTTCTTCATCTTTTTCTTTTTTTGCCTCTCCTCTTGCCTATATTACATGCCACAAACATAAAACTCTCCTCTGCCTAGCTTGGGAGTCATCATCCTTAAGTGTTTGATATTTGTGGGGAGATTGAGGTCATATAAAAAAGGTCTGCGAAGCAGGACATTATGGCAAGAGGCACTCAAACTATAATAAAGACTGCCATTACATTGACACTATTTATGGCTATGCCAATAGTGAATGGAAGCTTTGTTGTTCCAACTAATTGGACTTCTTTTCCATTCAAGGTACAGACTAGAATGCTTACTTCTTTTTGGTCTTCCTTGTTGAATCCCATTTCACATATGCTTTTGTTGTTAGCAAATTTATTAAACTACCTTCGTCAACTAAGATTCTCTTCACTACTTAATTCACTATTATCGTTTGGATGACTAGAGGGTTGGCATATGGGATATGAAGGACAGTTCTATCTAGCCTTTATGCTCTGACCTTCAACCTTTTGCAATAAACATACTCAGGCTCCTCCCTCCTTCTTGCCAAGGACTTAGCTCAATTGTTGTTAATTGAGGCTTCGTTTAGTCCTCCAATTATATAATGGATGACACCTACGGAGCCATCATTATGTCTTTTAGGCTATTTACCTTTATCTCTGTTGGGACCAAATTTGTCCACTTTGTCTCTCTTCATAAATCTTCCTAAATAGTGTTGCTTTATCAACCTTTCAATTTCTTCCACTAGCTGTCTGCAATCATTAGTGTTATGGCCATGGGTGTTGTGAAAAAGGTAGTACTTGCTCTAATCTCTTCTTTTTAATAGAGTAATCATAAGCTTAGGGTGAGCCCATATATTCTGGTCCTTGAAGGTCACAAAGACCTCTGCTGGACTAGCATTCAGAGAGGTGAATTTGCTCATATCAAAATCTAATTGGGGCCTGTTGCCTTATCCCCTTCCTTCTTTTATCCTCCTTAAGGGTTTTTCTTCCCCTTTCTCATCTGTCTTCTCTTCTCACTTTGCCTTTGCTTTTTCCTTAGAGACAACCTCTACTCCTCTTCGCTTCATCAACTAGCTAAAAACAAATGCATCATCTTAGCAAATACATTTCTGAGCCAAGACCATATCGTCTTCAAAGGTGTGAGGACCATGGTAGCAAAGCACCTTAAAATAATTTGTGTGAAATTCCATTCTATAAAGCCTCCAGAGCTTGAGTATGATCTAAATGCATGACTTTCAAAGCTTCCTTATTAAAATGAGCCATATAATCCCTCAAGGACTCATTCTCTTTCTGCATTATCGACTCTAAGTACTGGGTCTTTCTTTCCACAAGGATACTTTAAGTAAACCAGTGCATGAAAGCCCCTGGCTAGCTCAATGAAAAGAGTAGATGCTTCCCTCTTCAAGATTGTCAAACCATCTTATTGTCGCTCCTTCTAAGGAGCCTCTAAAAGCCCTACACAGATCCTCATTTTTTATGGTCTGAAGTTTAATTGCGTGTTTATAGTCCATGATATAGACTCTGGGATCTGTCTCACCATTATACTTCTTTAAAATTGGCTATTTGAACTTGTTAAGCATGGGATAATCTCTAATAGATCTAATTAATGGAGACTTCAGAGCCAACATCTAGGTTTTATCTATACCCTTCTTATTATGATCTTGATTCATTTCTTCAAGAAACTTTTCCACTGCATCTCTCATCTCCTTTTCTTTCCTTTTATCACTACTATTAACCTCTAATGTCTTCGTACTCCTTCCCTATGCAAGGGAGTTGGTAAAAGAATGTTATTCTCTCTTCTACCCCCTTTTTTTAATGCCTATCAAGATCCTCTTTGCTTATAGATCTCTCATCCCTCTTATCATTCCTCTTTTTACTCTTATCTGTATCTCATCTGTCGAATCGACATGAACATCCTCTATTTCTTTCTCATTCCCTGTCGCTTGCATGAGAATCTTTCCCACTTGTATTCTATGCTTTTCTCTAGGAGAGGGCACATTAGTTCTTCCCTTTTCTTCTTCTATTGAATCTTTGTCATCTTCACATGCTACTTTAGATGTCAGTCTCTTACCTATTCCCTGATCTCCCAACTAACCTTTCATTACTTCAAGGGATTAGGGTTGTTTTTCATATACCAATGCTCTACTACGTTCATCCTTGGGGTAGTTTCTGGGATAGTAGTAAGGTTTTGATTCAAAAGGGTGTGAACCCTTAATTTTGCAACCTCTAGTATGCATTTGAACCTTAAAAGTACTTACACTCAGTAGACAAACCTTCAGAAGCCAAAAAAAATTGAAAAATCAAAAAAATCAAAACATGTCTTTTTGACATTTGAACCCTTGCAAATCATCTGGGACTAAGTAAGGAATACAACGCAACTAGAACCATGAAAAACGAATGAGAAACATATAAAAATTGGCAAAAACGGGTGAAATGGGCCAAAATAGGCCCGTTACCACAGAGACCTATGGCACTACTGCAGAGCCCTCTATGGAACCGCAGAAAGCTATACGGTATTACCGTAGAGACCTCTATGGTGCTGCAAAGTTCTCGGCAGCAATTCCAGCGAATTCTCTTATTTTCGCGATTCCACATTGAAATTTCAGTGTTTTCCTCCTCCAATCTTCTCCCAATATATAGAAGATTTCTCCACACTTTAAAGGACTAACTACTAGAGCTTGAAAAGCATTAATTTCACGCAAAACACTTTACATTTGCTCCTTGCTTCACAAAGCAAGTTGCCATACCATCCAAGGCAAGTCGTCACGCTGTTTAAGACTAGTCATCACCCATCGTTTGAGGTAAGTTTCCTTCCCTTTTCTTGATTTTATTTATTATTTTCCCCTCTTAGGATTTGTGTTCTAAGGGTCCTTATCTAATTCTTGATTTGTTAGGGTAGTTAATTAGAATTTAAATTAATTAACTCCACTTAGTAATCGATTGGTTAAAGCAATCAACTCATTTTATTAAACTAAATTGAAAACTTATTTTATCCACGTATTGTTGGACTCATGCGAGGCTCCTTAACTAACATGTGGTTAGGTATATCACTGCTCTAGTGTGATGGGTACCTAAACCGAGCCATCTTTACACTTTCATTTAATGAACTTAGATCCTGGCCTTAAGGTGTATGTACCATAATTAAAACCTTGCATCTTTGCATTCTCATGAAATGTTTTCCTCATGTATATCATGCATCTAATATATAACAAAACATGCATTCATCTTAAGTCTAGGTCAAACTTTGAACTAAAGAAGGGTCAAACATTCTTACCTCCATTTAAATAACTTCCTCATAAACACTCTTACCTATATCCCATCACCTTATCTAATAACCCTTCAACCATTACCCTGAACCTTTGACCTTTGACATAGCTTCCCTGACTACATTTGTGACCAAACTCCTTAAGAAGTAAGAAGGGCATTTCTAAGTTGTCCTAGTTGCTCAATAAGTCCAACTCAAGGAACAAAGCCAATTCATCATTAAGCAAGTTTAGGATATGATTAATCAAGCCAGCCTTAACCATTGTAACCCAAACCTTATCTTAAACTAGACAAATCCTAGCCTAAATTTGAGCTAAACTAACCCATATCTAAACCAAGCTAGGGAAGTTTTCTGTTATCTATACATTAAAATGCCCATAGAGAAACTTGAAGCTATGGAGAAAACCATTAAACCCCTAAAACACAGCAGTGACCTAATTGATATAGGTAGTCTGACATTGTTCCCTGATGCTAAGCTTCCTCCTAAATTCAAAATGCTTGAATAGGAAAGATTTGATGGAACCACATGCCCTAAGACCCATCTAAAGATAAATGTGGAGGCAATGAAACTTTTAGGACGTAGCGATGAGCTTTTTGCTCAACTATTCCAACAATCACTAAACGATTTTGCTAGGAGATAGTTTCTTTCACAAGACAAGAGCTAGAAAATGACGTGGGATGATATCTGTCATGTTTTTGTCAAGCAGTATCATTACAATGGCAAAATGGGTATTACTAGGTGTGACTTGGAAACCACCAAGTAGCTTCCAAAGGAGTCCTTCTCCATGTTCCTTACAAGATGGAGGGCTAAAGCTGCTCAAATGGTAAATAAACCAATAGAGCAAGAACAAGTGGACATCCTTGTTAAGAATCTACTTTAGCCTATCGAGTGGACTTGTTAACCCAATACCTATCCACTTTCAAAGCTTTGGTTGAAATTGCATCAAAGGTTAAAGACTGTATTCAAAGTGCATTGTTTCAACTTGAATTCCCCACCACTAACCCTAATAGTGATGAAGAACCCAAGCCTAATTCAACCTCACCTTACCTCAGCCCTAAGTGGCATGACATGGAAGAGTTCAAGTTCAGCTAATCTGAACTATTTAAGATTGAATTCCAAGTCTGAGATTGAGACTATGTCTAAATCTTAAAGTCTAAGTCTAAATTCGAGTATGGATCTGTCACCTTATTCTCTTTGTTATGTATTTTTTGTCAATCATGTTAGTTCATTTTGTAATAAAATTTTCCATTATAATAAAACATCCACATATTTTTTTTAATTATTTATGCATTTATCTTTCTTGTTTTAAATATGGATGAACTTCAAAAAAAAAAAGAGAAAAAGAAAGAAGAAAAAACAAAGAGAAAAAGAAAGAAAGGAAAAAAAAAAAGAGAAAGAGAAAAAGACAAATGAATAGTCAATTAAATCAACCATAACTAGCAAATGTTGGAATTAAGGTGCTATCAATAATTGCTTTGCCAACTCCTAACCAAATAAGGTTAAGAAATATACCTCTCATCAAATAGTTGAAGCAAATCAAACTATACACCTCAACAAGGGGCAACAAGTTCGTCAAATCCAAAATTCAAAGGTTAGAGCCTCTCAAAGTGAAGAAAATCAGCAAATCATGGTGGAATGTCTTCTCCTAAATTTCATTATTCCAAGTTTGCTAAGTGAAAACCTGAAAGAAAGGCTTCGGCAAAACTTAAAGCTAAAAAAGAAAAAAGAGAGAGAGAGAGAGAAAGAGAGAGAGAGCTCATCCTAATCATCTTCCTTTGTATCATTCAAAGTTTGTCAATTAATATCAATCTATCTCATCTCATGTCTTCAAAGTCATCCTTCCTCACTAGAGGCTCATTCTCTAAAGTGATATTGTCTTATATGCCCTTATCTCGCAGTCGGGGCATATCCTTCTTAGTCATCATCATCACTTATCAATCTATTATGTCGCTTAGTTCAAAGAGCTAATAAATAATCTCTCACATCGCTTGCCTGTCCATCATGTTCCTATCTCTAATTAGGAACATGATCCCCAAGTTGTCTTTTTTCATCAATCCTTTAGCCGCTCCTTAGGGCACTTCCTTTCGACCAGTATGTCATCTACATTCAAGTCAATAGAGTATCAACCTAAATGTCTCTTCAGCCTCAAAATGACAAGACTAACTTGGCTTGTTCTTTTCCATGAATCATGCTACAAATAGCAAAATCAAACAACTTCCCTGATCCTTTTTAGAATTTCCAACCCACCTTGAACCATTCCTAAACTTCAAAATGTACCATTCCATCCTTTTAAGCTTAAGCCTCATACCATCCTTTCCTTGGCAAAGTCTCATCATCTTTCAAGGGCCAAGCCTATGTGCAAAACCAAAAATCTTATGTCATTTAAGACTCATCATCCTTAAAGCTAGTTTTCTTTGGTGAAACCAAAATCAAGTCTTGTATCACAAAAGAAGGGCTTGAACCAGTCAAAGTCCATCCCATGCCTCTTTAGCAAAAATCTCATTATCCTTGAAAAGACAAAGCCTCATTGGCAAATTACATCACCCATAAAGTCCAACAGAGTCAAAGCCTACCGATCGTCCAATGGGCATTGAAAATCTAATGTAACCATGACAAAGGACAAGCCTCTATCCATGAGCCTGCGATACTTTTATGACCAAAACTTAGAGCACCATACTTGAGATAAAGCCAACCATTTTTCAAAAAGGTCTAAAACACCCTTGTAGAAAAGTCTAAGCTGACAAACTATCCTCAAGGCCCTAAAGCCTTTTAACCAAAAGCCTTTAAGCTTTCATCATGAAGCCCAAACCAATAAGCCTCACCGTCATCGTGAAGCCCATTCCCAAAACCTTCATAACAAGGCACAAGCCCAAAAGCCTTCACCATGAAGCCCAAGCCTAAAAGCCTTCACTATGAAGCCCAAACCAAAAAGCCTTTACCATGAAGGCTACCACTACCAAAAAGCCTTTATCATAAAGCCTAAGCCTAAAAGCCTTCACCATGAAACCCAAGCCAAAAAGCCTTCATCATGAAACCCAAGCCTAAAAGCCTTTTCCATGAAGCCCAAACCAAAAAGCCTTCACTATGAAGCCTATTCTCCGAAGGCCATAACCTGACTGAGTTGAAGTGCTAAACCTGACTAAGCCTTCCACATGAACGTCACCGAGGACAAGCCTCGCAAGTTGACCTTCCCTAAACCTTTCAACCTAATCATCTCTAAAGACCTAACCCTCCTATTCAAGCTCTCCAATCCAGCCTCAAACTAAATCTTCTCCAAAGTAAAACCTATCTAAGTCTTTGAAACTAACTAGCCTGATCTTTTTCAAGACCACACCTTGCTTTACCTCCCAAAATGACTTCTTCCTAGGCTAAACTGATAGCCATTGACTAACCAACCTCATACTTGATATGCCCATTTCACATCTGAGCCAGCTAATGAACCAAAAATTAAATGACCAAACTATTTTCCTTTATTAGGGGCACCCCCTTCCAAACATTCACTTTTCTAAAATAGGGCATCTTTCTCCCAAAGATCAACACTTTTATATTAGGCTAACCCTTCACAGGTTCAAAGTATTCGATCACTGCATAATTATCTATCATTTTTGCATTAAACAGGCTCATAAATTAAGACGGATCATCAAACTCTCAAAGTAAGATATATAATCAACCTGATCAATTTAAATTAATCTCTTTTCATAAACCAATATCAAGATCACCACTTTATCAATTCTTACCAGATAGGGTCGCCTTTTTTCCTGATAGGATCACTGTTCCTACTAGATAGGAAGGTCATCTTTTATCCTACCAGATAGAATAATCACTTTTTATCCCTACCAAAAAGGACCATTACTTCTACTGTTCCTACCAGACAGGACAGCTATCTTTACCATTCCTACCAGACAAGATGGTCATCTTTTTTATCCTACCAGATAAGATCCTCACTTTTCATTCCTACCCAAAAGGACCATTACTTTTACTGTTCCTACCATACAGGACAGTTATCTTTACCATTTTTACCAAACAGGATGGTCATCTTTTTTATCCTACTAGACAAGATCCTCACTTTTCATTCCTACCAGAAAGGACCTTACTTTTACTATTCCTACCAGATAGGATAGTTATCTTTATCATTCCTATAATTATCTTTACCATTCCTACAAGATAGGATGGTCATCTTTTTTATCCTACCAAATAGGATGACTACTTTTCATTCTTACTAGAAAGGACAACTATTTTTACTATTCCTACCAAATAGGACAGTTATCTTTACCATTTCTACTGATAGGATGGTCATCTTTTTTATCCTACCAGACAGGATCACCACTTTTCGTTCCTACCAGAAAGGACCATTATTTTTACTGTTCCTACCATACAGGATGGTTATCTTTATCATTCCTACCAAATATGATGGTCATCTTTTTAATCCTACCAGATAGGATAATCTCTTTTCATTCCTATCATAAAGGACCATTAGTCTTACAGTTTTTACCAAATAGGATGGTTATCTTTACCATTCCTACCAGATAGGATGGTCATCTTTTTGATCCTACCAAATAGGATTATTACGTTTCATTCCTACTAGAAAGGACCATTACTTTTACTGTTTCTACCAAATAAGATAATTATCTTTACCATTCCTATCAATAGGATAGTCATCTTTTTTATCCTACCAAACAGGATCATCACTTTTCATTCCTACCATAAAGGACAATTACTTTTACTGTTCCTACCATACAAGATAGTTATCTTTGCCATTCCTACCAGGTAAGATGGTAATCTTTTTTATCCTACTAGATAAGACCACCACTTTTCTTTATTTCCACTAGATTAGATCACCACTTTGTCGATTCCTACCAAATAGGGGTCGCTTTCATTTCTAGCAAATAAGATCACCATTTTATTGATTCCTACCAGACAGGGTCGCCTACTTTCCTACCAAACATGATCACCATTTTGTTAATTCCTATTAGACAGGGTCGCTTTCTTTCTTACTAGACAAGATTATCATTCCTACTAGATAGGAACATCACTTTTAGCTCCTACCATAAAGGACAATAACCAAATGCTACAAGTGCTAGATCTCCCAAATATAATGGGGCATATTCCTTAAAATTCAACCACACCTTTCACCCAAATGTCAAAACTCTGACCTAGACATTAATTTGGTTCCTTTTACCATCTCTTATCCTCAGTTTCACTGTCATCAGAATTTCCTTTTAGAAAAAGATAATTTTGATTAGAGGGCACCTATGAACCCTTAATTTTGCACCCTCCAATATGCGTTTAAACTTTAAAAGCACTTATACTCGATAAACAAACCTCCAGAAGCCAAAAAAATATAAAAATGGAAAAATCAAAATATGTCTTTTTGACATTTGAACCCTTTCAAATCATCTAGGACTAAGTAACAAATAAAATGCAATTGGAATCGTGAAAAACATATGAGAAACAAACACGACATTGCTGTAGAGACCTTATGGCGCCGCAAAGCCCTCTACGACAACTTTGGTGAATTCTCCTATTTTTGCAATCCCACATTGGAATTTCAGTGTTTTCCTCCTCCAATCTCTCCCTATATATAGAAGACCTTTCTACACTTCAAAAGACCAACTTTTAGATCTTGAAAAGCATTAACTTCAAGCAAACTGCTTTGCATTTGCTCTTTGCTTCACAAAGCAAGTTGGGGGGTTTCTCCTCGATTCCTACTCAACTAGTTAAAGGCTTTTTGCTTACCTATTCGAGGCAAGTCTATTGCCCAAGGCTCTTATTAGGAGGTTTCTCCTTGATTCTTACCCGATTAATTAAAGGTTTTTCGCCTGCCTGTTCGAGACAAGTCTATTGCCCAAGGCTCGTGTCCACTATCTGAGGCTAGCTGTTGCCTACCATCCGAGGAGAGCTGCCACACCATCCGAGGCTAATCACCACCCACCATTCGAGGCCAACCACTATCGGCCATCCAAGGCAAGTTGCCGCATTGTCCAAGGCTAGTCATCACCCGTTCGCCTTAAAATGTATTGTCCAAAAAGGCTCTCGAAGCAAATGGGGCAATTGTAGTATATTGAAAGCACCCAAGGTCATATCTCTCAAAGAAGTGCAATTGGAAAATATTTATTTTTCTAACAACAAGTAAAGAATAAAAGGATTGATTCAAATTTATAATTTAACTTTGAGAAAAAGAATATTTAAAATGCTGAAATTAAAATGCAAATGATTATATGGATACTAAAACTCAAATTCTATGTATGAAGGTGTCTAGGGTTTTGACTTCATTTATCAATCCTATATGTCCATAAACCTACCCAAATGATTATGTTTCTAGTTAATTATTTCTAATAATTGAACCAATTGAAAACAATTTATTAGCTCTTGCATTCATAAATTTTATTCAATGAATCTTCTCATAAGAAACTAAAAATTAATTCCTATGACTTATGTTTCTAATTCATCCTAAGATTCCAATTGAAATTATTTTTGGTATTAAATTTCATCTCTCAATCCTTCATTCAATACCTAAGTTAAAAAAATGGTGGCCAATCAATTGTTCATGATCACTCATTCAATTCAATAAGGAAAATTGAAACATAAACAATTTGGGTGAAAACTCAATCATATAACAATCATGATAAAATTCATACAAACCCTAGGCTAAGATGAAATTAGTTCATGGGAACACCAAAAATTATCATCTCAATTTTATTATTCTCCCAAGAATTCATCAACTTAAGAATATTAATCATCAAAATTCCAAAGATTAATAAAACAAAGAATAAGAAATTGAAACCTCAAATTCTGCACTTTTGTTTTTATTCAACACCTTGAATCTTCACAAAAGATTCTCAAAAATAATCTCAAACCTAATCTAAAGTGTTTTTTATCTGAAAATAATAAAAAAATGTAAATGAATGGATGTGTTTTTCTCTCCCCAAAATTGCCAAATCTTGTATGCTCTCCTTAAAAATTACACCTCTAAAAATAAAGACAAGAATCCCTAACAAAAACTCATGCTTTTCCTCTTATACCTATTTCAAAATAGGGTTTTAAGTGCCTAGAATCGGTATGGGCATGTGGCTTCTTTAACATGGCCACACCAACTCTGGTTGGGCTTTTCCTTCATTAGCAACTTAAGGTTTGATTGGCATGGCCCTGCAGCTCCTCTAGTATGGTCATGCTGATCTAAAGCTCTTCTTTTTAGCTCCTTTAAAGAATGCTTGCCTAGCCAATCACAATAAGAAAAACAGTGTTTATAGGCTCAA
The DNA here is from genome assembly GCA_947687605.1 of Reutealis trisperma. Lineage (NCBI taxonomy): Eukaryota > Viridiplantae > Streptophyta > Magnoliopsida > Malpighiales > Euphorbiaceae > Reutealis > Reutealis trisperma. The sequence goes on from CANTUT010000977.1 coordinate 1,056,730, forward strand.
AAGCTCAATAAGGTACGATAAGGTCTATCTTGCTTCACTACAAATTAGAGGCAATCATAAACATAATTAGATCATAACAGGTGCTAGTTATTTGAAACATTCACACTAGAGTGTGAACCTTTAATTTTGAACCTTCTAGTATATGTTCGAACCTTAGAAGCACTTAGACTCAGTAAACAAACCTTCAAAGGTCGAAAACTCTCAAAATGGAAAATTAAAACATTTCTTTTTGACATTTGAACCCTTTAAAATCATCCAGGACTGAGTAACAAGTACAACGCAACTAGAATAATGTAAAATGGATGAGAAATGAGCGAGAATGGGCAAAAATGGGCAAAATAAACAAAGGAGAGGCTAGCTACTACACAACTCTATGTGGTTGCCACACAGACCTATGTGGTATCGCACAGCCTTATGCGATTACCACACAACCCAATGCAGCACCACATAGCCATATGTGGCAGCGTAAACCCCTCTGCGGCAGTTCGAGCATATTTTTGTTTCTCATATTAGAAATTTATGCCTAAATGCTTCAATCCTCCTATATATAGAGGGCCTCTCTACTCTTCAAAATACCAACTTCCAGAGCTTGAAAAGCATTACTTTAAGCAAAACACTTTGCATTTGCTCTTTGCTTCGCAAAGAGAGTTAGGAGGTTTCTTCTTAATTCCTACCCGAGTAGTTAAAGGCTTTTCACTTGCCTGTTCAAGGCAAGTCTTTTGCCCAAGGCTCATTTTTCCAATCTGAGGCTAGCCGCCACCCATCATCCAAAGCCAATCGTCGACCGCCATCTGAGGTAAGCTTCTTTTCCTTTAATTTTTTGTTATCTAAATTTACTTGCCTCTTTTAGTTAGTTAATTAAATTGATTCATCTAGGTTGCTAGCTAATCAACTCGGTAATCAATTAAATTAATTAATTAACTCAACCCTCTTTTAATCAATCAATTAAAACATGATAAAGTGGCTAGGCAAAACTAACCCCTTCATAAGAAGGGAGAACTGCATGGGTTTTGATTCCCATTCAAAGGAATATGTAGGCATGCTTGGTTCAGGCATTGAATCCAACTAAAATTAACTAACTCTTGCCCCTATCACTTTCTTCACTTGCTTTTATTTTGCTTTCCTTTACTTAGTTATTAGGTTTAGTTTGGGGAATGTTGACTTCCGTAGAATCCATAAGGGCTAGAGGAGGTATCTTTAAGTTTGAATTTCATTGTAATATTGACTCTCTTTTATTTTGAATTCTAATTATGTATAAACTTTATGGATTAAATGATCATGCATATTATAAATTGTCCATGCATTTTAATTGTTCATGAAATATATTTTAAGTTACTTTTATATTATTTGGCTAAACTTATTTTGTTAAATTAAATAAAAAACCTAGTCCCCGAATCCTCTTTGGTTTTGAGGCTAGTGATATTTTTCCTTTAGGTAATAATTGGAGTCAAATGGGTTTTTCCTTATATTTTCCCAAATAAAATAAATTAAGATGGCAACTCTAAGAAATAATTTTCAAACCTATCAAAGATAAGCCCGAGGGCTCCCTTGTGAGTTCTTTCCCAAATGAGCATTTCAATTCCCTTTAGTGGATCAGATCAATGCTCAAGTAAGGCCTCACAACTGGTGACTCCACTAGGGAGTGACTTTCTTTTAATAAAAGGAAAAATAAGTGGACTACTAATTGATTTAAAAAGAGTTTGGCCTTTTGATATGGTTGTGACTTTGTATGCATCAACTGCATAGGCTCTTTGCCATTCAACTCAGTTTTTGAAAAATAATGGATAGTGAGTGGCATTGAGTGGGTAAAACTCCTTAGGTCTATTTGCCGATAGTGAAATCATCCACCTCACGATGAATCCTTTGATTCTTTCAAAAGTGTATTGAGCATGTACATACTGCTAGACCCACGTGAGGCTCCTTAACTCACATATGGTTAGGTATATCGCTGCTCCAGTGTGATGGGTACCCAAATCAAGCCACCCTTACCCTATCATGTAATGAACTTAAATCCTGACCTTAGGTTATATGTACCATAATTAAAACCTTACATCTTTGCATTCTCATGAAATATTTTCCCCATGCATATCATGCATCCATACTGTATAACAAAACATGCATTCATCTCATGTCTTGGTCAAACCTTAAACCGAAGAAGGGTCAAACATTCTTACTTCCATTCAAATACTACCCCTATAAACGCTCTCTGTATCTAGTAACCTTTAAACCATTACCACAAACCTTAAACACTCTCACCTCTATCCCATTCACCTTCGCCCTTACAAACCTTAAGCCAACACCACTAACCTTAAACACTATTACCTTAACCTTACCCAAAATGTCTTCACCCTAAATTGTAACCTAAAAACATCTTTATCCTCTTTTTTACCCATACCTTGCCAACCTAGCCATAAGACACTGTTGCCCAACATCCTTGGCCCATTACCTTTAAAACCAATCCATTACCCCCAGATTGACAGATGCCTATAGCCCATACCCCCAAATTGATAAATGCCTATAGCCTATACTCAAATCATCAAGACACTACCCTAAACACAATACCTTTAGCCCAACACACTACCCTAAGCCCAATACCTTTGACCTAATACAATATCCTAAACCTGATACCTTTGGTCCAACACACTACCTTAAGCCCAATACCTTTGACCTAACACAATACCCTAAACCTAATACCTTTGGCCTAACACACTACCCTAAGTCTAGTGCCTTTAATTCAACCTGATACCTTAAGCTTGAGACCTTGACCTATGGAACCTTAGGAAATACTCAAAAGCCTAAATGCACTTAGCTCACAACACCAAAAGGAATCTTTTTTCTTGAAAGTTTGCATGCCCATCTTCTTGCTTCATTCCTAAGTACTTACTTTATTCTTTGACTTAGTTCGTAAGGTACCAATGGCAAGCTTGACTGACATGGAAGCTCTAACCAACCTATTCAAGAGGCAAGAAGAGAACTTTTAAGCTATTCTCATCTCTGCCCTAGACACTCAATGAGCCAATTTCAACTAGGCTTTAGCTAGGCAACAATCTAGTTTTAATAATACCATAATCCATTTTACTTCTACTTTCACTAATGCTTTAAGTTCCCAATGCCAACTTATCATAGATGAAGTGAGAGGAATGCTGAACCAAGCCAAGCCCATCAATGCTACACTTACCATTGACATGACTCATAATTTTATATCCTCAATCTCAAACGCCAATGCCATTCTAGCCTCAACCATGCCATCAATCATATATACTAACCTTGCCTCTTCCTTGAATCCTTTTCAAAGCAAGGAAAACCCCACCTTTTCTATTATCAAGAGACCTTTAGAGCTCAATGTTGATGTAGTAGAGGAGACCCCCATAATGGAAAAAAGGTATAAGAAAAGCAATACCTCCACTCCCTTTGCCTCCACTGAATGAAAGGATATGGACACCTACACTCCCATTATTGATGTCGAGCTGGAGAATACAGAGGTAGTTGCCATAACTAATAAGCAACCCTTGAAATCTCAACAAAGGGCTTTCATAGATTTGGGAGTTCCATTAGTAGTTGTTTATAAGAAGGCTCTAGAGGCAAAAATGGTAAAACCCTTTGAACTAAGAGTCCCTCTTACTCCCTTACTAAAGAGCTACTACCCCAATGAATATTGTGAATATCATCAAGGAGCAGGGCACCACATCAACGCATGCAAAGCTTTGGGAGATAAAATCTAAGATCTGATTGATAGTAGTTGCATCATCCCTCCTAAAGTAAAACCCAATTCAACCCCATCTTACCTCAATTCCAAGTGGCATAACATGGAAGAGTTCAAGTTCGACTAATCTGACCTATCTGAGATTGAAATCCAAGTCTAAGTTTGAGTCTGTGTCCAAATCTTAAAGTTTGAGTTTAAATTCAAGTCTAGGTCTGTCGACTTATTTTCCTTTTCGAATATTTTTTGTCGATTATGTTATTCCTTTTTTTTTTTTTTGGTTATCTTGTAATAAAATTTTTCATTGCAATAAAACATCCACATTTATTTATGCACTTGTCTTTTCTTATTTTAAACATGGATGAGCTTTTCTCTTTAAAAAAAAAGATGAATAAATAAATAAAATGAAAGAAAGAGAGAGAGAAAGAGGAAAAGAGAAATGAATAGTCCATCACAGCTAGAACATATTGGGAATTGAGGTGCCATCGACAATGCTTTACTAGCTCCTAACCAAAGAAGGTCAGGAAATAGACCTCTCATTAAAAAGTTAAAGCACAAAATCAAACGATATGCCTTAATAAGGGGCAACAAATCATGGTGGAATGTTTTCTCCTAAATTTCATTAATCTAAGTTCGCTAAGTTAAAAACCTAAAAAAGGCGGCTTAGGCAAAAGTTTGAGCTAAAAAAGAGAGAGAGAGAGTTCATCCTAGTCATCTTCGTTCATATCATTCAAAGTTTGTCAAATCATCTTTACTCAATCCGTCTCATCTCATGTCTTCAAAGTCATCCTTCCTCACTAGCTTGCTCATTCTCTAATATGCCCTTATCTCATAATGGAGGCATGTCTTTCTAGGTCATCATCATCTTTTATTAATCCATCTCATCACTTAGCTTAAAGAGCTTAGGCATAATCTCTCACATTGCTAATCTATCATGTTCCTATCTCTCATTGGGAGCATAATCCCCAAGTTGTCTCTTTTCATCAGTCCTTTAACTGCTCCTTAGGGCAACTTCATTTCATCTAGTTTGTCATATACATTTAAGCCAATAAAGTCTCACCCTAAATGTCTCTTCAATCTCAAAACGACAAGGTTAGTTTGGCTTGTTCTTTTTCGTGAATCATGCTACAAATAGCAAAATCATACAACCTCCCTAACCCTTTTCAGAATTTCCGACCCACCTTTGAACCTCAAGCCAAAACCAAAGATCCTAAGTTTTTCAAGACTTATCATCCTCAAAGCCAACTTTCTCTAGCATAACCAAAATAAAATCATGTCTCGTAAAAGGACTTGAACTAATCAAGGCCCATTCCATGTCTCATTGGCAAAATCTTATCATCCTTGAAAAGACCAAGCCTCTTTGGCAAATTACATCACCCATAAAGTCCAATTGAGTCAAGGCCTGCTAACCATATGATGGGCAAGAAAATATGATGCAACCATGTCAAAGGGTAAACCCTCATCCATAAGCCTACAACCAAAACCTTTATCACTATACCCGAGATAAAGCAACCACCTTCCAAAAAGGTCTAAAGCATCCTTGTAGAAAAGCCCAAGCTGACAAGCTTTCCTCAAAACCTGAAAGCCCACACCCAAAAACCTTCACTATAAAGCCCACTCCCTAGGAATCTTCACCTTAAAACCCAAGCAAAAAAAAAAAAAAAAAAAAAAAAACCTTCACCATGAAGCCCAAGCTCAAAAGCCTTCAACATAAAGCCCAAGCCCAAAAGCCTTCACCATGAAGCCCAAACAAAAAAAGCCTTTGCCATAAAAACCACTCCCAAAAAGCCTTCACCATGAAGCCCAAACCAAAAAGCCTTCACCATGAAACCTAAACTAAAAAGCCTTCAACATAAAGCTCAAGCCCAAAAGCCTTTGCCATGAAGCCCAAACCAAGAAGCCGTCACCATGAAGCCCAAGCCTAAAAGACTTTCACCATGAAGTCCATTCACAAAAAGCCTTTATTTATGAAGACCATAATCTCCCCTAAGGCCAAATCTGACTAAGCCTTCCCTAACTAATTTCTTAGCCTGACCTATCCTCTAAGCTAGACCTAACCGAGCCTAAAGCAAAACTTGATCGAGTCTTCCAAATGAACTCCCTAAAGGCCATAACCTAATCGAGTCTTCTAAACCTAACCAAGCCTAAGGTAGAACTTGACCGAGTCTTCCAAATAAACTCCCCAAAGGTTGTAACCTGACCAAGCCAAAGTGTTAGACCTGAATAAGCCTTCTATATAAACTTCTCTGAGGATAAGACCCACAAGTTGACCTTCCACAAACCTTCCAATCTAATCATCTTTAAAGATTTGACCCTCCTGATCAAGCTCTCTAATTTAGCCTTAAACCAAATCTTCTCCAAAGTCAAACCTATCTAAACTGAATAGCCTGATCTTTTCCAAAACCACACCTTACTTGACTTTCCAGAATGACTTTTTCTTAGGCCAAACTGATAGCCATTAACCAACCAATCTCATTCCTGACATGCCTATCTTCACCTCTAAGCTAGCCAATCAATCAAAAACCAAATGACCAAACCACTTTCCTCCATCATTCTAAAGTAGGGGTATCTCTCTTCTAAATGGGGGCATCTTTCTCCCAAAGATCAACACTTTTATATTGAGACTGACCCTTCACAAGTTCAAGGTATTATATCATTACATAATTATCTAGCATTTTTGCATTGAACAGGATCATGAATTAAGGCAAATTGTCAAAACTCTTGAAGAAAGTCAAATCATCAATCAGGTCAATATGAATCAATCTCTTTTCAAAAATCAATCTCAAGATTAGTTATCTTCATCTTCTTTCCTCCCTGACAAGATCATCATCATCATTCCTACCAGATAGGAACACCACTTCATTGATTCTTAGCAGACAGAGTCGCCTTCAAGCCTACTAGATAGGATCATCATCATCATTCCACCAGACAGGATCACTACTTCGTCGATTCCTACCAGACAGGGTCACCTTCAAGCCTATTAGACAAGATCATTACCATCATTCCTACTAGATAGGGTCATCTTCTTTCCTAGTAGACAGGATCATCATCATCATCATTCCCACCAGACAGGATCACTACTTCATCAACTACTACCAGACAGGGTTATCTTCTTTCCTACCAAACAAGATCATCATCATCATTATTACTAGACAGGATCACCACTTTATCAATTCCTACCAAATAGGGTCGTCTTCTTTCCTACCAGACAGGATCATCATCATCATTTCTACCAAACAGGTTCACCACTTTGTCGATTCCTATTAGACAGGGTCGTCTTCTTTCCTATCAAACAGGATCATCATCATCATTCCTACCAAACAAGTTCACCACTTTGTCCATTCCTACCAGACAGGGTCATCTTCTTTCCTACCAGATAGGATCATTATCATCATTTCTACCAGAAAAGATTACCACTTCATCGATTCCTACCAAACATGGTCATCTTCTTTCTTACCAGACAGGGTTGCCTTCTTTCCAAGATCATCATTCCTACTAGATAGGAACATCGCTTTTAGCTCCAGCTAGAAGGGACAATAACCCAATGTCACCAGCCGATAGATCTCCCAAATATACCAAGGGCATCTTCCTTAAAATTCAACCAAACCTTTCACCCAAATGTCTAAATTTTGACCTAGACAATAATTTGGTTCCTTTCACCATCTCCCATCCTCAAGTTCACTGTCATCAAAATTGCCTTTCAGGCAAAGATAATTCTGATAAAGGGGCAACTGTGAACTCTTAATTTTATACCTTCCAGTATATGTTTGAACCTTAAAGCACTTAGGCTCGGTAAATAAACCTTCAAAGGTCAAAAACTCTCAAAATGGAAAAATCAAAACATTTCTTTTTGATATTTTAACCCTTTCAAATCATTTGAGACTGAGTAACAAGTACAACACAACTAGAATCATGTAAAACGGATGAGAAACAAGCGAGAATGGGAAAAAATAGGCACAATGGATGGAAGAAAGGTTGGCTGCCACACAGCTATGTGTGGTTGCTGCACAGACCTGTGTGGACCGTACAGCCTTGTGCAGTTGCCACACAACCCTAAGAGGTAGCGTAAATCCCTCTACAGTAGTTTGAGCATATTTTTGTTTCCCACATTGGAAATTTGTGTCTCTATGCTTCAATCCTCCTCCTATATATAGAGGGCCTCTCTACTCTTCAAAATACCAAATTCCAAAGCTTGAAAAGCACTACTTCAAGCAAAACATTTTGCATTTGCTCCTTGCTTTACAAAGCGAGTTGGGGGGTTTCTCCTTAATTCCTACCAGACTAGTTAAAGGCTTTTCACCTGCCTTTTCAAGGTAAGTCTTTTGTTTAAGGCTTGTTTTTCCAATCCAAGGCTAGCTGCCACCCACCATCTAAGGCTAGCCACCGCCCACCGTCCAAAGCCAGTCGCCACCCACTGTCTGAGGCCAACCATCACCTGCCGTCCAAAGCCAGTCGTCGCTTGCCATCTGAGGTAAGCTTCTCTTCCTTTAATTTTCTATTATCTAAATTTCCTTGCCTCTTTTAGTTAGTTAATTAAATTGATTAATCTAGGTTGCTAGCTAATCAACTCAATAATCAATTAAATTAATTAATTAACTCAACTATCTTTTAATCAATCAATCAAAATATGATAAAGTGGCTACGTTAAACTAATCCCTTCATAAGAAGGGAGAACTGTGTGGGTTCTGATTCCCATTCAAAGGGATATGTAGGCATCCTTAGTTCAGGCATCAAATCCAACTAAAATTAACCAACTCTTCCCCCTATCACCTTCTTCACTTGATTTTATTTTGCTTTCCTTATTTAGTTATTAGGTTTAGTTTGGAGAATGTGTGACTTCCCTAGAACCCATAAGGGTTAGAGGAGGTATCCCTTAAGTTTGGATTTCATTGTAATATTAACTCTCTTTTATTTTGAATTCTAATTGTATATAAACTTTATGGATCGAATGATCATGCATATTATAAATTGGTCATGCATTTTAATTGTTCATGAAATATATTTTTTAAGTTACTTTTATATTACTTGACCAAACTTATTTTGTTAAATAAAACTGAAAACCTAGTCCCGAATCCTCTTTGGTTTCGAGACTAGTGATATTTTTCCTTTGGGTATAATTGGAGTCAAATGGATTTTTTCCTTATATTTTCCCAAATAAAAATAAATTAAGGTGGCGACTATAAGAAATAATTTTCAAACCTATCAAAGATAAGCTCGAGGGCTTCCTCATGAATTCTTTCCCAAATGAGCATTTCGATTCCCTTTAGTGGATCAGACCGGTGCTCAGGTAAGGCCTCACATAGAGAAGTTTAAAAAAATTTCCGCAAATAACAAGATTATTAATTAACTCCCAACAATTATGCCATGAACAACAACTTAACACAAACACAAAAGAAAATAACTAGACATCAAATGGGCAATTTCACCCCACACTTAGAACTACATATTGTCCTCAATGTGGACTAAGATATATAGTAAAGCACATGAGGTAGAAGAAACCTGGATTGTGAGTTAAGGATGAGAAGCAGAGTGCATACAAATTTTAGGAATTGCCTTTAACACAACACTTAAACAAAAGTCTAAACATAAAAATAACCATAATAAAATGTTAAAAGTAACAGTATGAAAATTAACAAAACAAAAGTAATAAAATAACAAAATACACTAAGCTGCTGACTTAAGGAAAATGGAAGATAAGGATTTGGTGGTGGAGGAGGGGTATAAGTGATACGCATATAGGCAAAAAGAGCATCAAAGTGAGCATCTAAGTTAGCTTCCATCATAATGAACCGAACCTCCAACCTATTAAATTTATTCACCATTGCTGCTTCCATATCATTACTTCGCTTCCAATAGATGATATTCACTAGCATTTCCCCCTGTAGGTGGTAACAGCATAATAGAATTAGGATCACCGTCACACATTGGCTCTTTAGCATCTGTATCCAAATTCACATTCTCATCAATATCTTCTTATTCAACTCCCTCAACATGCCTTGACGAGCTAGCTTGTCCTTTATTTCTATGCGTGGTAACATACTTCTTACCTCGCTTTTCAACCAAACTCATATTCAGCACAGTTTTGAAGTCCACAGTTGTTTCTCTTGCTAGTGGCACCAGATTAGTGGTAGTAAGATCAACCACCCCCAATGTAATTGTAATCTTCAAAATCAATCCTCCAATACAAATAGCTCCACCTTCTATTGCAGCTACTCGTTAAAATTTTTGAGAAAACTAACCCATTATACAATATCGCTTAGCTTGAATGCACGAAAGAAAATGGAGTTTTAAAATACTTACCACCCCTACACTAAAGCTCTGCCCAAACAAAAAACTCAAAAGCACCTGATGAACATAACGCAAAATAGGATTTGACATTTCAGATGCCTTTAACATTCTTGGGTTACACTCACCGTGCCCACCAAGTACTTTCCACACCATATTAGGGTTATAATCCTTAAGGGCACCATAGCTAGCACAATGATCATTTAGAGTAAGGAGGATATTGAATACATCAATAGTCATCTCAAAATTTTGGTTAGCCAAGCAAAATTTAACTAAGCTAGCAAAATTTACTTCCATTCGTGGTGGCTTGTATGAAAAAGAACTCAAGAATTCAAGAGTTAGCTCACTAAATGTGGGAAAATTAATATGAGCATCCAGGACTCATGCTTTCAAATAAATTTTTCACCCTAAAAAACCATCCCAATGTTCTTAAAGTGTCCATATCAAAAAATTTAGACGGTATAACATTCCTAACACTAAGAATGGCAAACCGTGCTTCTTGCTCTTGGCTTCCAAATTCAATTTCTGGATATAGAGGAACTTGAGGAGTATGAGCTTATGTAGATGGCGAATCCTTTAGTGATGAATTTGTTCTTCTCTTCTTCGGAATAACTTTCTTATGGGCTAGCATCTTTGTACAAGGAGGCATCATGAAAAGGGAATTACCAGTGAATTTAGAGTGAAGATTGAAATTGGTGGAGAAATCCTTTAGGTAATTTGAACTTCAGATGGTGATGGGTAAATTCAAAATTAAAGAATAGCTATGGTTTTAGAGAGAGAAATAAGACGGCAATGGAAGAAGGAAAAGTTAGGGTTTTGGGTTTGAAAAGAAGGAAGAGTAGAAAGAAATAGAAAAGAGAAATTGAAGAGAGCATGAAAGAAAATAAAAATAAAATAAAATAAAATAAATGAAAATAAAAGAAAAGTTTGAAACTTACCTGGGTGCAGGTCGCGCATGCCTATGTTAATGAACTCACACGCTCGTGCAATCAAAGCTTGATTTTGTCATTTTTTTTTATTTTGTAGATCTTGCATGGGCTTGCAACTTCTTTAGCATGGCCATGCCAATTAAATCTTGTTAAAAATCACAAATTTACAACATGGCAGTCCCAAGGTCGATTCGCATGGGTGTGCAGCTTCTTTACCTTCATTAGTAGCTTGCGGTTTGATTGGCATGGCCCTACAACTCCTCTAGCATAGTCATGCTGATCTAAAGCTCTTCTTTTCAGCTCCTTTAAAGAATGCTTGCCTAGCCAATGTCAAATCACTTCAAGAATATATCCATTTACCTAATAAATAAACAAACTACACACAACTAACAAACACATTAAAAGCACCACTATAAAGCACAAAATCAACAATACATTACTAAATTAAACAACCAAAAGCACAATTAAAAATAATAAAAATATAACAAAACAACTAGCCCACACTTACATGTTGCTTGTCCTCAAGCAACTATCATGGCATAAATTAGGATTTTATCAATAATCACTGTAATTCAAGTACTTCTTTAACAATTCCCTAACACGAATGAACAAGTAATAACTCTTTTTTTTTTAAGAAATTAATTACCTCTATTCATAACTAACAAGACAAACTGCTCATTCAACTTAGTGTTTCTCTCAAATTGTTAAAAAAAAATTCATTTGCAACACTCAACCATTCTTGAAGGCAAACTACCATAAACTTGCTTATTTATCCAATCTCCACTACTAATTTCATTCAAGGCATCAATCAAAAGGTCTTTGTTTGTAATGGGGCTAGGGTAAACAGGGTAGGAAAAAGGAAAAGAAAAGTTCAATCATTGAGCATAAGAGCATTCAAAGATAAAATAATAAGCTCATAGATAAAGTACTTCCCCATCTTTCTTCCATATTATTCTCACAAAAAATTTGCAATAATAATATATTTTTAACTTCTATTTTTTAAAAATTTGTAATACTAATTTATTTTTAACTTCTCATAGATAAAGGGCTCAAGGATTCACGATGGCAAGGGTTAGTCATTATAGGAAAGAGCTCAAGTTTTTTGGCTTTGTGTTTGGGTATTCTTTGTAGGTGGGTATGTCCATTTTAGGAACAAAAGTTTTTAGGCCAATAAAAGAAAGCAATTGTTGCTATCCTTGGAGGAAGAAGAAAATGGTGGTTTTGATTACAGAAAGATCAACCAATATTTTTCACAGACGTCGCCAATTTGATCAGTGCTTGATCAAATAAGAGTTGATGGGTTGGATCTCCTGTATTGGGCATAAGTGATTTGAGCCTTTAAAGGAGAAATGATGGTCAAAAGGGCCAAGCATTATGCCTAGCGAAAGGGCCTCTGATGCTTAAGTTAGTAACAAGCTTCACTAGTGGCTAGAGAAAGAGATTTCTCATCTCTAATCCAAAAGTTTTTAGTGAGAGAAAGAGGTGAGAAAGTATGGAGTTCAATCTACCTAAGTCATGTGTTGATTCCTCCCTTTTGTATGGTTTTGCATAGGAAAAAAGTTGCATAGCTTTTTGAAGAGAAGAGAGAATGTCTCCTGACAGTGCATGATCCTAATTGGTGTAGTTAGTACAAGGGTAGTGGGCGCATAGGCACTTGTCTTGTCTTCAGGGATGCGTTAGGTGATTGGAGGTGTCAAGGTCTAAAGGTGAACCACTTGCTGGAGAGCCTCTCTAACACTTAATGGTGATGCCTGTACCAATAGCCCTCAGTCACACAAAATAGCTTGTAGAAGAAGTTACTTGAGACCAAAGTAAGACGGGGTCATGAGGAGGCTTCACTAACATGGGCCTAGAGCCTGGGCTTCTTGGACTTGTCCCTCTTGGGCCTTCTCTCTGGACTCCAATCTTAGTGTAAGGCCTTTGGCTTTATGGTGAAAAAGGATCTTTGGTATCTTAGGCCCATTAAGCTATTGAGCTATTTTTGTCCCCCATTACTTATTACTAAGACCCCACTATTACTACTAACCATTACCATTAAAGCTCATCTTCTATCTCATAGTCATATAGTTCTTCACTACCTATGTCTTCACCTCATCTACTAATTAAATCTATTCTTAGGCTAACATTTATAGATCCCCATCACTTTCCCAACACTCAAAAAATTCATAACATCCTTCATCTACAACCATCGTTACTTTACTCTCTGTATGTTAACAAGTTGTAGAGTATTACAAGTGGGAATAGTTCCATTCTAAATTTTTACAGAGGTGGCAATTCATGTTAGTGGGTCGTGTTCAGATCGTGTTGACCTATACCCCTAACACAATAAGGGTCAACACAAACATGATATGATTAGTTTATCCTATCAAAAATTTAAACACGAACACGATTCACTTAATTAATGGGTAACATAACATGATATGAATAACACGTTTAAAATTTTTAATTAATTAATTTTTTATTGTAATATTTAAAAATTTTAAATTTACTAAATTAACCCCTATTAATTTATATTATTACATAAAATATAATTATATATAAATTTATAAAGAAGATTAAAATAATTGTAATACCCTAGACTTCCATAGCTTACTAGAATTATTATAATGCCATAAAATATAAATTTTATGGAAAGAATGGCAAAGAAACGGTGATGGGATTAAAACGGGATCTTTTTGTGTTGGATGCATTGTTTGCTTATCGTGATCTGTGTATATGTTTATATGTGTTTAATTAAATTGAATGGACAATGTGACATTTTATATGGGTATATAATGATATAAGAAGACAAGAATTAAATTGCCAAAGTGAAATAAAGGAAGAGAAGTGGCATAAAAAATGCTAAGTATGAAATGTACAAAATGGGCTTATGGACTTTAAAGCCCAAGCCCAAGTATAGATGGCCCATTAGAGCTCACAAATTGGTGGAGCTTAACTCTACTAAGGTTAGAATAAATTAACTATGGTTAGAATGGTGAGTAATTGGGTTAGACACCAAAGTTGATTAGAAAGCCACCATATTTGACTAAGTCCATTTCTTAATAATGGTAGAAATCTCATCTCACCATCACCATTGTCCAAGTTCATTATTCTTTATCATTATTTATACTAAGTCACCATCTACCTAAGAGTGATCTTAGCCATCCACCCTTATTTATCATAGCCATCCATCTTAATTGAATCATAGCCATTGAAGTTGTGAGATTAAATCACAACCATCCATTTCCTTCCATATATAAGTAAAAAGATGCCAATTTCTTCTCATTTGACAAACTCACCACCAAAAACACAACTCCCACCAAAAGAAAAACTTCTCAACTTATTCATCACCTAAGGATACCAAATTATGGCTTTTCAAGGTGAGAAGTTGTGCTTAGTTGTTTCTTTCATTGTTTCTAACTTGTGTTTTGTGTATTGATTAAACTGGTTCCTTTTCTTTTCCATCTTTATGGTTCTGCCAAGTTAAACAAATTTAAGGGGGAATTAATTCTACATGTCCCTTACTGAAAAATGAGTATTGGAATTGAAAATTAGGGGTTAAATAAGTGAAAATTTGCTAGGGAAGCAAAGAGCATACAAAGAAGGAAATGGGAACCTAGGTTCGGCCTAAATTTGGATTTTTGAAGGAAGTGTATAAAAATTTATTTGGAAATTTTGTAGGTTATTTTGGGTATAGAATAATGATTTTGAAGTGTCAGATTGGATTAAGGAGGCTTGGTTCACTCTAAACAATTCATGGAAGCATAAACCTAGTTAAAAAGGGGAAATATGTATTCTAATGTTAGTTTTTGATGTTTGATTGATCATATGAGTTTTATATCAAGCCTATTTCATATTTCTATGATTAATTTGAGGATTTAAAAAAAATTATAGGTTTTCCCCAAATTTACCGTAAGTTGGGAAAATTAGGGTTTTATGAACAAAAAGGGTATAATTGAAATTGATAAATGGGAAATAATTGTCTAAATGTTAATTTGATGAATCCATGATCAATTTAAGGCTTGGATGGGAAATTAATAGTTTTTCCTAAATTATAGGGTTTATGAGATAAATTGTGAAATATGAAAGTTAAGGGAATTAAATTCTTTGGTGAAGTATTCGGCCAACCTAGAGAATGTTTGATAAAAATGTTAAAGTGGGAAATGTGAATATGTATGATATTGTTTAATGTGTCTTAACCATAATTTGGTGAAATAATGCAAATATGGTTGAGAATGGGAAAAGTAATTATAAGGTTAAGTTAGAATATGGTTAGTAATTAATGTTGAATTTGTGTAATGTGATTGTAGAATCAAAAGGCAAGGGTATTGCTCAAAATGCTAAGGAGCCTCACTTAAATTTGCTTTGAATATTAATTAAGATCTAAGGAGTGCAAGGTGAGTACTTAATAATATAATATGTCTTGCACTAATTGCTATGAAACTTTGTTGTTCAAACCATAATCATTGAAACATTCTAATGCCTTGATAAGCATGAATTGAATGAGCCATTTGATATGATATTCCTTGATGACATTTGATTATTGTGAAATCTACATGTTGAACTTGTAATGTGAACCATTATTGTTCAAACCATAATCGTTGGAAATATTCCAACTCCTTGATGAACTTGAGTTGCCTATTGAACATTGAGCCATTTGATATGATGCTTCATGATGATAATTGATTATTGTGAACCTATCATGATTGAATTCATAATGTGATCATTGTATTCCTTAACATGAACCTTATATGAATTTTCCTATTGAATGCCCATTGATAAGCAAAAATCCCCTTCTGATGTGGGGTAATACATCAGACCATATGCACTTGGTATAAGCCTGCAGGTAGGGCGAGAGAACCCAACCTCTATTAGAGGGGAATGCTTAACCGTAAGACCTTATCAATCTTACATAATGTGATACATATGAGTGAGCAAGGCTTAGGCCGCCACTCTTGAATTTATATGTGTGGGAAACATCCTGCTCCCAAGAGAATGTTATTTCTACTAAAGATACTGTTTCCATCTTAAATAAGAAATTAAGCCATAATGATAATATTGATTGAAATTGTTCCATAACTATAAAGAGCCCTCCTTGAAAATGGTCCTTGTACTCATCACACACACACACACACACACATACACACACACACACACACACACACACACACACACACACACACACATATATATATATACATATATATATGTATTATATTATTATGTACTCACTAAGCATTGTCTCATTCTTTAGTGGTTTAAATTTTTCAGGCAAGGTTGACATATTAGCAAAGTAAATTTCAAGCTATATTCTTCCGCTTGGAAGTCGCTCAGCTAGATTCAAGAATAGTGATTTTTTACTATGAAGACTATTATTCTAGAGCTCCATGGTTGTGAAAGGTTTAGTACAAAAACATTATCGGATTTACATGTATTGTAAATCATATTGTAACTACTATTACGATAATGTATGAAATAATGTATATTTGACTAATGATGTGAAATAAATTCTATAAATTTTACAAATGTGTTTGTAAATGATATTATAAGTGGAAATGATAAGCAAGTAATGAGTAAGAAGGAAAGGTAATAAGGTTACAATCTTGGGATAAGGTTTAGTATGATGAATGTTCAAGGATTAAAAGTTATATGAGATTCTACGGGTTTATGTGACTTTATGTCTCCCTAAGCTCTAGGACCATCACAGTTTAATAAGTGGGTCGTGACAATAATATTTATGTATACATATCTTAAAAGTCATAAAATATATTTGGTTGAATGTATTAATAAGTTAAATGTATCATTTTCGAGTTAATAGGTCAATCCGTGACACAACACGATTATTTTCGTGCCACAATTAGATTGACACAAAATTGACACCTACATGATAATCTCTAATTCAAACCCGCTAATTTCATGTTGGGTTCATGTCATATTTAATATTGCCGCCCCTAAATTTTTAATAACAATATTATATAAATATACAATATTACTAAATTAGTTTTTTATATAACATAATTATATTGTGAACCCTTATTTCAGCACCTCCAAAATTAATCTTGAACTCTTTAAAAACGACCGAAGTATTCTTGGCACAATCTGACGCATTTCTTATCTTGGCTGGACCTTTAGTATCAAATAGTATTTTTCTGAAATTGACTGGATCTTTTCTCAAACTGATTGTTTAATTGTTTTAAAATTAATTTCGAGTCTATCGAAGTTGACCAAAGAATTTTATGAACTCTGAAACCCCCGAAAACTGATTTGGAAGTCTCAAAATCTAGCTTCAGCAAAAAGCAAAATTTTAACTAGCAGTGTCTCCAAAAGAAATTCAATTACATTGCTATTGGACATCCAAATTTCCAAAACCCTAAACCAACCAACCTCTAAAAAAAACATCGCCACTTTAGCTGCCACCAAAGCAGCCACTAGCCTCTCTAGTGACACGCCACCGGACACACAAACTGCGCTGCCGAGAGGGCCGGTGGCGCTACTGGCTCCTTTGGTGGTGAAGTCTCCATAACCCTTTTTCCTGTTCCCAAAATGCCCCAATATGATTTCTCATCATTTTTTTTAGCCTTACCCTTTTTATCTTTTCACTTTTCCACTTCTCAAGTTACCCTTACTCCCACTTTTCTATAAATACCCCCTCATTTCCTCCATTTCTCCACATCTCCAAAGTTGATATTGATGGTTATCTATCAACTTTTCTTCTTCTCCCTCCACCTACTCTCTAATTAATTAATTAATCTTTTTAAGTAATTAATTATTTCACTCTAACCAAGTTAATTAATATTTTTAATTAACTAAAACTCTTTTCTCAATTAATCACTCAATTAATTAATTAATTAATTTTTTTAATTAATTAATTAATCACTTTTTAAAATCAAATTAATCATTTTTCTTAATTCACCCTTCCTCCAAATTAATTAATTAATCTTTTAATTAATTAATCTATCCATTATTTTCATTATATTAATTAGTTAATTAATTATTTTAATTAATTAATTAATTTTCCAATCCATCCAATCACTCGATCCCTATAAAACGAAATTTCGGTCCTATAAAACCCTCTGCCCATCAAAAGTCAAGGTATCAGCCTTTTTCTCTCAAACTCAAATCAATTAAATCAATATTGAAACCCCTCCACTTAATCATAGAATGAATTACATGCATTTTGGTACCCATTCAATGAGGTACGTAGGTACATTTGGAATCTAAATCGAAACCTCAAATCCAAATTCCAATCAATCTCATTTCTGCTTTTTAATTAATACAATTTGTGAATATTTACTTTAATTGTTTTACTAATTCTCATACACTATGCATTCGTATTATGCAATATTAATGCATTTTCTTTAATATCATCTTATAAATGTCATTTATGAAATCAATTTTTCTAAAGTTAAATTAAACTTAAGAGCCAAATTTAGATTATTTAAAACTAAAAATCTAGTCTTCGAACTCAACCTGATTCGAGACTAATGATTTTATCCTTGGGTAATTAATTAAAAATTAATGAATTTGAGTCAATTAGGTTTTTCCTTAATTTTTTCATTTAAAAATAAATTAAGATGGCGACTTCTAAAATCTTTTTCAAAAATCAACCAAATTCGAATTCGAAAGTTCTATCATGAGTTTAAATCCAAATAAGCATACCGATTCTTTCTAGCAAATCGGATCGGTACTCAGGTGAAACTTCACATATACACAAATATTATCGTAACTGTATTTTTACAGACATCTACATGCCTCTAATAAATCAATATATTCCTTCTTCCATTGCTTGTCATATATGTAATCAATTATTTATTCGGATAAAAAGCTTCTTTGCAGTTTTGCTTGGGAAAAAAGAATGCAATATACTCGCACTCTCCTTGCAAGTCTCATATTTATATATTTTTATTTCTAAATGCAGCCAAAGCCTTCACGATTTCTCATAATTTGGCAAGAGGGACAATACCAGCAGATGGGTCAATCATTGATGAAACTAACTCAAGGTACTGTTATTCCCTTGATTTTCTCTTTCCATATATTTTGGTGATTATATATAATAAATGTATTAAAATTTATCGTTAATCGTTAGAAAAAAAAAAAATCATTAAGAGGCGGATGTGTTGTACGATAGACGATGGGATAATTTTTAAATTTTTTTCTATTAATTTTTCCTTTTGGGTGAATAACTTCTAATGTGTTTTTGGATTGAGTTCGAATTTCAAACTTGCTATTCTTGATACCCTTAAATTGTTATAAAAAAATAAAGTATAATTACTAATTTGTTGTTGTTATTATTAGAGCGCCGATATTGCAGTTTTCATTTGGTTTTTCTTGTTTTCATTTTTTTTTATTATTATTATTGCATAAATCAGTACAATGTTCTCATTACATTATTATTTAATACTTTTTGTTTGAAAGAGATATTATTTATTATTTTTTTAGTACGGTAAAGAGAATAAAATCTGAGTTTACAGTGGTAATGGGGAGGGAATAGAATACATTTTACAATTTATATTTCCATCTCATTAACAATAGTTTAAGGTTCAAGTTGACGCTCATGATATTAGTATTGGTCAAGTTAAATCTAAAATTATTTTCTTGTATCAAATAGGTGAATGAATTTATATTTAATGTTTAATTAAATCCGAAAACAGCACGTACTGAACACTTTCTCAATTAATAATATTATATAAATAAGACATAAAAGAAATTAAATAATTAAATAATTATTTATTCTTATCCTATCATGTTATCTTCTTCTTCTTTTAATTTAACTTTTTCTTTCTCATTTTCTTTTCTCCTTTTCTATTACTTTCTTCTAAGACCAATAAGAAGTTTTTTATCCACCAAATCCCAAATCAAAATGAAATAATAATTCACTTCTTCAACACTTGGAATCGAAATCTATAGAAATATTAATTGAATGTAAAAAAAAAAAAAAAAAAAAACCAGATGTCCATTGAATTAATATTCATGGTATATTGTTATTACATGAATCAAAATCTTTGACAAAAAACCCAGCAAACCCAGCAAGATTAAATTTCAAAAACTTCAATAACTCAAGAACTTCAACAAATTTTTCATAAAATCCAAAGAATGAAACAAAGACCCCAAAATCTAAATATCCACCACTGATCTTATACTAGTATAAAGCTCAACAAATCAATTTTGCAAACTCTCAAATAGTTGCGGCGGCAATGGACGAAGGTAAAGCCTTCATGCGCAGCGGCGGTGAAGCTCAGATGAGTTTGCTTTATGGTTTGGTAGACACTTCTTCATTCATGCAATTGAAAGAGATGAGAGAGGGAGATGGGGAAGATCAAGAAAGAAGAGAGATGGAAAACTAGAGAAAATTGTGAACGCCTTGTTTGATTTGTGGGAAAAGGTAAAGAAATTGGGGTGTGAAAGCAACAAATTTAGTCCCAACAGGTAAAGACTTGTGAAAAATCTGTTCCTCTGTTTTTTTTTTTTTCATTTTGTATAAATATTTTGAAGAAATTTCTCAGGAACCAAATAAAAGAAAGAAATTTTTTGAGAAGGGGCAGTGAGAAACGAAGTGAGTCACCTGGACAGCTGGACTAGAAGAGTTATTCATTAGACATTTGGGTAGATGATTTTTCAAAAATTTTACTAGATTTTCTGGGTTTCAATAAATTTTTTTTTTTTTTTGGGTTTTAAGAGTGAAAAATTAATTATTATTATTTAAAAAAAAGTGAAAATTTAAATTTTTATTTATTATTATTAATTTAATATTTCTCTTAACTTCCTACTTTGATTTTAGATACATTGAAAATCAAATATATTAAACTAATGTTAAAACCTAAAGCTAATTTAAGATAAGAGAATGACTTTCGCTCTAATTGAACTAATGTTAAAATCATAAGGGCTAATTTAAATCTTAAGCCCATTAGTAATTAAGGCCAGACAAAAAAAGAATAATAATAAAAAATAAATAAATAAAAAGCTAAATTAGAGTGTAAGTGTATGGAAATTTTTTAACTAATCTTGGAATAACTATTTTTTTATATATCAAACTAATTATTGATTGATATTTTAATACAAATATGCTCGTTGTTTTGTGAAATATAAAGACATCAATACTCTCTTCATATTCACATAAAATTCTGTTATTACACCTCATGTGCACACAAGGTATATAGCTAAATCTTTATTGTGGGTACTATCGTCACTATATTTTTTTTTCTTATTTTATTATATTAAACAATCATGTACTATATTGTATTATATATTATTACTAAATATATATTGACAAAAATAAATGAATCTTTCAAATCTAAATCTCTTGTGATTTTATTTTATTTTTTATATTTAAATAAATCTGTCAATTTAAATAGCAAATTATTTGAAATGATTAGATTTTTGAAATATTAATTATTATATTTATTTTTATAATTTTATATATAAAACTTAAATAAAAAATATAATAATTTCAAAAGATCATCTATTTAAATAGAACCTTCAGAGAAGCATTTTTAAATTTCAGCGAAGGGAAATGTATTAATGGGTAAATATAACCTGTATTCTGCAAAATGGTAATCTCCAATAATAAAAAATTTGTTTATAGTTTTTTGGAGGAGCATTTTTGCTTCAAATTAAAATTAAAAACTAATTGAATTGACACTATCAGATTTTCTTTAGATTTAATTTTTTAAAAAATTCAATTCACTTTGATTTTACATATTTTTGAAAATTTCGGTTATTTCATTTTAATTATGCTCGTGGCCAAAAAAATAAAAACAATGAATCGAATCAAATTATATATATTTATTATAAGTATATTTATTTGAAAAAATTTATATACTTATTAATGTATTATTAGAATTGAATTTAAATATATTTTTATCTATATTTATGAATTTATTTTTCATAATTTAAATTAGTTTGGTTGGTTTAACCTTTTAGCTATTATTTTTGTTCTAATCAGTTTATCCTTCTTGAAATTTCAATTAATTCAATTTTTTTTTAATTTTAAACTAAATCAAATTGAACCAAACTATACTATTACCTTTCTTATATAAAAAATAAAAAATAAAAATAAAAATAATGGATGCAGGAAGTGAGGAGAACAAGGAGAAAGAGGTAGGGTCTACAATAGAAGAATGCTATAACAAGTATTTTTCGGACAATACCAAGGAATGGACCTTAGCTGACTTCTATGAAGCTGTTTGCAAAACTGTCGAGTACTTTATTTATACCTGGTTTTTTTATTTCATTAATTACGAACAAGACTACATGCATGTTCACTAATGTGGATATTAATTATTAATTATTTAACAGAGAAATTAACAAGAAGCTTAATAGCACTCAATTTTGTGTGCCAGATGCTGAGAAACTCAATGAAGTGTATCGAGTAAGTCATTAGTTTTTTCCCTCTAATTTTTTTTTTCTATTTATTCGTTCAATCATCAAACTAATAAGTTCTTTCTTTTTGAAAAAAAAAAATAATAATTGAGTGATTTGGGGTAAAAAATTAAAAACTAATTTATAGTTATACTTGTAACTAAAAGTAGATTTGTTCATGGATTGGACCTCGTATCTCAATATTGTTTACAGATTGAATGGATCATGCTTTTAGGAAATTAGACATTTTTCAAACTCAAATTCGGCTATAAAGATATTTTTTTTTAAGCAATTGTAAATGACATATAGTTGAAGAATAATTTAGTTTTAGGAATTTTCATTCAATTAATAAAAAATATATAATCTGCAGATGAATTACAAAGATAAAGGAAAATCATTGACAAGAGAAGAGTTCCAAAAAATCCTACAAGAAGTGATAATACACACAGGCTTTACAGGTTTTGGTGGATCAAAAGACATACTTCTATTTCTCTTTGGAATTCCAGCAGCTGCCTTATTCATCAAGCAAAGGGTTGCACCAAAAGCAGTCCCTAATGATGTATTTATTCCTAGTGTCACCTCTGCCACTGTTTACCTACTTGCCAAGCTAAATAAAATATGACCCATATACATGCATATAATATGAATTAATTTCAAATTAATTTTACTTGTAAAAGTCAATTTGTATATATATCATGTGAGATTTCATTCTGGGCTTTGGATTGATTAAATTTCAACTATTACAAGTTGTTTTGGGCTTTCCCTAATCATGGATCTTTCCTTCAGATTCTGCTTTCCTGATCATGGAAGAAAAAACTTATATGAATAACCAATAAGCTTTTAGTTTACCGGTATGAATGAGATGATAGATTTTTTAATAAAAATTTATCCTACTCTCAAATTAAATCTCAATTAAAATCCAATTAAAAAAACTTATATCCACAGTAAAATTAAAATCAAATTTAAAAAAAAAAATAACTTATACGCACAGTAAAAACAAATATAATGAAAGGGAGTCTTAAAGGATAAATTTTTTCTAAAGAACCCCACTTAGAAGAATAGAACAATGGGAAAATTTGTTAGAATTTTGGGCTTATTGATTACTTTTATATTTCTTAAAATTACAGTTAGTATGATAGTCTAAAATATTATATTATATAATCTATATTAAAGGGCAATAATAAATATTAATGGACTGAGTTTAAATATTGTGATATGTATTTTGGATCTAAATGTGGGAGAAATCCTAATTGGATTTTGACTCCAATTAGAGTTATGATGGTAAAACACTAGTTAATTAGGTTCTTGCATAAATATCGGCTTTGTCCTCTCTCCCTTATCTAGGAGATATGTTAATTTCTACCTATTAAGAGCTTGTAGATTAAGAGATGATGAACATGGTTGTTCTATGAAGGCATGTGTATGGTTAATTATTATTTCCACTATTTTATTAATTAGGTTTGTGTTGAAACCATTTTTTGTTGATTTAAATCCTAGGCGTGTTAGAGACTCTTGAACATTTCACCCATTCTCATTTCTTTAAACAACTATGCAAGAAGCTAAGGGAACGTGGTTTCTTAGAGATTCCTAGATACATTGACTTAGTTTCTCCAATTATCACCAAAGACCAAAGGATTTGGAAATGAAAATCAAATTTACCTATAAATGTAAATTGGAGTACATTAAGTACAATGGAAATGTAAATTAAATTGTAGTGACCATAAAAATAAATGACAAAATCCTCTGAGGCTTGGAAATTGACAGGAAATAAAAGCTACGGAAGTTTGAAAAATTGGACAAGAAATAAAAGCTTTGAAAAGTTTGGGATAATTTGTTTGATTGATTTGTAGTCTGTGTTTGTTGATTATTGTGTCTTTTGTTGCTGTAGAAGCCTCTTGTAATTATAGTTTTTGGCAAGTAGTTGGTTTCTCTATTTCAGCTCCATTTCTCCCACTAAACCTTAATCCCCTATAATTTCGCCTCAAGCTCCATTTCTATTTTTTAACTTCCTACAGCCTCCAACTTTTCCATCCATTAAACACACTTCATGAACCCATACTCTGTTTTAAGCATTTAGACCATCGTTTCCTATTGTGAGAGTTTGTTTTTCCATGAGCTCAAAAATAATTACTTGGGTCCAAATTAATTATTTGGCCCAATAATCTCTATTAAACTTAGCCCATTATAAATATGAGTCCAATAAATGCCTTCCACAGATATTAGGTTAAATTTAAGCTTTCATCTGTTAAGTATTTAAGTTTGGACCTTTAGTCCATTCCCACAACAATGCAGCCCCAAGTAAAATTTTATCCTTGTGATATAGAATGGCAAAGAGAAGAGATGAAATCCAATGTTTCTTCTTCAAATCCACAGCCCACTCAATCTTCCCATTCTTCTATCACCATCCCAAGCTAAAGTCCTACTAAATCAAATATTTCAATTGTTGAAAATCTTTTTTCTAGTTTTATTTTCAACCCCTTTAGTAGAATCTCCCCATTTGATCTTCTATATTCCTTGAAAATTCCAAGTTCCTAAACAAATCCAAACTTTTTCATCGTCCCAACTAATTTCTAACCCTTTCTTAAATTTAAAATAAGCCATATTCTTCTCTAGCAGTTTCTTTATCTTGTCCAAATTTAAATCTATTTAAAGTTTCTTCATAGAACCCGTCTCCAAAGCCATTTAATCTTTTACAAACCCAAAGTTCTCGAATAACTCTCACTTTTAACCAACACAAAGTCCCTTCCCTCCCCAGATCTACATCAATAAGCTACTCTAATTTTGAAACTCACCTCATCCAAGTAAGTTTTTTTTTTTTTTTTACTCTCCTCTTTTTTTATTTTCTATTTGAAAAAAAAAATTCCCTTCCTTTTGATTTGTTGAGCAGTTAAGCCATCCTTACTGGTTAGTCTATAGCTATCGTCGGTGATGAATAGCTCACCATTGCCACCAACTCCCTCACCTCTGCTCCGCTCTTCAATGTCCAACCTAGGTATGTTCTTTCCTTTTTCTTTATTTGCTCTTTTTTTTATTTTCATTTTTTTTTTGGTTATGGTTGCCACCAGCCCACATAGCTCCATCGACAACCTCCCTATCCTTATCGACGACAAAGCCAACTGTCACCAAAGGAACACCTCACCACCGAAGCTTTGTGCTCAAGTCTAGGAATGCTCTTTGTGCTTTTATTTTTTCTAGATTTTGCATTGCTTTTTTCAATAAATATATATGAAGGAAGGTAAATACTTTTTAATTAGAATTCAAAATTTCCTATAAGACCAAATTTTTAACTAAAAGAGTAATGTACATAGGAATAGCTCAAGCATAAAGGATAGCACCAGTATAAGAGATAGCACTAACACAAGGGATATTACCATGGATGGAACTTCCAAATCCTCCCCTCAAGAGAAACAAGGTAAACTCTATTCTTGGTTTGGAACTTTGGGTGAAATATAATAAGAAAAGATCTGAAATTGACATGGGAACAAGATTTGGACAACCCAATGAACAAGAGACTTATCAAATCTCATGCTAAAATAATTGCTAGAACCCAAAATAAATCTTAAGACTCTAGATTTGATCAAAGTCTCTTGAAATTTAATGAGACTAACGGTTATATGACCCGAAATTATGGGTGTTTGGTTTGCATGGAAAATTTTTTTTTATTTTGAAATTTTTTTAATGGGATTTGAGGTTTTATAAAGGTGGTGGAGAGATAAGGATGTGGAGAATAATTTTTTTCTGGTTTAAATAGAGACAAGTGTCTCTGGAATATCCTTTTCAGGGGAAACATTATCAAATTTTCTATAAAATTTAAATGCAACTTAAATATTTTAAATTAGGAATTAGCATACTTTAATTTCAGCATTTGTATTTTTCATATCTATATTTACAGCTTCTTTTCCCATTGCCACCTCCTCTAGATGAGAGCATATTCCATAAATAATCAAATCTTAGCCCAAATCCTCAATGAACTAGAATAAATGAAAGGACTACACCCAAGTATAGAGATTGAGGTTATTCAGAGGCAAAAGAGCTCTTCTTCATTATAATCTCTTGAGTGGCCAGCTCTACTATGGAGGTTCTGACTTCCTTTAAAAACCAGTGACTACTTGGATATGATGAACTAGTTCAGTCTTAAAGTCTTAGTGTAAGCATCTCACCTTTAGTTACTTTATTTTCCTTCATTTGACCATTTATTTCTTTTGCAGATAATGAAGCCAAGGAGGAAGATGAAGATACAGACTCTTACTATCTCGAAAAGACCAATGCTTCTTAAAAATAAGCTATCACCACTTCAAAAAAATCTCTAAGCCATACAGCTTCTAAGACTTCCAAGAAAGGCACATCAGCCTATGCTTCTAATCTAGGTTTTCTTTCAACCACTACGCTGATGGGTTTTGTTTTTAAACTCCAAAGTGCTTGGACAACATTTCCATACCTTAACCTTTTCCTACTTTTACTTCACTAGGAAATTGATTCCTTTTACTTTTTTGGTTATAGGATTAAGTTGCCTTACTCATATTAGTCACTCATATTAGTCTTCTCCATAATCCTGCCACTAGCTTGGACTTCTCTTTTCTTACTTGTGCTACTTCTTAGGATTCATGTAGAGACAGATCAAGTAAGAGACTTTTTGACCGCCAACTACTCCTGGGTGTTGTCATAAGTAGCCAAGTTAGATTTTGGAGGTTAGACCCCTTATATATAGTAGAGTGGAAGGCACTCTTCTTCGTATGAACTCTTCAAACTCTTTAAACTCTACACTTTATGGATTTTTATTTATTTCCTGCATCACACTTGTAATTTGAATTTGACTTCGAACATTGATACAAGACTTTTGCATAAACTATGAGTTCAGCTTTGCCATTATTATTTTATTAAAAAAGTGGCCAGAGGCCTATTTATTATAAATTCTAGCCATGTTTTTAGTCTTGGATATGTCAGTGCATATACAAATTGCTTTTTTACAGGTGAAATTTTATGGCCACGGGATCAGTATGTTACTAACTTGCTCCTTTCATTTCCCATAAGGCGGGAAAATATTTTTCATAGTCCCTTGACATCTTTCTAGGGGCTAGTGGTAGGACAAAAACTTGGCTTAATGGGGCTTGGCATTTCATCATACTCCCAAGTAAAACAATCTTTGAACTTCTTTAATAACTCAATTATCTTGTTTTTTTTTTTTTTTTTTTTTTAATGTAGATAGGAGTAGACCTCTAATGTAAGTGACTTTAGATTTCTCAAGTGTCCCTAAGTTGAATTCTTCTTGAGGGTTTTGGATTTCAATTATGGCATCATCTAACTTGGGTGGAGTATCTATCAACTCATGTAATTGAATTTTCTTCACTTCCTCAAGATGTTCCCTTCTAAAGATGACTTCAACACCTATAGTCTCTTGAGCTTCTTTGGCTAGTAGCCTATCTAGAGCTTGCTACATTTGTGCCTTTAACAAAGTGGCTGTGGTTATCACCTTTTCTTGTTTAGTAAACTTAATTATCAACCTTTTTAATGAGGGGCTAAGTTATTGACCTATAATAAGGCATGATCATTGACTTTTGGAGGAGACTCTTGACTTGTTGTTAATAATCCTCCTAGTTCATAATGGCAAGTGCTTTTATTTCATCGATAATTTACCAATGGACATGTATTTCAATAGGTAATATATTACCAACCATGGTTTTTCTAATATTTATTTTTTATCGATAATCCATTGGGAAATTGGATTATAAACAAAAAAAAATATGTTATTATCGACGGAATATTCTATCAGTAACCTAACCTAAATATGCTTTAGGTTGCTACCAATTTTGTTTTGAACAAATTCATGCTAGAGCGGTACACATTGAATAGTTTGAAAGGCACAAACAAATGACCTAAACATGCATACTAATTAATTATTTCAAGTTATTCATCCTAAATTCATCATGCAATTTTAAGTGATGGAGATTCATATTAAGTTCAATTACATGCAAAAAATCTCTTATTTGCCAAGTTGCTTTTATGCGATCAAATATTAAAAACCTATATCTATAATTAAACTAAAATTAAAAGGGAGGGGAATTAAAAAGCAACCTTATTACAACCCATGAAAATCAAATTAACTACTAATCTAAGCTAGAGATCATAGGACTACCATAGAACCCATGGAGAGTCCTCGAAAAATACATAAAAATAATTGAAGTCCAGAATGCTTCTATTCTATTGGAAATGGGTAAGGACACATGGAGGGTTGCGCATCTACCCTAAGGACATAGAGGCCCTCCTGCATTTGTTCCTACTTCTAGATGGACCTCTGATGGATTTTGGTCCATTCAGGGTCTTCATAAAATGATGTAATTAATGAAATACTATGAACTTATAAAAATAACTCAAAAAATGATTAAATCATACAAAACAAAAATAGAAATGCAGAAAATGAATGAACACAATAAATAGAGATGCATGGGAGACTATGTGTCCTTGACATGGATGCATAGGCCTTCTTATGTCCCTCTCGTGGGACCATAAATGGGGATTCATCCCTTACCTTTTGGGTACAGGCATGGTGGTTCAATTTTAGGCCATTTCATAGATTACACTGTATAAAAGCATAATTTTCCATGTAGATTTGATAAATGATGCATGAATGAACAATAATAAACAATAATTAACTATAAATATGCTTAAAAATGAAATTAAACCACATAATTGAATAAATTCACCCCTTAAAATGGCCAAAAATTAGTATTGATTGCTTTTTGGTGACCTTAGAAGTGAAATTAACATTATTAATGAAATTAAACCAACAATCTAATATGTTATCACGATAGAAACAAAGATGAGAATAAATAATCATGAATATGAGTAAAAAAACAAATAAGCAATTACATGAATCCCCTTAAAGCTCCCTATCTATGGGCTGCATTAGGCCATTTAAGGTCTAATGGCTATGAGAATCAAAGGGATGGAAAGGGTTCAACCCTAAGATAATAGAAAACAATTTCATTTCATACCTTAATATTGATTCCTCTCATTATTGATTCACTAAAACTAAGAAAAAAGGCATTTGGTTTGTGTTTTTTCTAGGTCTCAAAGTTCAATCATAGCAGAGTGCTCTCTGCCTCCAGTCGTAGGTTTTTTTAGAAAAATGGCCAAAGATCCCCTCCTCTAAAAAAAAAAAATTCTTTTTAGTTTATATTTTCCATAAAAATCATTTTTAATTCATTTTTTTTATTTATGAAATAATTTTAAAAATAATATTATCTACCCCTTAAATCCCATCTAACCGGCCCCTGTCCCTATTTGTAGGGATTGGGAGGTTGGATGGTTTAAAACAAAAAAATGAAATAAAAGTGAGTTGCCAATAGGATAAGGGATGCATGAACCTCCATGCATCACTATCATAGATGTATAGGGGCATGTGTCCCGCTACAAGTGATGCAACCTTAATTTTAGGTCCCTCGAGTCTAAGGACCAAAATGCAACTTTCTAGCTTTTAAAGATGAAAATATAATTTTTCAAAGACCCTAAAACATGGTTTTCATGTTATTAAATACAAAATTATGTGAATTTTAAGAATTCATTGAAAATTTTTGAATAAAACCTAAAAACTCTCCCAAATGTGCCAAATCCTATAATCAATTCCAAGAAGAACCATCTGAGTCCTCATCATCAGGCTCTAAGGTTGAAAATTAAGCATTCAAACCCTTCATCCTGGTGTCTCTTCTTGCTTTACCTTAGGCATTCATCATAGATAATAATTATCTAGGGTATTATAATGATTGAGAGAAGTAAGTTGAAAGGAAGATTGCTTAGTGGTCACTTTTAATTTTTGTGTTAACAGGTCAACCAAATATATTTATAAGTTAACATAATTGTGAATACAAATTGTTATGAGATAAAAAGAGACTATAAATATGATACATAATATAGGAGAATGCATACTCTATCT
This sequence comes from Reutealis trisperma, assembly GCA_947687605.1. Classification (NCBI taxonomy): domain Eukaryota; kingdom Viridiplantae; phylum Streptophyta; class Magnoliopsida; order Malpighiales; family Euphorbiaceae; genus Reutealis; species Reutealis trisperma. The sequence continues at coordinate 1,086,911 of CANTUT010000977.1, forward strand.
ATTATCATCAAGATGCTATATATCCCTAACAGGTGTATAGTAAAGAGCTATTAAAGTATGCAGGTCACATGGTCTATTTGCCTAGTATGAAATGTCTATAAAGTTAATGGTAGATAGACATGTCTCATCATGTACTAGTGGTAGATATTTAAATTAATGGGTCAGACTCGAATTCGCTCATGATAGGTGTGTAGATCAAGATCCATTAGATATTAATTAATTATAAAAGATAATTAATTAGTATAAAATAATAATATTTTAAACTCAATGTTGGTTATTCAAAATTCTTCAGTGTGACATTTGGTCATTTAATTAGTGCACGTTGAGTCTAAATTGTAGGAATTACAAAATTCCCCAATGTTTGACTTACATCTGCTTTATTTCTTCTTGTCTAATTTTTATAACTTCTTCTTGATGAATTTCTATTGGGTCTTCTTGTCTAGTATGAACTTTGCACTCTACTCTTTTCAAGCGATCTATTTCAGTGTTACTTGCTTCTCCTTATCCTTTATTCAAAGTATTCTACTTTTATTTCTTAAGGCTCTTAAAGTTTTATCTATTTTTTGATCTAGAGGTACTATTTTATTATTTTTCTCTTGATTCATACAATAATCACTTGGTTTGTACAATAAGTAAAAAAAAAAAGGTATCTAGAGTAATATAAGCTTTGTTTCCTAATATCAACACCATCTTCCTTGATATTGCCGCCAAAAACTTGTTACCTAGCTATACTAAGCTTTGTAATGCATAGATCATATATTAGCAAGTTGTTTTAAATTTATAGAGTAAGGGATGCTGAACCCATAGGGAAGAAGATTGATTACTAGAGTCTAAAGCATTTGTATTATCTAGATAGTGAAATAACAATTGGATATGTATCTAGAGTAATATAAGCTTTGTTTCCTAATATCAACACCATCTTCCTTGATATTGCCGCCAAAAACTTGTTACCTTGCTATACTAAGCTTTGTAATGCATAGATCATATATTAGCAAGTTGTTTTAAATTTATAGAGTAAGGGATGCCGAAACCCATAGGGAAGAAGACTGATTACTAGAGTCCAAAGCATTTGTGTTATCTAGATAGTGAAATAACAATTGGATATTTTTTATTTAAACTAAATAAAGCAACAAAAAGCAAACAAATAAAATAAAATAAAAGATAACAAACAATGGTGATGAAATCTAGGATTTAGGTTGTGACATGATATTTTGCTTAGAATTTTGAATATGCTATGGGTCATTAATCATCACAAGATAAAAATTAAATACCACTTTCCCTAAGGTAATGAAAATGCCCTTTACAAGTTAAAGACATATATCCAACCAACCCCATCTGTACTTTCATGATTTAGTGATTGTACAAACCCATTAAAATATGTGAGTGAGTGTATGGTGTCTAATAAGCACTTAATTGACTACACTTTACCCCTTATTTTTAATAATATTTTATCCTTAAACTGAGTTTGATTTGTTTTTTTAGTGCTTTTCTAGAGTTCTTTTAGTTAATCTAGTGCCAAATGATACCACAAACCAAATGTGACTCATAATGGTGAAAGATCCAAACTAAAATGCTAACTTTTGGAAGAAGATGGGCATACATGAGTGGAGGCACCACTGAGATTTCACCCATGGGATAGACACCACTGAAATCCCATCTGGGATTCCACCCATGTGATAAGAGCAAATTAGAAAAAAAATCCAGTAGCCTCTCACGGGTGGAGCCACCACTGAGATTTCACCCGTGGGCCCTTGGCATCATAGCCACCACTAGAACCCCACTGGTGGCTCCAATGGTGTGAGGTTAAATTTCAGCAATATAAATCAGATCAGACAATATTTTAAAGGGGGCCACCATAGAGCAGAAATAGAGATTTAAGAGGGTTGGCTAAGCCCTAGAGTCATGGGAAAGGCTTGAAGGCTAGAGATATTGAGAATTTAATCAAATCAAAGATCAAGATCCAAGTGAAAGTGGAAGATTGAAGAGAAGATTTCAAAGAACATATTCAAGATCTATTTGAGACTTCTTCCTCTTTTATTTTCTGCATCTTTGTTCTTTAATTTTAATATGAACTAATTATATTTGTAATGAATCCTAATTTTGATTGTATAGATTGAAGGATTTAAACTTTAATCAATTCATCTTTGCTTGTTTTATTTTCATGATAAATCTTATTATTCTAATTAGTAATTGCTAGCTTATTGATTGGATATTGTTTCTATATTGGATGAGTAGAGACACCCTGATATAGATAGATCACTCATGAGAATAGAGAGTTGATTAGGGTGCTAGAGATAGACCTACAAGACTTCTTTGGATGTTAATCTCTTGAACTTAATGCTGCTCCTAGTTGATTATAGGTTGAGAAGTGATTCCCCTATAATATTTAGGAAGTTAGGGATTTAATCACTTAGGAAGTTAGGGATTTAATCACTTGAAGGATTTAAACTTTAATCAATTCATCTTTGGTTGTTTTATTTTCATGATAAATCTTATTATTCTAATTAGCAATTGCTAGCTTGTTGATTGGATATTGTTTCTATATTGGACGAGTAGAGACACCCTGATATAGATAGATCACTCATGAGAATAGAGAGTTGATTGGGGTGCTAGAGATAGACCTACAAGACTTCTTTGGATGTTAATCTCTTGAACTTAATACTGCTCCTAGTTGATTATAGGTTGAGAAGTGATTCCCCTATAATATTTAGGAAGTTAGGGATTTAATCACTTAGAAAGTTAGGGATTTAATCCCCTGAGAAAGGTTTTTATCTAATTTAGTGAGAGTCCAATTCAATCCATTGTTTGATGTACATAAGAAACTAGGGAGATTTATATCTAGATTAGCTTTGGCTAAATTATTTCCATCAATATCATTTACTTGCTTTCTTTTATTAGCTTAGTTAATTTAGCTTATTTTAATCAATCTATATCTTGATCAACTAGACAATAATCGAAGTTTGTGCTAGTACTTATACACTATCCTCGTGGAGACGATACTCATATACTCACTACTTTATTACTTGATAATGACCTATGCACTTGCAGTTTGTTAGTATGCATTTTGGCACATCAAGTTTTTGGCACTATTGCCAGGGATAGTTTTATAATATTAGCAATATTAATAGAAATTATTGATCTAGTTTTTATTTTTATATTTCCGTATTTGTTTTTGTTTTTGTTTTTGCTTTCCTTGTTTTATTTATTTTATTTTTACTGTTTTATTTGTTTTTTCTATTTTCTATTTTTGTTTTGTTTTAAGTTTGTGTTTCCAAAAAAAAAAAACAAGAGAACAAAGAAAAATTTCCCCATGGCTGATTGAAACTATCAGGACTGGAATTTTTACCCAAATACAGAATGGGGATACCAGGGAAATCAATATCACGATCATGAGTACATCTATCACACTGATTTCGTAGAGGAATATGGATAGGAAGCACCAACAGAGAAGTTATCCCTTGAGCTTGCACTAGAAAGATTCACAGCGTCTATAGAGAATTGGGTTGGGGAATTGGACAAAAGAAACAAGGCATTAGCAGTTGGCTTCCCAACTCAATTTGAAATGGACACTACATTGGAGGATGATGAGCATGCACAAGAGGAGCAGAGGTTGGAAGAGATGTTTGTGACTTTAGTGGGAGCTATAGAGAAAATATTTCAGAGCATCAAGACATCTCTAGAATACCAATAGACTTCTCTTCACAACTTAGAAAATTTCATTAGGCAGATTTTGGAATTGCTAAGTGAGAGATTTGAAGGCAATCTACCCAATGATACCAAAGCCATTCTGGAAGAGCAACAAAAGACCATTGCCATCAATTGGTTTTGGGATGATGAAAATGAAGAAGACGAGAATGGTAAGGCAAATTTGGGAATGCTACAGAAGGAAGTTGACGAGGATGATTACTTAAGTGAGCAATCCCAATTCTAGCAATGGGGCATGAATGGAGTGGATGTTGAAGAACTCTCTTTTGATGATAGTGAGTTATGGGAAAGCATGGAGGGGGAAGCTATGCATGCTGAAAATCACACCTCCCCCATTTTTTCAGCCCTCCCACTTTTTGAAGAGAATGATAATAACCCACTCACAACCCCGATACCCACCCTTCCTTTACCCCAATTTCCATCAAATGAACACCTAGCCACACATGATCCCACACCTTTGCCACCTTTCTTTAAGTGTGTAGTTGTTAGAGAATCAAGTATGTGGCTAGTACTTGTAGTCTCTAAATTTTCTTTAGAGAGGGAAATCTATTTTGTAGAGGTGTTAAAGCAAAAGGTTAGTGGATTTGGGTGTAGCATCTTGGAATTGCGAGAAGTGGCTGCCATTGGCAATGTACATGCTTTCTTTGGTGCCAAAGTTGAAATCCCTGCACTTAGTCTATAGGTAAGACTATTCGACGATGGTTCTAAACTCGATAAGCTTTAGTTTACACATAATGGAGAATCAAAAATAATTTTTGTTGCTGAAAGAAGGCTATGCAAAGGCCATCACTATTGCATATTCTTCTTTATCTTAGTTTATGGAGGTAGACAACACAAGGAAACCTCCAAGCCATTGGTGGAAGATGAATACTAATAATGTCCAGCTAATATGACATTAAAGAAGCGCTGAATGAGAGGTAACCTATTGATTTTTTTTTATGCTTACTATTTCTTTTTTCTTTTTATTTCCTTTCTTTTTTTTTTTTTGTTTTTATTTTGAATGGATCTTACTTTGGTTGTAGTTCAATATTTCTATGTGCAGAAATAATGATCATGGCAAACTCTACTTGGAAGGAACACCACACACGATTCATGTGGTACATCATTCAAGGCAGTTATTTCTCTCTTTTACTTTTTCATTTTCCTTGTTTATAACACATTGGGGACAATGTGTTACTTAAGTGTGGGGGAGAGGTATTTTATTATACCATATCTTTTATGAATCTTGCATTTAAGTGAATTGAATTTTGGCAATAGTTTGATTTGAAATTAACTTTCTCTAGTGATTAATTGGTCTAATTTTGCTATGACAATGACTTGTTGCAATGTGGATTGAATATGGTGGTCATGATTAGGAAATTAAATTTTTGCAAATCTTTTTGCCTGAAATTTGAAACTTTAGTTGCACTTTTTGAGCCTATTTTATTCCACCATTACTTTTGTTTTAGTTTAGTAGAAATGCTTAATACCTTAGGTAGCTTGACTGTTTTTCTTGAAAAAAACATAAGTATATTAAAAAAAAAAAAGATTATGCAAAGGACCTTTGAAAATATTTACATATTCTACTGTTCTTGACTCTTTTAAACAAAAAGGAGTTGAGAATATGAATAGTGCTAGTAGCCATTCGAATGTGTGATTCTAGTTGAGTAACCGGGGACCAGCACCATAAGTGTTTGCATTTGTGTAAAAAGGTTAGAATGACAATTCAAACAAGTCAGGCTCCTTAGTTAATTAAAAAGAAAACATAAAGTGAAATGCATAATTAATGAAAAGTCAAGTGAGTAGTCAAGCACCTAAGGGAAAAATCCTTATAAATCTACTTTGCTTGAACTTCTATCTCTATGGAATTATTTGCTCAAACTTGTAACTTTAGAAATTAGGTTTCAGATTTTTGAGATTTGTTTTAGAGATTTCTTAATTTGGCTACCATGTTTGAGCATTGCTGATTTCAAGTTGTTGTAAATCTTTTTGAATTTCTTTGACTAGAGAGGGTAGGTTTTATCGCTTACGGTTGTTATGATTTAATTTGCTTGAGGACAAGCAGTGCCATCTAAATTTGTCCATCTCCCTATGTGACAAATGCTAGATATACTTCCTCCATGAACCAACAACCTCTTTCACGTTCACTACTCTAAGTTTCACTATGGATGAGTGATAATGGTGGCCAAATACTACAACATGAAAGTTCAAGAATAATAGATTAATCTCATCAAGTAATTCCATAGCAAACTATTCACCTTAAGTTTATTGGAAGCACCCAAGGTCATATCTCTCAAGGAATTGCAAATGAAAATACTTGTCTCAATTTGATGCAAATTAAATGAAAAGAATTTGAATGATTTGAACGGAAATAATTGCAAAATAGGAAATTAAAAGAAAATGTGGATTAAAATGCAATAGGTTTAAAAACAATGAATGAAGGATGCCTAGGTGTGAACCCTTAATTTTGCACCTTCCAGTATGCACTTGAACCTTAGAAGCACTTGGGCTCGATAAACAAACCTTCAGAAGCCGAAAACACTCAAAATGGAAAAATTAAAATATTTCTTTTTGGCATTTAAACCCTTTCAAAATATCCGAGACTGAGTAACGAGTATAACGCAACTAGAATCGTGAAAAACGGATGAGAAACGAGCAAGAACAGGCGAAAATGGGCCAAACTGGGGCCCGTTGCCATAAAGCTCTGCGGCACTGCTACAAAGCCCTCTATGGCAACTCTAGTGAAATTTTGATTTTTTGCAATCCCACATTGTATTTGAACAATTTCTATGCTCCAAACCTCCTCCTATATATAGAGGGCCTCCTCACACTTTAAAACACCAATTCCTAAAGCTTGAAAAGCAATAACTTCAAGTAAAATGCTTTGCATTTGCTCCTTACTTTGCAAAGTGAGTTGAAGGGTTTCTCCTTGATTCCTACTCGACTAGTTTAAGGCCTTTCCGCTTCCCGCCTATTCGAGGTAAGTCTCTTGCCCAAGACTCGTGTCCGCCACCCAAGGCTAGTCGCCGTTTGCCATCTGAGGCCAGCCTTCGCCTACCCTTTAAGGCTAGCTGTCGCCCACCAAAGCTAGCCGTCGCCTACCATCCAAGGCCAGCTACCACCCGCCATCCAAAGCTGGCCACCGCTTACCGTCTAAAGCCAGTTAGTGCCTACCATCTGAGGTAAGCTCTCTTTTCCTTTAATTTTCTTTTAGTTTCTTTGCCTCTTTTAGTTAGTTAGTTAAATTGATTTGTCTAGGTTGCTAGTTAATTAACTTGGTAATCAATTAAATTAATTAATTAACTCAACCCTCTTTTAATCAATCAATCAAAACATGATAAAGTGGCTAGACTAAATTAACCCTTTCGCAAGAGGGGAGAACTACATGGATTCTGATTTCTATTCAAAGGGATACGTAGGCATGCTTGGTTCAGGCATTAAATCCAATTTAAAACTAACCAACTCTTCCCCCTATCACTTTCTTCACTTACTTTTGTGTTTGTTTCTTTGCTTTATTATTAGGATTAGTTTGGGGAATGTGTGACTTCCCTAGAACCCATAAGGGCTAAAGGAGGTATCCTATGTTTGGAATTTTATTTGTAAACTTTCTTTTGGACTATTACTTGTATTTATTATTAAACATGTGGAATCAATGATCATGTATATTATAAATTGTTCATGCATTTTTAATTGTTCATGAAATATATTTTAAGTTACTTTTATATTACTTGGCCAAACTTGTTTTGTTAAAATAAACTGAAAACCTAGTCCCCGAATCCTCTTTAGTTTCAAGGCTAGTGATCCTTTTTCTTTTGGGTTATAATTAGAGTCAAATGGGTTTTTTCCTTATATTTTTCCAAATAAAAATAAATTAAGGTGGTGACTCCTAAAAATAATTTTCAAATCTATCAAAGATAAGCCTGAGGCCTTCCTCATGAGTTTTTTCCCAAATGAGCATTTTGATTCCTTTTAGCAGATCAAACCGGTACTCGGGCGAGGCCTCACAATTGGCGACTCCACTGGGGACTAACTTTCTTTTAATAAAAGAAAAAAATAAGTGGACTATTAATTAGTTTAAAAAGAGCGTGGCCTTTTAATATGATTGTGACTTTGCATGCGTCACTTGCATAGGCTCTTTGCCATCTAACCTAGTTCTAGGAAAATAATGGATAGTGAGTAGCATCGAGTGGGTAACCCTCCTTGAGTCTATTCATCGATAGTGAAATCATCCACCTTGCAATAGATCCTTTAATTCTTTCAAAGGTGTAACGAGTATGCACGTACTGTTGGACCCATGCGAGGCTCCTGGACTCACATATGGTTAGGTATATCACTGCTCTAGTGTGACAGGTACGCAAACCTAGCCACCCTTACCTTTTCATGTAATGAACTTAGATCCTAACCTTAGGTTGTATGTACCATAATTAAAATCTTACATCTTTGCATTTTCATGAAATGTTTTCCTTATGCATATCATGCATCCATATTGTATAACAAAACATGCATTTATCTTAAGTCTAGTTTGAACCTTGAACCAAAGAAGGGTCAAACATTCTTATCTCCATTCAAACATCTCCCCCTTAAACACCTCACTTTAACCTCCATCCCATTCACCTTTGCCCCCACAAACCTTAAGCCATCACCCTAAATCTTACTCCTTTACCTTAGCCTTTAACCTAAACACCAATACCCTAAACGTAAACCTTACTCCTTTACCTTAGCCTTTAACCTAAACACCAATACCCTAACCCTAAACTTTACCCTTTTACCTTAACCTTTAACCTAAACACCAATATCCTAACCCTAAACCTTACCCCTTACCTTAGCCTTTAACCTAAACACTAATGCCCTAGCCCTAAACCTAAAACCTCATTTCCCTAGCCTTGACCTCAAACACCTTTAACCTTAAACATTGTTACCTTAACCTTACCCAAAATGTCTTCACCCTAAATTGTAACCTAAAAACATATCTACCCTCCTCTTACCCATACCTTGCCAACCTAGCCACGAGACATTATCGCCTAACATCTTTGGCCTATTACCTTCAAAACCAATCCATTAACCCCAGATTGATAGATGCCTATAGCCTATACCCCAAATTATCAAGACATTACCCTAAGCCTAATACCTTTGGCCCAACACACTACCTTAAGCTCAATACCTTTGACCAAACACAATATCCTTAAGCCCAACACTCGTGACCCATCACCTTTCAAAACCAGTCTGTTACCCTTAAGCCCAATAACTTTGGCCTAACACACTACCTTAAACCCAATACCCTTGGTTCAGTCTACTATTCGAAGCCCAAAACATTTACCCCATCATACCTTAAAACCCAAAAAAAAAAAAATGGTTGGCCCATTACACAATAGGAAGCCTTTTCTTTTAGGATCTGTGTGCCTATACCTTTATTACATTTTTTGTTCCATACCTGTCACTTACCTAGTTGCTTTAGTTTGAAGGTACTAATGGCCCACCCACTTGATATGGCTTCCTTGACCACACTTATGACCAAAGTCTTTAAGAAGCAAGAAGAACATTTCTAAGCTATCCTAGCTATTCAGCAAGCCTAATTCGAGGAACAAAGGCAACTCATCATTGAGGAAGTCTGAGCTATGATTAATCAGGCCATCCTTAGCCATCCTAACCCAAACCTTATCTTGAACTCGACTAATCCTAGCTCAAATTCGAGCCAAACCAACCCATATCTAAACCAAAGTGAGGAAGTTTTCTCTTATCCATACAATACATTGCTCATGAAGAAACTTGAAGCCATGGAAAGAACCATCAAATCCCTAAAGCACCGCGATGATCTAATTAATATGGACAGTTTAACCTTATTCCCTAATGCCAAGCTTCCTACTAAATTCAAAATGCATGAACTGGAGAGATTTGATGGAAACACTTTTCCCAAGACCCATCTAAAGATATATATGTAGGGGTAATGAAACCTTTAAGAGTTAGCGATGAGCTCCTTGCTCAACTGTTCAAACAATCACTAATCGGTGTTACCAAGAAATGGCTTCTTTCACTAGACAAGAGCAAGAAAAGGATATGGGATGATATCTATTGTGCCTTTGTCAAACAATATCATTATAACAGTGAAATGGATGTCACTAGGCATGACTTGGAAACCATCAAGCAGCTTCCAGAGGAGTTTTTCTCTATGTTCCTTACAAGGTGCAGGGCTAAAGCCACTCAAATGGTAAATAGACCAACAGAGCAAGAACAAGTGGACATCCTTGTCAAGAATCTACTTCCAGCTTACCAAGCCCACTTGTTAACCCAATACTTACCCACTTTTAAGGCTTTGATTGCAACTGCATTAAAGGTTGAAGATTGCATCCAAAGTGCATCATTTCAACCTAAATTCCTCACCATTGACCTAAACAGTGATGAAGAACCCGAACCTAATTCAACCCTACCTTACCTTAGCCCTAAGTGGCAGGACATAGAAGAGTTCAAGTTCAGCTAATCTGACCTATCTGAGATTGAATTCCAAGTCTAAGTCTAAGTCTCCAAGTTTGAGTTTGAGTCTGAGTCTAAATCCCAAAGTCTGAGTTTAAATTCGAGTCTGAGTCTGTCATCTTATTTTCTTTTATTTTTTGTTAATCATATCGATTTCTTTTTCGTTATCTTGTAATAAAATTTTCCATTGTAATAAAACATTCACATCTTTTTAAATATTTATGCACTTTTCTAAACATGGATGAGCTTTGAAAAAAAAAAGAAAAGGGAGGAAAAGAGAAATGAACACCAATTGAATCCACCATATTGAAGTGCCATCAATAATTGCTTTGCTATCTCCTAATCAAAGAAGGTCAAGAAATAGACCTCTCATTAAATAATTGAAGCACAAAATCAAATGATACACCTCAACAAGGGGTAACAAGTTCTTCAAATCTAAAATTCAAATGTTAAAGCCCCTCAAAGTGAAGGAAAGTGACAAATCATGGTGGAATGTTTTCTCCCAAACTTCATTAATCTAAGCTTGCTAAGTTGAAAACCCAAAAAGAGCGGTTTAAGCAAAAGTTAGAGAAAAAAAAAAACAAAGAGAAGAGAGAGAAATAAAGCTCATCCTAGTCATTTTCCTTCATATCAAATCATCTTTCCATCTCGTCTCATGTCTTCAAAGTCATCCTTCCTCACTAGAGGCTCATTTTCTAAAGTGATATTATTTTCTACACCCTTATCTCACAGTGGGGGCATGTCTTTCTAGGTCATAATCATCTGTTGTTAATTCGTCTCATCACTTAGCTCAAAGAGCTTAGGCACAATCTCTCACATTGCTAGTCTGTCATGTTCCTGTCTCTTATTGGGAGCAAAATCCCTAAGTTGTCTTTTCATCAGTCCTTCAACCACTTCTTAGGGCACTTCCTTTCATCCAATCTATCATAAATATCACTCTTAAAACAATAAGGTTAGCTTGGCTTGTTCTTTTCCATGAATCATGCTACAGATAGCAAAATCATACAACCTCCCTGATCTTTTTCAAAATTTCCAACCTGCCTTTGAACCATTCCCCAACTTCAAAATTTACCATTCCATCTTTTCAAGCTCAAGCCTCATATCCTTAAAGCCAGCTTTCTCTAGCATGACCAAAATCAAATCATGTCTTGCAAAGCTTAAGAAGGGCTCGAATCACTCAAGTCATTCTATGTCTCATTAGAAAAATTTCATCATCCTTGAAAAGACCAAACCTCTTTGACAAATTACAATCGAGTTAAAGCCTGCCAACCATCCGATGGGCATTGAAAATCTGATATAACCATGAGCCTGTGACCAAAACCCTTACCACCATAACTAAGCTAAAGCTGACCATCTAAAGCACCTTTATGGAAAAAAGCCCAAACTAACAAGGCCTTTTGACCAAAAACCTTTAAGCCTTCATCATGAAGCCTAACCCAAAAAGCCTTCACCATGAAACCCAAGCCAAAAAGCCTTCACCATGAAGCCCAAGCCCAAAAGACTTCACCATAAAAACCACTCCCCAAAAGCCTTAACTATGAAGTCCAAACTAAGAAGCCTAAACTAAGAAGCCTAAACCTAGCTTTCACCATTCACAAAAAACCATAATCTCCTCCAAAGCCAAATTTAACCAAACCTTCCCCAACTAATTTCCTAGCCTTACCTGTCCTCTAAGCCAGACCTAACCAAGCCTAAAGCAGAACCTGACCAAACCTTCCAATTGAACTCCCCAAAGGTTACAACCCAACCAAGTTAAAGTCCTAGACCTGGCTAAACCTTCCACATGCACTTCTCTGAGGACAAGCCTCATAAGTTGCCCTTCCCCAAACCTTCCAATCTAATCATCTCCAACAACCTAACCTTCCTGATCCAGCTCTCCAATTCAGCCTCAAACCAAAATCAGGCCTATCTAACTACACAGCCCGATCTTTTCTAAGACCACACCATACTTCTTCCTAGGCCAAACTGATAGTCATTAACCACCTAATCTCATACTTGACATGCCCATCTTCACCTCTAAGCTAGCCAAACAATGAAAAATCAAATGACCAAACCATTTTCCTCTATCATTCTAAAGTGGAGGCACATCCCTTCCAAATATTCACCTTTTTGAAATGGAGGCATCTTTCTCCCAAAGATCAGCACTTTTATATCAGGCTGACCCTTCATAGGTTCAAGGTATTAGATTATTGCATAATCATCTAGCATTTTTCCATTGAACAGGATCATCACTTTTCATTCCTACTAGAAAGGATCACTACTGTTCCTACCATATAGGATAGTTATCTTTACCATTCCTACCAGACAAAATGGTCATCTCTTCTTGATCCTATCAAGCAGGATCATCACTTTCATTCCTACCAAAAAGGACTACTACTATTCCTACTAGACAGGACAGTTATCTTTACCATTCTTACCATACAGGATGGTCATCTCTTCTTGATCCTACCAAACTGGATCATCACTTTCATTCCTACCAGAAAGAACTACTACTGTTCCTACCAGATAGGATAGTTATCTTTACCATTCCTACCAAATAGGATGGTCATCTCTTCTTGATCTTACCAGACAGGATTATTACTTTCATTTCTATCATAAAGGACCACTACTATTCCTACCAGACAGGATAGTTATCTTTACCATTCCTACCAGACAGGATGGTCATCTCTTCTTGATCCTACCATACAGGATCATCACTTTTCATTCCTACCAGATAGGACAGTTATCTTTACCATTCCTACGAGACAAGATGGTCATCTCTTCTTGATCCTACCAAACAGGATCATCACTTTCATTCCCACTAGAAAGGACCACTAATGTTCCTACCAGACAGGATAATTATCTGTTAGACAGGATGGTCATCTCTTCTTGATCCTACCAGACAGGATCATTACTTTTCATTCATACCAGACAAGAACTGCCATTTTCTTCCTAATGCTCCCAAATATACCAGGAGTATCCTCTTTATTTCACACTTATCAAAATTTCTTACTGCTTCCAAATATACCGGGGGCATTCTCTTCATTTCACACTTATAAGAATTTCCTGCTGCTTCCAAAAATACCAGGGGCATCCTCTTCATTTCACACTTATCAGAACTTTCTTTCGCTTCTAAATATACCGAGGACATCCTCTTCATTTCACACTTATCAGAATTTTCTACTGCTTCTAAATATACCAAGAGCATCCTCTTCATTTCACACTTATCAGAACTTCCTTCCACTTTCAAATATACCGAGGGCATCCTTTTCATTTCACACTTATCAGAATTTCCTGCTGCTTCCAAATATACCAAGGGTATCCTCTTCATTCTAAAGTTCACACTCATTGGAACTTCCTGCCGCTCCTAAATATACCAGAGGCATCCTATTCATTCTAAAGTTCACACTCATCAGAACTTCCTACTGCTCCCAAATATACTAGGGGCATCCTCTTCATCCTCAAGTTCACTATCATTATAATCGCCTTTTAGACAAAGATAATTTTGATAAGGGAATAGCTGTGAACTCTTAATTTTGCACCTTCCAATATGCATTTGAACCTTAGAGACACTTAGGCTCAGTAAACAAACCTTCAAAAGCTAAAAACTCTCAAAATGGAAAAATCAAAATATTTATTTTTGGCATTTAAACCCCTTCAAATCATCTGGGGCTGAGTAATGAGTACAACGCAATTAGAATCTTGAAAAATGGATGAGAAACGAGCAAGAATGGGCGAAAACAGGCGAAAATAAGGCCCGTTGCTACAGAGCTCTACGACACTACTGTAAAGGGCTCTACAAAACTGCAAAGGGCTCTGCGGCACTGCCGCAAAGAGCTCTGTGGTGCCATAAAACCCTCTACGACAACTCTGGAAAATTTTTTATTTTTTGCAATCCCACATCGTATTTGAACAATTTCTATGCTTCAAACCTCCTCCTATATATAGAAGGCCTCCCCACACTTCAAAACACCAATTCCTAGAGCTTGAAAAGTAATAACTTCAAGCAAAATGCTTTGTATTTGCTCCTTACTTCACAAAGTGAGTTGGGGGGTTTCTCCTTGATTCCTACCCGACTAGTTTAAGGCCTTTCCACCGTCTGCCTATTCGAGGCAAGTCTCTTGCCCAAGGCTCGTGTCCGCCGCCCAAGGCTAATCGCCACCTGTCGTTCGAGGCCAGCCACCGCCTGCCCTTTAAGGCTAGCTGCCGCCCACCAAAGCTAGCCACCGCCTACCATCCAAGGCCAGCTGCCACCGCCTACCATCCAAGGCTAGCCGCTGCCTGCCGTCTGAAGCTAGCCGCTGCCTACCGTCTGATGTAAGCTCTCTTTTCCTTTAATTTTCTTTTAGTTTCTTTGCCTCTTTTAGTTAGTTAGTTAAATTGATTTGTCTAGGTTGCTAGCTAATCAACTTGGTAATCAATTAAATTAATTAATTAACTCAACCCTCTTTTAATCAATCAATCAAAACATGATAAAATGGCTAGGTTAAACTAACCCCTTCGCAAGAGGGGAGAACTGCGTGGATTTTGATTCCTATTCAAAGGGATATATAGGCATGCTTGGTTCAGGCATTGAATCCAATTTAAAACTAACCAACTCTCCCCCTATCACCTTCTTCACTTACTTTTGTGTTTGTTTCTTTGCTTTATTATTAGGATTAGTTTGGGAAATGTGTGACTTCTCTATAACCCATAAGGCCTAGTGGAGGTATCCCCTATGTTTGGAATTTTATTTGTAAACTTTCTTTTGGACTATTACTTGTATTTATTATTTGACATGTGGAATCAATGATCATGCATATTATAAATTGTTCATGCATTTTTAATTGTTCATGAAATATATTTTAACTCACTCTTATATTAATTGGCCAAACTTATTTTGTTAAAATAAACTGAAAACATAGTCCCCTAATCTTCTTTGATTTCGAGGCTAGTGATCCTTTTTCTTTTGGATTATAATTAGAGTCAAATGGGTTTTTTCCTTATATTTTCCCAAATAAAGATAAATTAAGGTGGCGAATCCTAAAAATAATTTTCAAATCTATCGAAGATAAGCCCAAGGGCTTCCTCGTGAGTTCTTTCCCAAATGAGCATTTTGATTCCCTTCAGTGGATCGGACCAGTGCTTGGGCGAGGCCTCGCATTAAGGTTTGTATTCAGTTTATCAATCCTATATGTTCATGAATATACCTATTTGATTATGCTTAAAACCTTAGTTTCTAACAACTCAAAGAATAAAAATCAATCTATTAGCAATCACATTTATAGAAATCATTCTATCAAATCATATATCAAAAACTAAAGCATAATCTTAAAACTTATATTTCTCATTCGTTTTAAGATCCTAAAGGAATGAATTCTGGAACTGAACTTCAACTCTTGTTCCTTTGTTCAAAACCTAAGTCAAACAATTGGTAGCTAAGCAGTTGTTCAATAATAATTAATCAATTCAATTAGGAATAATAAAAATAATCAAAAGGGATTATATTCAATTCCATATCATGAACACATCATACAAACCCTAAATAAGACTAAAATTAGTTCATGGGAAACATAATGATAATCTCCACGTTATGAAGATCAAAAGAATCCATCGAATTAAATTCTTCAGTTTAATAATCAAAAGATGAAAATAACTAAGAAATTAATCTTATACACCAATTCGATGTTCTAACCTAATCTCTTAGCATCTTCACAAAGAATTCCCCAAAATAACTAAAAACAACCTTCTCTAAGTATCCAAACTGAAAAACTAAAAAGAGAAAAATAGAAGACTAAAATGATGTCCCTTTAAAACTGATCTTTTTCTCCCTTTTATACCAAACAACTCTCTCCTTCCTAAATAAAATCTTTCCTCTTCCATTTATACTTTCCTAAATGACCTAGGGTTAAAAATCCCTCAAAAAATTCGGATTAAAAATGAGTTATAGCTTAAAAATAGTGCAATGCGGTGTTAGAATATTACAGCTAGGAGCTGGGGCTAGTGGCTGGCAAAGGCTCTCCGTAGCGTCACGCTAGAGGCTGCTGGCGAGGCGCTGCTAGGGTGCTATCTGCGGGGGAAGGCAAGCAGCAGACTGTGGTGCACGTTGGGATGCTTGCTGTGTGCATTGCAGGGGCTACTACTGGGCACTGGAGAAGGTAGCTAGGCACTAGGGAAGGCAGCTAGGCAATGGCACTCCTCCTGCCATGCAACATTCTACCAAATGTTCCATCTTTGCTTCAAACTTATTTTTCTTTAATTATTTAATGTGATTAGAAACAACTTAACAAACATATTAAAAACATCATAAAATCATAAAAATAAATTATAAGTTAACAATTAAAGGAAACAAAAATAAGATAAAACTATGATAGAACACAAACTCCCTAATCATGTCAAAATCCATAAGCTACATATTAGTCTACATCTAAATCTTAGCAAGATATTTAGTTACTCAAGATAAGAAAAGATATAAACACCATATATCTCAAGATAAACATTATTATCATTAAATTAAAATGAAATAAAATGTAAATACAAGATAAGAATAACAGTAAACTCACAAATAGAAGCAATACATGTATATATATATCTGTGTGTGTGTGTGTGTGTGTGTGTGAACTCTTAATTTTACACTCTCATTATCTAGCTGTAGTTTAACACCTGCTAAGATTAATGAGTTATATAGAGCCAGTACAGCGGTCCTACTAGCCGGTCAGTGGACAGGGGTCAAGGGGGCAGCGCTCCTTGTGAGAGAGCAAGGGCAATGCCCCTGGAGGAAAAAATGGCTCTCTATCATATTAGTACGAGAATACTTAATTTTTGAATACTGACACTTCTCCAACCATAATTGAACCTTCTATATTAGATAGCATTTTTTCCAAAACTAATTAGATTTTCCCTCAAATTGACTGCTTAATTATTCTAAAATTAATTTTGAGTCTACCAAAGCTGACCTGTGAATTTTCTAAATTATGAAACTCCCAAAAACTGACTCAGAACCTCTAAAAACTTATCGAAAAAAGGGCCCATGCCACGTGGCAGTCGTACAGCAACCCTGTGGCACTGTATTAGTCCTGTGCAGCACTGTCGATTGCACCTGTAACCTACAGCAGGCCTGCGTGGGTGTTCCAGCCCTACCTCTCATTGCCTTTTTATATTTTCACTTTCTAAACTACCCTTAACCTCATTTGCCTATAAATAGGTCCTCTATTTCTCATTTCTCTTCACTCCTTGAGTTTGAGTGTATTGCTATTCTTAAATTTCTCTCTTCTTCTCCTTCCAACCACTCTTTAATTAATTAATTAATCTTTTTAATTAATTAATTATCTCACCCTAACTAAGTTAATTAATTTTTTTAATTAACTAAAACTCTTTTTTTAAATTAAATTAAAATAATCACTCAATTAATTAATTAATTAATTAATCTTTTTAATTAATTAGTTAATCACTTTTTTCAAAATCAAATTAATACTTTTTTTTAATCTACCTCTCATCCAAATTAATTAATTAATCACTTTAATTTATTAATCCATTCATCTATTTCATTACATTAATTAGTTAATTAATCTTTTTAATTAATGAATTAATTAATCTCTCAATAAATCCAATCACCCGATCCCGACAAAATAAAATTTCAGTTTGATAAAATTCTCCGTCTAGCAAAAACAAAGATATCAGCCTTTTCCTCTCACCCACAAACCCAAATCAAATCAATCAATCCCTAAAACCCTCCACTTAATCATGGAATGAACTACGTGGGTTTTGATCCTCATTCAATGGGGTACGTATGCATGTTTGGAATTTAAATCTAAATCTAATCAATATCTATTCCCCCTTTTAATTAATTTATGTAATTAGTTTTATTTAGAATTAAAGAGTGACTATGTGGTTCCCCTCGAATCCATAAGGACGAGAGAGAACACTCTCCTTAACTTTTTGATGCTTTATTTTACTAATCTCTATGCACTCATGCCATGCTTATGCATTAATCATGATATTATAATTGTCATTTAATACTTGTCATCCATGAAATTAATTTTCAAAGTCAAAATTAAACTTAAGAGCCAAATTTAGATTTTTTAACCAAAAACCTAGTCTTCGAGCTCAACCTAGTTTGAGGCTAGTGATTTTATCTTTGGGTAAATTAATTAACTAAAATCGATGAATTAGAGTCATGGATGGGTTTTCCTTATTTTCCCATTTTAGAAAATAAATTAAGATGGCAACTCCCAAAATCATTTTTTAAAACCATGAATCAATTTTTTCTAAGATAGCAGCTCCAATAATGAGCACTGAAGTTCATTCCATAACCTCCTTAAAAATCACTCACCTTTTCTTAAGGCAAAAATTCCCCCTAGTGAGGGAGGGTTGTTCAGGCGAGGTCTCATAGTTGGTAACTACACTGAGGACTGGTTGCTACCTTTTTTAAAAATAAAAAGGAAAATAAGAGCATTACTTTTGGTTAAGGAAATTTTTTTTCAAAACAATCTCCATTTGGCTCATTAAGTATTATTTGACTTTCATGCATCACTTTGCATGATAAAGGCTCATTGCCTAATCTTAGCTTTAGGAAAACTTTTGGATAATGAGTAGCATTAGCTCAACAACTCTCTTTAAGTATGTTGGGAGATAGTGAAAGCATTCCACCTCACGACAAATCCCTAATCATTTTAATGGTGTAATGAGTATTCAGTACTGTTTGACCCACAAGAGGCTCCTTGCCTCGCATGTGGTTAGATATATCGATGCTTTAGTGAGATGGGGACCCTAAACTAAGCTACCCTTTCACCCTTGTACATATGATTACCCTAGCCTTTGAGCTTCAATTCCATGTACCGTAATAATTGATACTCCTATATACATGTTCATGAATCCTATTTTAGTATGCATAACGTCATGATCATGCATACGTGACATGAAAAACTTGACAAGGTAAATCCTCAAACACCTCAAAGACCCAAACTAGCCCATCATCCAAAACACAGTAACTCACACACTCGCCCTATCAACCTTTAAACTTGGTGACCAATTGTGTGGAAGGAATCCTTTTCCTGACACACCTTCACATTCATACCTCTTTTTTTTTGACAATTCTATATTCTTACCCATTTTTCTGCCTATTTTCTATTTTCAAAGTACTGATGGCTAACACCTCCAACTTCGATCAAGATGCCATGAGCACTTTCTTCACCAGTCTCCTTAAGAAATAAGAGGAAACCTTCTAAACCGCACTGACGACTGCCCTTAAGACCTAAGCTACTCATTCACCAATGCTCTCAATGCCCAATTTACCACCTTTACCAATGCCCTTAACTCCCAATGCCAATCCATCATAAATGAGGTCAAGAAAATGACCAATGCCACCTTCACTCCTTCTCCTACTGGTGTTGAGCTCACTTCCACTCAAGCCGAAACTAGCTATGCCCCCGCTTTCACCCCTCCCATTATCGATCTCACTGATAAAAGGAATGCACCAAAAACTTCAACCTCTATAGCTTTGGATCTAAATGCCACTCCCACTACAAATCCTTTTCAAAGTGGAGATTTCTCTAGCTTCCCTGAAGCTAAAAAACTAATGGAGAAATTTGAGGCCATAGAAAGAACACTTAATAACATCAAGAAGCACGAAGACATGATAGATGTTGACTCTTTAACTCTCTTCCCAAATGCATGAGTTCCACCTAAATTCAAAATACCAATCATGGACAAGTTTAATGGCATCACATGCCCTAAGACTCACCTCAAGATGTATTTGGGCACCATGAGACCCTTTAGTGTGGATGATGAGCTCCTTGCTTAGTTATTCCAACAATCCTTGACCAGAGCTGCCATTAAATATCTCTTAGATTTCGATCAAAACTATAAGAAAATATGGGATGACATCTACAATGCTTTTATCAAGCAATACCACTATAAAATTAAGGTGGATATCACCCGCCAAGATCTAAAAACCATAAGCAAGGCCAAAGAGAGTGCTTCACCACGTTCCTTATAAGGTGGAGGGCAAAAGAAGCCCAAATGGTAAACCATCCATCCCAAGTAGAGCAAATTGACATCATTGTCAAGAATCCCCTCCCCTAATACCATACTCATCTGCAAATGCAGTACCTCCCTAGCTTTAAAGCTCTTATTACAACCGCTACCACTAAGATCAGGGATTTGATCCAATTAAGACAAATCAAGGATCAGTCCTCTAATTTTAGGTATCACAAGAACATTAACTACACCACCAATACCATGCAAAGAGAGGGGGAGGTAAATATTGTCTCCTATCACTAATTGATGAAGTTAGAAACAAGGAGGACTTTCTCTTAATTGGGCATACCCCTCATGGTTTTTTACAAGAAAGCCTTAGAGGCTAATTTGGTTAAGCCCTTAGAACCATGAACTCCTCTAAACCCCTTGCCTAAAGGATATAATGCTAATGAGATTTGCAACAATCATCAAGGGCCAGGGCACAAACCTAATGTGTGTAAGGCTCTGAAGTACAAAATTCAAGATCTTATTGATAGTAAAGACATCATTGCTCCTAAACCCAAAGCCTAACATTGCTACCAATCCTTTTTTGAACCACTGAGCTCATCCAACCGTCTTAAGCCTCACTCAATAACTAATATTTTGAGAAGAGTGCTAGCACTATTATGCCCCATCCGAGTCTTTTGAGTCTATGTCTGAGTCCAAGTCTGAGTCATCTGAGTCTTAATATAAGCCTTTTGAGTCTATTTTTGTTTCAAACTTTTTCTGAGTTTAAGTTTTTCAAGTCTTTCTAAGTCTATATTTTTTGCTTAATATAACCCATAATCATGGAATTTTTTATCAGTAATAAAATTTTGAACTTTCTGTTTTGCTTTAATTTTTCTTATTCATCTTCAAATAAGACATATAAAAAAATAAAAAAAAAAAAAGAACAAACAAGAAAATGAAAAAAATAAATGTGAAAAGGCAAAAAGATTAACTAATTATTGCACAAAGGAAAATTTTAAAAAATCACATACATTGCATCTGCATGGCATTAGTAGAAAAAAGCTCATGGGCTGCTTTGCATAAGACAAGGACATGATGGGGATGATCTAAGCATCACAATTTATGAGATCTCGACCTATAACAAGCTTGTCAAGGAGAAGCCATAGAGAATGAAGACAAAATAGATTGAAGGGTATCATGACCAGCTGAATGTCGTTGGTGAAAAGAAAATCAATGCTGTATACAAAATTCAGAGTTATCAACAGGAGACTAGCCAAGCACTTTCAACTAGAAGGTGAGAGACTATAACATCTAGGAAGTTTGAGACTCATTTCGGTTGCAAATGACATTAAAGGATTAGACTTTTGAATGATAGGATGATACGTGAATGATAAGGAAACGGGTAGCAATTTTAAGACATAATGTGTGATGTTTGCCTAGCATGAAATTCTAGTGTGCTCTAATGATTAAAGTAGAATCTATATGAAAATTAAAATAGTGGATATAGAAGTTAAATAATGCAATTTGAGAAGTTATAGTGAAAGGTATGAGTAAGAATTGTATAGGAAAACTTCTAAGTTTATTTTGGGCTTATGGGCTTGTTAGTGGGCTTTGAGGAAGGAGGAGCCCAAAATTAAATGAGGAGGCTAGCCATATAGGATGAAGAACATCATTTTAGCTAAGTTAAGAAGCTAAATAATGATCCAAGGTAGTAGACAAAGGATATATAGAGTTGAGTCTTTAGGTGATAGTTTTTAGTCTCTAAAGTTGACCAAGTCAAATGCTTCATCAACCAAACCTCTTGATGCTTCTCCCACATGAGTCAAAATTCGATTGGACCACCGAACCTTTTAAGATGACTCTCCCATTGTAGAGAGAATCTTGGCCCTCCACCTTGACACCATCCTAGCCATTTATTAAGAGTAAAACCTAACCATTAGATTTAGCTTGGCCAATCCTCACCTTCCAATCCATTATATATATAAGCAAAATTATATTGAGAAATTCATTTTTTTTTTTTTTACTTTATCTACACCTAAAATTCTCTACAAAAGAAGAGTTCCCTCTATTTCTAACTACTTTATGAGTTCTAGCAAGATACACTAATCAAGGTGAGAAATTACATCTATCCTTTCTTTTATGTTTTTAATGTGGATTTTGGTGATAAGATTGTGTGGAAAATAGCTTGTGCATCACCTAGGGAGGTTCGCCCAACATGAATTAAGGTAATGGTTTGGCCAACATGAATTAAGTATGGCTGGAATGTGTTTTCAAATAATCTGAGATGATGGGAATTGATTTAAAAAGGGGTGAATAAGCTTTGGGAACATGATTCAAGCTTTGGAAAGCTTTGAAGCATCAATATGGTTAAAGGAAGAATTTAGTGTTGTAATACTATGTGGCAGTGATTAGGTGACTATACATGTTATATACTATGTCAATTTCAAGTTCTTATAATTAAATTAGGGAATAGTTAAAGAAATTACAATTTTCCCAAAGATGAGCTTAGATAGAACAAGTTAGTATGATGGAATGATTTAGGAATTCAAGGGTTAGGCTTACAAGCATGTGATTGAGGGAAATTTAGTATAAAATAGAAATGAGTATAGTACAATTGATATATTTCTATCATTTTGTGTGTTTGAAATGTAATGGGTGTAGAAGTACAAGGCAAGGGCAAGGAGGTTGCTAGAGGTCATGAGGAACTTTAATTGACCAAGCGTAATAGGCATTGGGAGCAAAGGAGTAAAAGTGAGTACTTTATAATACAATATAATTGTGCCACATTATTTACTACTATAAATTGAAATGCTACTCTTGATACATAACCAAAAGGAGAAGCATTGTATATGTGTTGCCTAGGAAATATGACCTTTGAATTCTAAATTTCTTTTATTGAATAGTTTGGGCATGAAAAATGTTATACATTGATATCATATTGTACCAAATGATTGATATATCAATTACTTGTTATCAACTACTTGATACCAACTTGGATGTGCCCTACATAGATACCCATAACTAAGCATAAACCCTTTTTGGTATGGGGAAAAACACTAAACCTTGTGCACTTGGTAAAGCCTATGGGTAGGGCGAGAGTACCCAACCTCTATTAGGGGTAACGCCTAACTATAAGACCTGATCAATCTTACATAATGTGATATTTGTGAGTGATTAAGGCTTATACCGCCACTCTACAACCTATATGTATGGGAAGTTTTCCGCTAACAAGACATCTCTATTTCTGCTAAAGTTGACCCAAAGTTCAATATAGCCAATTTTGGATAATATCACTCCATTGTTATCCTATAAACCTCATGATGACCATTTATATCACTTGCTTCTGCATTATATTATTTGGTACTCACTGAGCTTGTCTCACTTTGTAGTTATTTGTAATTTTTCCAAGTTAAGGTGTTTCATTAGCAAGGTAAACCAAGTGATGCTTCTTAACTTGGAACGTGCTAAGATTTTGTGGAGATAAATTTATGTCAATTTGAAGGCTTGCAAGTTAGAGCTCTATGGTGACTAAAGGCATAGTGTGTATGAGTATTTTGTGTAAAAACAAGTATAAATACTTGATAACATGTATTAAGTATATGTATAATTATAACATTAAGCATGAGTGTAAGAATGATATTTATGAATTTCCAAGAATGTTATTCTATTTTCAAGTATGGTATAGGATATATGTATATTGCATATAATATTGTAATTCAAATAGTTCTTGGGAATTGCAAATGATTCATTGGTTTCGATCTTGGAGGTGATGGTTTAATAAGATAAGCTAAAGATTAGGATAACCTTTGGTGTTCTACGGGTTTAGGTGACCTTATGTCTCCCTGAACCCTAGGACAGTCACAGCATAAATTTTAGGTCATGATAGAGACAAGGGTTTACAAGAATGAAATCTAATTCTAGGAGAAATCCAAGCTCCTATTCATGATCCAAGAGGAAGTTCAAACTGAACTAGACTGGATAGCATGTACTCAAGAAGATCTTATTCGATAAAGGTCCTATACTCATGGATGTGGACGAAAATGTATTCTCCCATCCTTGCAACCTGAATCAGCCAAAGCAATATTTCATCTGAAGATGACATCTGCATTTCATTTATGTTTTCATACATATATAATCAGAACTATGTGGACCTAATTCTCCCTTAAAAATTGAGAAAAATTAATGTAAGAAAAATGATTATAAGGGATACGTAGGCAGCCTAATTTGAGTGCAGTCCAAATTATAATATAAAATATTTTGTTCGCATCGCATTCTCATTTTCTCTATGCCTAATACATCATTCACTTAATTCTTTAACATAAAAAAAAAAGACAAAAAAAAAAAGAAGAAAAAAAAAGAATGCTAAGCTGAAAAGCTGAAAGGGCAGTTTAGGTAGAAATTAGAGCAAAAATAAAAGATATCTCATTTAATGGTGATCAAATCTTGCAAAATAAAAACCCATCACTATGACAAAAATGCAGCCCTTTCAATGTCCCCTATAGCTTATCTTGTATCGTGTAGTCCTGTCAACCTACAAGTGTTTTGAACAAAAAGCAAAAAACAAAAAAAAGGTCATGTATGAAGTCATAGTCTAGCCAAAACTCCTCTGCCTCCTAAGGTGCACATCTCTCATATCCTCATCAGAATTAGAATCTACCATAATCTCCTCAAACGGGTGTGAGGCCTAGCCTGAGCACTAATCTGATTCGCTAAAGGGAATCGAAATGCTCATTTGGGAAAGAACTCACGAGGAAGCCATCAGACTTATCTTTGGTAGATTTGAAAATTGTTTTTAGGAGTCGCCACCTTAATTTATTTTTATTTGGAAAAATATAAGGAAAAAACCCATTTGACTCTAATTATAACCTAAAAGAAAAAGGATTACTAGCCTCGAAACCAAAGAGGATTTAGGGACTAGGTTTTCGATTTATTTTAACAAAATAAGTTTGGCCAATTAATATAAGAGTGACTTAAAATATATTTCATGAACAAACTAAAATGCATGAACAATTTATAATATGCATGATCATTGATTCCTATCCAATAATAAATACAAGTAATAGTCTAGAAGAAAGTTAACATTACAAATAAAATCCCAAACACAGAGGATACCTCCTCTAGCCCTTATGGGTTCTAGGAAAGTCACACATTCCCCAAACTGATCCTAACAATAAAGCAAAGAAACAAACACAAAAGTAAGTGAAGAAGGTGATAAGGGGATAGTTAATTAATTTTAATTGGATTTAATATGTAAACCAAGCATGCCTCGTATCCCTTTAAATGGGAATCAGAACCCATGCAGTTCTCCATTTTTGCAAAGAGATTAGTTTAGCCTAGATACTTTATCATGTTTTGATTGATTGATTAAAAGAGGGTTGAATTAATTAATTAAGTTGATTGATTACTGAGTTGATTAGCTAGTAACTTAGATGAATCAATTTAATTAACTAACTAAAAGAGGCAAGGAAATTTGGATAATAGAAAATTAAAGGAAAAGGGAACTTACCTCGGATGGTGAGCGACTACTGGCTTTGGACGGCGGGCGGCTATTGACTTTAGATGGCAGGTGGTAATTAGCCTCAGTGGGCGATGCCTAGCCTCAGACAGCAGATGGCGGTAAGCATTGGATGGCAGGCGACAGCTAGCTTTGGGTGATGGCTAGCCTTCGATGGCGGGCGGTAGATAGCCTCGGACAGTGGGCGACAGCTAGCCTTGGGCGATGGACACGAGCCTTAGGCAAGAGACTTGCCTCAAGTAGGTAGGCAAAAAGCCTTAAACTAGTCAGGTAGGAATCAAGGAGAAACCCCCCAACTCGCTTTGCGAAGCAAGGAGCAAATGCAAAGCATTTTGCATGAAGCTATTACTTTTCAAGCTCTAGAAGTTAGTCTTTTGAAGTGTGGGGAGGCCCTCTTAGTCTTTTGAAGTGTGGGGAGGCCCTCTATATATAGGAGGAGGTTTGAAGCATAGAAAACACAAATTTCCAATGTGGGATGCAAAAAATTGGATTTTCGCTGGAGTTGCCGCAAAGGGCTTTGCAGCGCCGCAGAGATCTTTGAGCCACTACAAAGATCTTTACAGTAGTGCCGCACAGCCCTTTATGGTTCTGCAGAGGGCTTTGCGGTAGTGCCGCAGAGCTCTACAATAACGAGCCCCGCTTTCACCCATTTTTACCTGTTCTTGCTCATTTCTTACCCCTTTTACACGATTCCAGTTGCGTTGTACTCATTATTCAGTCCTAGATGATTTCAAATGGTTCAAATATCAAAAAGAAATATTTTGATTTTTCCATTTTGAGAGTTTTTGACTTCTGAAAGTTTGTTTATTGAGCCTAAGTGCTTCTAAGGTTCAAATGTATACTAGAAGATGCAAAATTAAAGGTTCACAATGGGCACTCTCCTCCTCTAGGTCTCTGTTGCTCCCTCTATTGCAGCAACAGAAGCACTAACAAAATCAAAAATGCTCACCACAGTAGTATTGAAAACCCTCTCTTAGTTCAGGTAGTTCTGAAACTGCTCCCAAAATCCTCTTTTGCAATTCAAAAACCGCAGTACCCCTTTTTTGCCCTAACTATAACAGTCTTTCTCTAAACAACCATTATAATGTCACCCTATTTCCTTATCATAGTCACAGTCTCCTTTGTCACTACCATTGTAGTTTCAGTCACTACTACAACCTGTGGTGTTACACCTCTTATACATCCTCGAGTCTCCATCAAAGATTGGGTCACACCTCTACCTATGCTGCAGTTCGCTCTCCTATCATTTCTTAGTTGCATCACCCTTTATTACCCTCAGTAAGACAGCCTAGCACTTTTTCTCAACTAGCCAAACCACCTTTTTCAACCACCTATCATACCTCTCTGTGGTCCCAAGTGAAATCCCAAAATAAGCAGCATGATAACTCTTCAACTAGCCACCCCTGATAACTCTGGCAATAGGAGCTATTATATGCATAGACTCCAAGAAAGGAATGATTGGGGGCATGTCCGAGTCTACCCCATCTACTTTAAAACCCTTATCCCCTAGCCGAAGGTCATTTAAACCAAATCCAATAAGCAAACCACTCGACAACCATGGCCTTCGGTCATGGAAGATCCAATCTCTTACCATGAATAATGCCACAATGTATCCTCTAGGTAAGCTACAAGCAACCATCCTATCTAATCTCTAATCAAGACCTAGTAAGGCACATGTGCTATTGAGAAACAGGGGCTACCACCTAGAAATAATCCAGCAGCCACACTTGCAAATAACTTAAAACCTAAAACTAGACACCCGTAATGCACCCCTAACAGAAAGAGTAAGAACAAATAAATTTTTCTCACTTGGAGAATAACCAAGGAGACAATCCATCTCTTTAAACCTTGAACAAAGTAATCGAAAATCATCAGTGTCTTCGCCAGCATGGCTTTAACCACAAAATGTCTCTGTTTCATCTGCAATACCAATCCTGCCACTCTGTATCATCCCAATCAACAAACTCATAAAGTAGGTATCCAACTCTTAAATGAAAAACCAAGGCTCTTATCCTGAGCCTCTACCCCTCTCATACCTCCCTAGTCTCCAGGATCACAAAACTTCTTGATCACAACAGTCAAATTCACCTTACCATTACCAACCACCATCTGTCCTATGACATCTTAAGGCAAGTCTAAAACTCCCGAAAAATACAAAAAATGCCAAACTCTAAACTCTAGCAACACTAGTGTTGCCTCTGAGTTGTAGCTAAGCCATAGCAGTGAACTTTCCAAAGGTGGGACACAACACTTCCTTAGTGGTACTAAAACAAAAACCATAGGCCACTAGTTCCCAAAACCTAAATCAAGCACTTAGAAAAATCTCAATCCATTCAAACTCTTTATAATGCCACTATGGAAACTATTCCATACTAACCTATGTTGAGTTCCTCAACCTTGTCGAGTTTTTTAGTCCATAAATATATGTCTCCGTGGAGACAAAAGTCACATGAAAAAAATTGCATTCATAAAGCAAATGTGTGAATCCACCCTCTTGCATCCATACAATCTTCCACTACAAGCATTATCACAAATCATCCATAGCATAGAAGCTAAACAAAAGGTCCATGAATCTCGAAACATGCATATATGAACATGCATCATCCATGCACAAATATACATTGCATATGGAACTATCCACTGCCATGCTTAATCATGCATAATTCGAGCTAATAACCTCTCCTAATGCTGATTAGTACTTCTTTAAAGCTGACTGACACCTTTTAAAGCTGACCAATGCCTCTTTGGAGTAAACAATACCTTTTTTAGATCTAATTAATGAAGTGTGACTTCTGGAGTCCCTTTAATCCCAGCAAAGTTCCTTTAGGTATTCCAAAAGGCCCAACCCCTCATATTTAGAAGCCTAAGTTTCTTCGGCACAACTAAAATCCTGTCAAAATCTCTTGAGCTAAGTCCTCATAAGCCAAGGCTTTCCTTCTATTAAAATCTTTTTAGAATCTCTTGAGCTGACTCACAATAGGCCAAGGCTCTCTCTTTACTAAAATCTTTTCAGAACTGTCAAGTTGGCTCGCCATAGGCCGAGGCTCTCCTCCTATCAAAATTTTTTCAAAATATCTCGAGCCGACTTGACATAGGCCGAGGCTCTTCTTTTACTAGAAACTTGTTAGAATATCTCACTCACCATAACTGGGGCTCTCCTATAAAAATCTTTTTAGAATCTCTTGAGCTGACTCTCCATAGACCAAGGCTTTTCCTTTACCAAAATCTTGCTAGAATATCTTGAGCCGATCAACCATAGGTCAAGGCTCTCCTTTTACTAAATTATCTTGTTTAAAATCCTCTTCCATCCATAAATGTCTAGAAACAATCACCTAGACATCCATATGGTTCCTTTTTCATCTCTTTTATCCAAATCCATCAACTCCTTCCATAAATATCTAGAAACAATCACCTAGACATCCATATAGTTCCTTTTTCCAATCTCTTTTGTCTAAATCCAGCAATTTCACCCATAAATGTCTAGAAATGATCACCTAGACATCTATATGGTTTCACTTTTCACATCTTTTACCCAAATCTATCAATTCAAAACCATATATGTTTAGGAATGATTGTTTAAACATCCCTGTTGATTCTTTTTACTATCTTTCTTTTTCAACCATGTATCTCACCCAAATATGTCCAAGCACCAACCTAAACATCACTTTGGTTCCTTGTATTGTCCCTTCTTTTAGGTTCACTATCATCAAAATTACCTTACAAAAAAGACAATACTGATGAGGGGGGCAACTGTAAACCCTTAATTTTACAACTTCATCATTCGACCGCAACTTAACACCTGTTAAGATTACTGCACTACGCAGAGCCAATTAGTGGGTAGGAGTCAAGAGGCAACACCCCTTGAGAGGGAGCAAGGGGTAACGCTTCGAGAGTAAAAAATGGGCTTTCAGTCATATTACTATAAGGATGCTAAATGTTTGGATTCTGACACGTCTCCAACCTTGACCATACCTTCTACCTCAAACAACAATTTTCTCAAAACAGACTAGATTTCCCCTTAGACTAACTGCTTGATTATTCTAAAATTAATTTTGAATGTATTAATGTTGACCAGTGAATTTTTTGAACTCTAAAACTCTAGATAACTAACTCAAAACATCTGAAAAACTGACTAAAAAAAATCTCAAAACTCGAGCTGGGCTCGTGCCACATAGCAGCCCTGCGGCACTGCATTAGTCCTGTGGGGCGCTGCAGGTTACACTTGTGGCTTGCTGCACAGAACTAATGCGGTGCCGCACGGCTATAGTGCAGCTGCCATGTGGCGCAAACCTAGCTTTCTAATGCACTATACAGAGCCAGTTAGCGGGCAAGGGTCAAAGGGCAATGCTCCTTAAGAGGGAGTAGGGGCAATGCCGCTTGAGCAAAAAATGGCTTTCAGTCATATTAGTGCGAGGATACTAAATTTTTGAATACTGACACTTCTCCAACCTTAACTATACCTTCTATCTCAGACAGTAATTTTCTCAAAACTGACTGGATTTTCCCTCAAACTGACTGCTTGATTATTCTAAAATTAATTTTGAGTATATTAATGTTGGCTAGTGAATTTTTTTAACTCTAAAACTCTAGAAAATTGACTCAGAACCTCCGAAAACTGACAAAAAAAAATCTCAAAACTCGAGCTGGGCTAACGCCATATGGCAGCCCTGCAACACCGCATCAGCTCTGTGCAGCATTGTAGGTTACACTTGTGGCCTGCCACACAAGCCTATTGCAGTGTCGCACCCCTCTAGCTCCAGTAGTCCCCCTTTTTATGCAAAAAAAATGATCATTTTACCCTTCTCCAACCCTTTCTAGTCATACCTCTCATTGTCTTTTCACATTTTCAATTCCTAAACTACCCTTAACCCCATTTGCCTATAAATAGGCCATCCAATTCTCATTTCTCTTCACCCTTTGAGTTTGAGTAGATTGTTATCCTCAGTAGGGCTGCCTAGCACTTTTTCTCAACTAGCCAAACCACCTTTATCAACCACTTATCATACCTCTCTGTGGTCCCAAGTGAAATCCCAAAATAAGCAACATGATAACTCTTTAGCTAGCCACCCCCTGATAACTCTGGCAATAGGAGCTATTATCTACATAGACTCCAAGAAAGGAACGACTGGGGGCACGTCTGAATCTGCTCCATCTACTTCAAAACCCTCATCCCCTAGCTGAAGGTCATTTAAACCAAACCCAACAAGTAAACCACTCGACAACCTTGACCTTCAGTCATGGAAGATCCAATCCCTTACCATTAATAATGCCATAATGTATCCTCTAGGTAAGCTACAAGCAACCATCCTATCTAATCTCTTATCAAAACTTAGTAAGGCACATGTGGTACTAAGAAACAAGGGCCACCACCTAGAAATAATCTAGCAGCCACACTTGCAAATAACTCAAAACCTAAAACTAGACACCCGTAATGCACCCCTAACAGAAAGAGTAAGAACAAATAAATTTTTCTCACTTGGAGAATTACCAAGGAGACAATCCATCTCTTTAAGCCTCAAACAAAGTAATCGAAAATCATTAGTGTCTTTGCCAGCAAGGCTTTAACCATAAAATGCCTTTGTTTCATCTGCAATACCAATCCTGCCACTCTATATCATCCCAATCAATAAACTTGTAAAGCAGGTATCCAACTATCAAATGAAAAACCAAGGCTCTTATCCTGAGCCTCTGCTCCTCTCATACCTCCCTAGTCTCTAGGATCATGAAACTTCTTGATCACAATGATCAAATTCACCTTACCATTACCAACCACCATCTATCCTATGACATCTTAAAGCAAGTCCAAAACTCCAGAAAAATATAAAAAATGCCAAACTCTAAACTCTAGCAACACCAGTGTTGCCTTTGAGTTGTAGCTAAGCCATAGCAATGAACTTTCCAAAGGTGAGACACAACTCTTCCTTAGTGGTACTAAAACAAAAACCATAGGCCACTAGTTCCCAAAACCTAAATCAATCACTTAGAAAAATCTCAATCCATTTAAACTCCTCATAATGCCACTATGGAAACTATTCCATACTAACCCAGGTTGAGTTTCTCAACCTTGTCGAGTTTTTTAGTCCATAAATATATGTCTCCATGGACACAAAAGTCACATGAAAAAAATTGCATTCATAAAGCAAATGCGTGAATCCACCCTCTTGCATCCATACAATCTTCCACTACAAGCATTGTCACAAATAATCTATAGCATAGAAGCTAAATAAAAGGTTTATGAATCTCGAAACATGCATATATGAACATGCATCATCCATGCACAAATATACATTGTATATGCAATTATCCACTGTCATGCTTAATCATGCATAATTCGAGCTAATAGCCTCTCCTAATGCTGACTAGTACTTCTTTAAAGCTGACTGACACCTCTTAAAGCTAACCGATGCCTCTTTGGAGTAAACAATACCTTTTTCATATCTAATTGATGAAGTGTGACTTCTAGAGTCCCTTTAATCCCAGCAAAGTTCCTTTAAGTATTCCAAAAGGCCCAACCCCTCACATTCAGAAGCCCAAGTTTCTTCGACACAGCCAAAATCCTGTCAAAATCTCTTAAGCTGACTCCTTATAAGTCAAGGCTCTCCTCCTATCAAAATCTTTTTAGAATCACTTGAGCTAACTTGCCATAGGCCGAGACTCTCTCTTTACTAAAATTTTTTCAGAACTGTCAAGTTGGCTCGCCATAGGCCGAGGCTCTCCTCCTATTAAAATTTTTTTAGAATCTCTTGAACCAACTTGACATAGGCCGAGGCTCTTCTTTTACCAAAATCTTGTTAGAATATCTCACTCACCATAGCTGAGGCATTCCTACAAAAATCTTTTTAGAATCTCTTAAGCTGACTCTCCATAGGCCAAGGCTTTTCCTTACCAAAATCTTGCTAGAATATCTTGAGCCGATCTGCCATAGGTCAAGGCTCTTCTTTTACTAAATTATCTTGTCTAAAATCCTCTTCCATTTATAAATGTTTAGAAACAGTCACCTAGACATCTATATGGTTCCTTTTTCGTCTCTTTTATCCAAATCCATCAACTCCTTCCATAAATATCTAGAAACAATCACCTAGACATCCATATGGTTCCTTTTTCCAATCTCTTTTGTCTAAATCCAGCAATTTCACCCATAAATGTCTAGAAACGATCACCTAGACATCTATATGGTTCCACCTTTCACATCTTTTACCCAAATCTATCAATTCACCCAAAAATATCTAGCCACCAGCCTACATATCCCTTTGGTCTATTTTCTCGCTTCCATTTATCAGCCACATTTTTCACCCGTAAATGTTTAGGAATGATTGTTTAAACATCCCTATTGATTCTTTTTACTATCTTTCTTTTTCATCCATGTCTCTCACCCAAATATGTCCAAGCACCAACCTAAACATCACTTTGATTCCTTATACTATCCCTTCTTTTAGGTTCACTATCATCAAAATTACCTTACAAAAAAGACAATTCTAATGAGGGGGCAACTGTGAACCCTTAATTTTACAACCTCATCATCCGGCCACAACTTAACACCTGTTAAGATTAATGCACTACGCAGAGCCAGTTAGTGGGCAGGAATCAAGAGGCAACACCCCTTGAGAGGGAGCAGGGGGTAACGCTCCTAGAGTAAAAAATGGGCTTTTAGTCATATTAGTACAAGGATGCTAAATTTTTGGATACTGACACTTCTCCAACCTTGACCATACCTTCTATCTCAAACAATAATTTTCTCAAAACTGACTAGATTTCCCCTCAGACTGATTGCTTGATTATTCTAAAATTAATTTTGAATGTATTGATGTTGACTAGTGAATTTTTTGAATGCTAAAACTCTAGAAAACTAACTCAGAACATCTGAAAACTAACTAAAAAAAAATCTCAAAACTCGAGCTGGGCTTGTGCCACATAGTAGCCCTGCGGCACTGCATTAGTCCTATGCAGCACTGCAGGTTACACTTGTGGCCTGCCGCATAGAACTGATGCGGTGACGCAGGGCTGCCGTGCAGCTGCCATGTGGTGCGAACCTAGCTCTCTAATGCACTATACAGAGCTAGTTAACGGGCAAGGGTCAAAGGGCAACGCTCCTTAAGAGGGAGTAGGGGGCAGCGCCCATGGAGTAAAAAATAGGTTTCAGTCATATTAGTGCAAGGATACTAAATTTTCGGATACTAACACTTCTCCAACCTTGACCATACCTTCTATCTCATACAGTAATTTTCTCAAAACTGACTGGATTTCCTCTCAAACTGACTGCTTGATTATTCTAAAATTAATTTTGAGTGTACTAATGTTGGCTGGTGAATTTTTTTAACTCTGAAACTCTAGAAAATTGACTTAGAACCTCCAAAAACTGACAAAAATAAATCTCAAAACTTGAGCTAGGCTAGCGCCACATGGCAACCCTGCGGCGCCGCATTAGCTCTGTGCGGCGCTGTAGGTTACACTTGTGGCCTGCCGCACAAGCCTAGTGCAGTGCTGCACCCCTCTAACACGGGTAGTCTCCCTTTCTGTGCAAAAAATGATCATTTTACCCTTCTCCAGCCCTTTCTAGTCATACCTCTTATTATCTTTTCACATTTTTACTTCCTAAACTACCCTTAACCCCATTTGCCTATAAATAGGCCATGTAATTCTCATTTCTCTTCACCCCTTGAGTTTGAGTAGATTGTTATCCTCAAATTCCTCTCTTCTTCTCTCTCCAACCAAACTCTAATTAATTAATTAATCTTTTTAATTAACTAAAACTCTTTTTTTTAAATTAAATTAAAAATAATTACTCAACTAATTAATTAATTAATCTTTTTATTAATTAGTTAATCACTTTCTTTCAAAATCAAATTAATCTTTTTTTTTAATCCACCCCTCTTCCAAATTAATTAATTAATCAGTTTAATTAATTAATCCATTCATCCATTTCATTACATTAATTAGTTAATTAATTATTTTAATTAATCTTTCAATCAATCCAATCACCCAGTTTTGATAAAATAGAATTTCGGTCTGGTAAAACTCTCCAACTAGCAAAAGCAAAAGTATCAGCCTTTTCTTCTCACCCACAAACTCAAATCGAATCAATCAATTTCTAAACCCCTCAACTTAATCATGAAATGAACTACATTGGTTTTGATCTCCATTCAATGTGGTACGTAGATATATTTGGAATTTAAATCCAAATCCAATCAATCCCTATTCCCCCTTTTAATTAATTTATATAATTAGTTTTATTTGGAATTAACGAGTGACTATGTGGTTCCCCTAAAATCTATAAGGACTAGAGGAAACACTCTTCTTAATTTTTGGATGCTTTATGTTACTTTTCTCTATGCACTCATGTCATGCTCATGTATTAATCATGATATTATAATCGTCATTTAATACTTGTCATCTATGAAATTAATTTTCAAAGTCAAAATTAAACTTAAGAGCCAAATTTAGATTATTTAACTAAAAACCTATTTCTCGAGCTCAACCTGATTCGAGACTAGTGATTTTATATTTTAGTAAATTAATTAACTAAAATGAATAATTTGGAGTCACGAATGGGTTTTTCCTTAATTTTTTCATTTTAGAAATAAATTAAGATGGCGATTCTTGAAATCATTTTTCAAAACCAAGAATCAATTTTCTGAGCAATAGCCACTCCAATCACGAGCAACGAAATTCATTTTATAACTTTTTTAAAAATCGCTCATCTTTTGATAAGGTAAAAATTCCTCCGAGCGAGGGAGGGACATTCGGGCGAGATCTCACTTGTGTGTGTATATATATATATATATATATGGTTAAGATATTTGAATCTTGGTTCTTCGTCCTTGATTCGAACTTGGTTAAAGACATATAAGCTTATATATATATATATATATATATATATATATATATATATATATATATATATATATATATATATATATATATATATATATATATATATATATATATATATATATATATATATATATATATATATATAGTTAATTAATTGCAGAGACATTCTAAAAACTATTTATAATATAAATTTTGTGTAGCAATTTAGAATAATCAAGAAAATTGATTTACAGAACTATTAAATTTTGCTGTTATACTTAGTTAAATATAATATCACAAGATGGGAAGAAAGATCTAGATATTAGTTGTTAAAATTTGAGAATTGATTACCTGAAAATTTATTGTTTAACAAGTCAAGCATAAATAAAAGATGTTATATTTGAGAAAGATTTAGCAATTGGTCTAAAGAAGTCATTACTAAACAACACAAGTTCACATATATTTTTAGTTTCATCAATGTTATTTGGCAATTTTCTTAAGAAATTATTTCTTGATAGGTTAAGAAGATCTCTATAGAGGCATGGTTCAACTCTTTAATTAGTTAAATATGAAGCCAAAGTTTAATTTGCTTGATTCCTTATAAAATTGGATGCCAAATTCTAAGTAAATGAGTCGACAAGTGATATTTTTTTTTTCTTATTAATCGATAAAAACTAAATTTAGCCCCCTATATTCAATTTCTAACTTCGTCACTATATATATATATATATATATACACACACACATATATATATACGTGTGTATATATATATATATATATATATATATATATGTGTGTGTGTGTGCGCATATATATATGTGTGTGTATATATATATATATATATATATATATATATATATATATATATATATATTCACAACTTGATTCATTATATGATATTACACTAAAATAAAAATGGAAATATAAAATTAGAATCAGAAGAATCAGGACTAGATATTTTTCTCCTTTCCTTTTCCACGTAGGCAATTTTCAATGGGACTAGCCACATTAGTTAGGGATGGAGAGGAGACATAGCCAATATATAGTGAATCCAATAAACCTACCCATTAGAAGTTCTTATTACATTAGACTTACACTTTTGACCGCCTTATCATGCTGGCCTATTAAAGGAGTCAACAAGTCAATTACACTAGTAATCACATAAACGCAAATTGAGTTTTTATACACCATTGGCAAAAATAAATAAATAAATAAATAAAATAAAATAAAATAAAATTGAGTTTTATACACATGTCCTTTTAAACTATTTTATTCTGTCCATTTGTACAAATTAAAATAGCCCACGATAAATTTCCAGCATAAATTACTAGTATGTTCTGGATTGTACATTTTGAGCACTAATGTAATAAAAGAATGATTGATGGAATTGCGATATTCACAGTTATGGATGTTGAGAATTTTGGAAACAATAATGATAGAACAAAAATTCTGAAAGCCTTATAATTATTAATTTCTAAGGTAGTATTATAAATTCATTGGCAAAAACAAATAGTATTATAAATTTATACACCTATAAATCTTATGAAAAAATAATTTAATTTTTAAAAAAATATAAGAAAATTATGATTTTTTGCAAGAGAACATTTTTTCATAATTAATAAATTTTTTCACTAATTTAGGAATTTTTCATAAAATTATATTGCTTTATATAAAATAACTCATGTTTTAGTAAAATTAATATTTTTTCGCAACTAAGGAAAATTATGAAAAAAAAAAAGATAATTTACGAAAAGATATAAGAATATTATGGTTTTTTATAAAAGAACCATTTTTTTCGTAATTATTAAATTATTTTTTCTTTTCGTTAATTTATGAACTTTTACATAAAGTTATTACAAAATAAGTCATATTTTCATAAAATAAGTCATATTTTTATAAAATTAGAATTTTTTTCATAACTAAGAAGAATTATGAAAAATAATTTCATTTACAAAAAAATATAATACGATTATTATTTTTCGTAAAAGAGCCATTTTTTTGTATTTATCAAAAGAATTTCATAATTTGTTGATTTACATAAAAGGAGTCAAAATTTCATAAAATCATAATTTTTTTTGCTCCTAATAAGAATTATGAAAAATTCTTTTAATATACGAAAAAGTATAAAGATAATAATATTTCTTACAATAGCAATTTTTTTTTTTTGTAATTACAAAAAATTTTAGTATTTTGTCATTAACTGAGCTACTTGTTCATAACTTGTTAATTTAGATAATAGGAGGCAAAATTTTATAAAATCATAATTTTTTTGCAAGTAATAAGAATTAAAAATATTTTATAATATATAATAAAATATAAAAAGATTGTAATTTCTTGGAAGATATAATTTTTTTCGTAATTATGAAAAATTATTATTTTTTGTTGATTTAGCTATTTCATTTGTAATTTATTGATTTACACAAAATGAATTAAATTTTTTGTAAAATCATAATTTTCTTCGCAACCTATTTATATAAAGATATTGATTTATACAAAGTGAGTAATTTTTTTTATAAAATTACAATTTTATTCATAAGGATGAAAATAATTTCTTTCTTAACGAAATTTTACCAATTTTGCTAATGTAAATTATACGTTTAAATTGTTCTTATTTTATGTATGAAAAATTGATGATAAATATTAAATTTGTATATTTTATTTATATTTATAAAAACTTTTATTTCTTTTTGACATAATTTTTTTATGAAATGATTTTCATACTTGAGTTGAAGTTAAGTCAAGTAACATTATATTGAAGTGAAGAAATTTAATTTTGAATTAGAACGCGAATAATTTTTAATAAATTTACTTAAATTTGAATGATTTATAAAAATTATTTATGAAAAATAATTAATTAAATTTTTTTATTAAGTTCAATCAAGCCAGTTAAAAATTCTAATAGAATATAATAGATTTGAATTTGATTTGATCTATCAATTGACCTAGTCAAGTTTCAATTTGATTTCATTAAAGTTAAATTATATTTAATACTTTGCAAGTCAAGTTTAAGTAGCTTACAAATAGATTTTTAGAGGTGGTAAAATGTGACATGGTTGGATATTGTCACACCTATTGCAGTCTTTACAATTTGAGTCGTAGCATTAATATTTTCTATATTCTAATTTAATTTTTTTTCCAATTTTTATATTTCGAATGCAAAATTAAAATCAAAGTCATATTTGCAGTCGCATTTTTAATTTTCAGCTTTTTATATTTATAATTTATTATTGACCATTCTTTTATTAAATAAATATGCATACTATTGTAAAATACTAATATTTTTATTTTGAATTTATTTATATATCTTTAAAATAATAATTCATTTAATAGTTATTCTTTTATATTTTTTGGTAAGGTTTTTTTTTTTTTTTTTTTTTTTGAGATTTTCAATTAAACGGATAACATGTATAAGTGAGATGTAAAAATTAAAGATAAAGATTACAGTACATTATAATCTAATAGTCAATAAAATAAAGAAGATTTACTTTGATTTTTATCGATATAACCATAGAAGGTACCTTTTAGTAAAGCTTCATAATATAGGGTTTAAATTCTAATATCTAAATCACAAGGAACATTTTTTTTTTTTTTTTTTATAAATCTCATCCCCTAATCTTGTCATAAATGGATGCTTTTAATTAGATCAAAGAGATAAAAATAATACAATACATAAAAGATAATTTGTAGCCTGTAATTCGGGTTGAGATTTGAGAGTTCAATTAAAGTTCTAATAAAATATAGTAATTTGAGTTATAAACAATTTAAAAATTTCAATTAAAATTTGTAGATTTGCAAAATAATTTCTTTATGAAATCTCTAAAATAAGATGTTTATTTTAAAAAAAAATCATCAAGCAAAAAAAAAAGTGATGATGTTTATTTAAAAGGCATTAAGAAATTGGGGGTGAAAATTAAAAGGCTAATTTTGTAAAGGAAACCTAAGAATAGCATAAGGCCGTTGATTTCTCCTCTCTCCACAAGTTAGGGTGTTGAGAGGTTGTCGGAGATGAATAATCACTCACTCTCTCTCTCTCTCTCTCTCTCTCTCTCTCTCTTGTGGATAGCCATAGAATAATTTCATGGCTTCAAAGTCAAAATTTCGTCCCAAAAAGATAAATCCAAGTCCTAACTTAAGAAAGGGTTAATGCAAAAATGACCATTATTAAAATGACAAAAATGACCTTTGCTTTGGTTTGGGTTTCCCCCTCCCTTTGATCCAAAAAAATGACCATTATTAAAATGAGTCTTATTCTTTAAGATTAATATAAATATTTTTTCCAATAAAAAATAATTTTTTAACTACTTTTTGTGCTTACTATTGGAAACCTTCTTTCACAAAACTTCATAAATACACTGAAACTTCGGGGTCTTTTTTTTTTTTTTTTTTTTTTTTTTTTTTTTTTTTTTTTTTTATAGAGTTAACAACTATATTTCTACCTAAGTTCGCTTAGGTAACAAATGCTTGGACTAATTAGTGAATTCTTTAACTCCAAATGTTGGGTTTACTTTAGGTATAAACTATTGATAAGTGTATGTATAAGTTGAGTAATAGATTTAGATTTGAATTCTCCATCTCTAATATCCAAAATAATAATAATAATAATAATAATAATAAAATATGAATAAACTGAGAATATGAATTTAATATAATATGCAAAATGATCTCTCTAAATTTATATGAGTAATGCATGTTTGATATTAATATTGAAGAATTCAAACAATATATGTAGTAGTTATATATTGAATTAGCAGCCAAATAATAGAATATTTGTTGCATTATACAAAAAATTGAGAATTTTAATTTTCACAATTCATTTCATTTTGAAAAATTTTCAATATAAAAAAATATTAGAACATTTATTTAATTTGCATATACAGCATTTAATATAATTACATTCACGAATTGTCTGATACTAATGTAGATAATAAGTCTTTGTTTAATAGGCTGTAATGTAATATAATGTAATTAAATATATTTTTAGTATAAATATTATACTATAAATATATTTGATTATATTATATTACACTCTACCAAATATACCATGTTTAATAAGTCGTAATACAATATAATATAATATAATCAAATATATTTTTAATATAATATTTATATTAGAAATACATTTAATTATATTATATTATATTACCGCCTAATAAATATACTCTAAGTGTTTTACTAGACTGAAAAATAAGTTTAGTACAATACTAAAATTGACATATAATAACATTTTACTGTATAAAAATACTGTTCATTTAAAGTTTGCAATGATTTTGCAAGTAATTTTGCATTTTATAATATTTAGATAAGTGAATACATACATACATACATATATATATATATATATATATATATATATATATATATATATATATATATATATATATATATGTTGCCCATTCATTGAAGTTAAGACAAATGTCTTATTTACAGCAACATATATATGAAAAATAATGTGCAAGAATAGAAAATTTGAGGGGCAAAAAATTGACTCAAACATGAAAATTTGTTCTGTTTAGAGAAGCAAAAGGCACTCTTTGGTTCAATCGCTCTTTTCGCTCCCTTCACAGAACCCAAAAAAAAAAAAAAAAAAAAAAAAAAAAAGAGAGAGAGAGAGAGAGACAGAAACACCACCACCACCATTGTTGTGAGATTCACATTCTTTGATCATTTCTAGCTTAACAAGAAAAAAAAAAAAAAAACAATATTCCTCGTCTAGATTGTTCATGAAATCTTATTTCAATAACAACGAGTAGTAAAAGAAATTGAATCAAATCATAATTTTTCCATATATTTTCTTATTAGTATGTGAAAGTGACGAACCTCAAGGAAATATTGCGAAGAAAAATGAGCAAAGAACAAAGCGGAGTTATAAAGGCATGGGAGGCCACAATCCGCAAGACTCAGGCGGCCAAGAAACGTGCAAACAGCATATTTGGCACAGTGTCTGTTGCTCATGCAGATGATGAGAATGAAGATGATCATCATGATCATTTTGAAGGAGGTGGATGTAGTGTTCGAGGAGAACCTTACCATGCAGAAAAAATTTTACCCAATGGAGATTATTATACAGGCCAATGGTTTGATAATTTCCCAAGTGGACAAGGGAAATATTTATGGACAGATGGGTGTATGTATGTTGGAGAATGGAATAAAGGAAAAACTATGGGAAGAGGAAAATTTAGTTGGCCTTCTGGGGCAACTTATGAAGGAGAATTCAAAAGTGGGTATATGGATGGTACTGGTGTATATACAGGTCCAAGTGGTGATGCTTATAAAGGTCAATGGGTTATGAATTTAAAACATGGTCATGGAACTAAGAGTTTTGCTAATGGGGATTTGTATGATGGGGAATGGCGTCGTGGATTGCAAGAGGGACATGGGAAATATCAATGGACTAATGGGAATCATTATGTTGGCGAATGGAAAAATGGTGTGATTTGTGGTAAAGGAGCTTTTGTTTGGGGGAATGGAAATAGGTATGATGGGAACTGGGAAGATGGTGTTCCTAAAGGAAACGGAACATTTAAATGGCCTGATGGGAGTTTTTATGTAGGGAATTGGAGTAAAGATGCTAGTGAGCAAAATGGGACTTATTATCCTTCTGGATCTTCTCCTGATGGGAATCTTGAATGGGATCCTCAAGATGTTTATAAGATTCATTTATGCGAATCTCAAGTTTGTCCTAATGAGAAAGTTTCTATTTTGCCTTCACAAAAAAGGCTCGCTGTTTGGAATTCTTCCAAAGGCGGTGGGGAGAAGCCTAGGAGGATGTCTGTTGATGGGAGGGTAAGTGTGGGGATTGAGAGAGCTTTTGATAGGATGAATATGTGGGAAGGAGAGGATGATTCAAGTGATGGAAATGCAATGATTGGGAAGCCTTTTGAAGCTGATTTATTAGGTTTACATCTTGAGGATGGGGTTTCTAAGTTTAATACAATGAAAGTACCAAAAGTTGTCAAGAGACAAGGAGAGACCATTTGCAAAGGGCATAAGAATTATGAGCTTATGCTTAATCTCCAGCTTGGAATAAGGTATTACCTGCATTTTTTAAGAACCTTTTTTACTTTTCCTTCTTTTTTTTTTTTTTTTTTTTTTTTTTTTTTTTTAATTTGTTTATCTTTTTAGTTTTTCTTTTCTTGGATAAATTCTCCTAGCTAAATTGAATTATAAAATTGTGAATTATACTCTTATCTAAAATCACTTTTTCAAAAAAGCAGATTTTCACATAAATAATTTTAAGAATACAACGAATTGGAGTTTATTGATATTTTATTGGGATTGTCTATAGGATTTCCTTTTGAGATATTGTTTTACAAACCCCGTATATAATAATTAGTTGGCTCTCATTCCTTGATTATGGCTCTTGTGATTTCTCTGAGCCAATCAATGCCTTTAGAATTCAGGTAAATTATCTAATTTCTGAAAAAATATTTTATTATTTCTCCTATTCTAATTAACTTGTCAAAGTTTTTATTAAAATACTCATGAGTATTATGTTTAATCTTTGAAGGAAATAGTATTGAAAAATTATCATAGTTTTGTTTGTTGTAGTTGATTAAAAGATAAAAGAATTTGGGAATTTTATGTCTATCCACTTAGGGAAGGCTTAAATAGCACAAGAGACAACTTGTATTACCATTTGCTACATATAATAAGCAGATAAAATATTATTGATTTTATAGTTAAAAAGCTTTACCAGCCCTTCCTTTAGGCTAAAACACATTTATTTGCATATTTGTTGTTTTCAAATGATTTAAGTTTCTAATAATTGTATCATTTTCCTACTCATTAACCATTGGCAGGCATTCCGTTGGAAGACCAGCTCCAGTTGCATCTCTTGATTTAAAAGCTTCAGCTTTTGACCCAAAAGAGAAAGTATGGACAAGATTTCCCCCAGAAGGAACGAAGCATACTCCACCTCACCAGTCTTCTGAATTTAAATGGAAGGACTACTGCCCATTAGTTTTCAGGTTTAGACATTTATACTTACACACATAAATATATAATATTCTTTCTCATTTAGCAATTGGATTTGCTTCCTCTCTTATCTATTAGAGTTTGAATCTTTGAGCTAGATTAAGGAGGTATGGATAGTTTACTCTTTATTAGACTTGAGATATAAACTTATTACTGTCCGCAGAATCTGATTTATGATACTAACTTGCTGCAATACCATAATATATTTATACAATATATTTATTTAATATTCATTTGTATTTCTTACTCCCTTATGTTCATGAATAGTTCATTTCACTACATGCAATTCACAGCTAGACAATTGCAGTTGATTAATGTCAACAATTAAGATGCAACAACCTTTTTATTTGCCCAAAAATTTTGGAGATGATAATTATATTGATACAAAATTTCCAATATTTTTTCAATTACTACTTGTTTGGTACACCTTGAAATCAGAATCCATATGGAATAGGATTCCGAAATCATATACATCTATTTCCACTTTCATTTTTAAATAATTAAATAGAATTTATTAATTAGATTAATAATTATACTTAGTATATATCATATCAATAAAAATTATAGTTATTAGATTCAAACGTAAAAAAAAAAAAAAAAAAAAAAAAAAAGAAAAAATTTTAGATTATTTGTCTATTAAAACAAAAAATGAAATTCTATTCTTGGAATAAGATAAAATTGCCAATCGTAATGTGTATCAAACATGTCCAGATTGTTAGGGAAAAGTTCTTAATGTGAAAATATATGCACAAATGAAAAGTAAGCATATATATTTATATATGTATATCACATGGTATGCTCCTCTTCTCAGGACTTTGAGGAAATTATTCAAAGTAGATCCAGCAGATTACATGTTATCCATATGTGGAAATGATGCGCTTCGCGAACTTTCCTCTCCTGGAAAAAGTGGTAGCTTTTTTTACTTGACAAATGATGATAAGTATATGATAAAGACAATGAAGAAAGCAGAAGTAAAAGTAAGTTTTTTTTTTTTTGGATAAATAAATTAAAAGTAAGTTAATTCTATTTTTTGTTTTGCACGTATATTTGTCGAAAAATAATCTTAACTACTTTTTTTTTTTTTTTTTTGGGTACATTGGAAGGTAAATCTTCTCTATTAATTATAGTGTTCAACCTTAATGTTGCTTATGGTAGGTACTTATAAGGATGCTTGCTGCCTATTACAACCATGTTAGAGCCTTTGAAAATACTTTAGTGACCAAATTTTTTGGTCTGCATTGTGTGAAGTTAACCGGTCCTGCCCAGAAGAAGGTATAG
This sequence comes from Reutealis trisperma, assembly GCA_947687605.1. Lineage (NCBI taxonomy): Eukaryota > Viridiplantae > Streptophyta > Magnoliopsida > Malpighiales > Euphorbiaceae > Reutealis > Reutealis trisperma. The sequence goes on from CANTUT010000977.1 coordinate 1,131,565, forward strand.
ATGATAGACATTAATTAATAGCCTTTCTCTTATATAAAAACTTTAGCTTAAAATTAAATACACATAAAATGGTTAGGAAATCAATTAAATTTAAATAAGGTATCCCAATGCACGAGTCTCTCTGCTTTGCAAAATTGAAATATGAAATGAAGTTAATATATTTCAGGTACGCTTCATCATCATGGGGAATCTCTTCTGTTCTGAGTACATCATTCATAGACGTTTCGACTTGAAAGGATCTTCCCTTGGCCGCATAACAGATAAACCAGAATCAGAGATTGAATCAACAACTATCCTTAAAGATTTAGATCTAAATTTCATTTTCAGACTACAAAAAGCTTGGTTTCAAGAGTTTTGCAGGTATCTAGCTATAGATATCACAATATATATAGCTACTCATACTTCATGTACAATGATTTTTTTTGCTTTGGTATATCTAAATTCAAATGAACTACACAATACAGATAGTTTGGCCCTTGCCATTATTCTTCCACACTTATCCATAAGGATTTGAACCTGAGATTTCTTAAGCTTTTTATTGATCCCAAGCCTTTATATATCTCATTCGGGAACTTATATAGTTGTTAAATATGCTATTTGTACGGCGCATGAAATATACTATGTGACTATTAGCTTTTTCTCATTTCTTGGAAACCAAGAATGTATTTGGTAATCTTCTTCATTTTTATTTTTTGACTAATTTTCGACTAAAGATAATACAAGTACCATTGGGTCAAAACTCATTTGTAGGTCCTCTATTATTGAAATATAGTCGAATTGATTTTATTTCATTGTTTTTATAGTTCTTTATTGTTGATTTATAGTCTTATTGATTTTATTTCATTGTTTTTATAGGCAAGTAGATAGGGATTGTGAATTTCTTGAACAGGAGAGAATTATGGACTACAGTCTGCTGGTGGGTCTTCACTTTAGAGAAGTATCACAGAGTGGTGATTTGATTCCCAATGCATCTCGAACTTCTTCTGCAGGTTATTTTTCAATCTACCTGACATGTCTTGCACTCAATTTCAGTCAGAACTCTATATTTTTCCGCTATAAAGAAATTAACAATTTTTTTCCTTTATGCAGCTGACCCTGAAAATGAGTCAGGTCCTCGCCTTTCAAGAGCAGATATGGATCATCTTCTTCTTGATCCAGCGAGGTAAAAAATTACTCTCGTAATAACAAAATACATTACCATTTCAGAGTTTCAATTATGGTCATGAAAGCAGTCTTTTTGAAAAGACAACGTGATGGTTACATGCTATATAGATTTGTTCGTTATTGTTATTTGAACTCCATTTAAGAAAATTACTATAGTGAATATATTAATTAGAGGTCATAAAAATTTATTTTTATAAACTTCAATATCAAACTAACTAATGATTTTTTTTTAATGTTTGATTTTAACTTTATATATTGAGAAATGCAGGTGGGCTCGTATTAGATTAGGCTTAAACATGCCAGCACGAGTCGAAAGAACTATAAGAAGACATGATTGTGAACTTCAACTTATAGGAGAACCCACTGGAGAGTATTACGATGTCATAATGTTTTTTGGTATCATAGACATACTTCAAGATTATGACATTAGCAAGAAGCTTGAACATGCATACAAGTCCATTCAATATGACCCAACTTCAATATCAGCTGTTGATCCTAAACAATACTCAAGGCGTTTTCGCGATTTTATATTCAAGATCTTTACAGAAGAGACTTGAAGAATCCAGCAATACTTAAACCAGATTCTTGATTTTCAAGTCGATTTTGTTTGCTTCAATTCATTTTTTATTTTCTTTTGGAAATGAATTTTATAGATATATTATATCTTGGTAAAGGAATAGCTCATGCATATATTGTATCCAGGAAAAGGGCACATGTATAATTTACTTTATATGTGTAATTGTATTAGAATTTATATTCTTTTTCTGATCAATTCTTTATTCAGGGAAGATTAAAATGTTTCCCTGAAATTTTAGCAGTGTTTTGAGTTGATTGTATATAAGGAAATAAAATTGATTCAAATTTCTGTAGATTTTGCATTACAAGTTTGTAATGGAATATATTTTGGATACAATCATACATACAATAATAGTGTTTCACAAAAATGCTCATAAATTTCTGTCACCTACTGAAATCCTGAATGTGCCGTGAAAGAAGCGGTAGAATAAAATAGAAAGATTTAATAATAAAAAATAAGTCTCCCGGCTTGTTTCTTATTTATTATGCAAGAATCTATTTTTTTAATAACTTATTATTTAGTCTCTGTATTTTAACTAAATTCACACTTAAATTCTTTTATTTTAAAAACTCTATTAAGTCAATACTTTATATTTTAAATTCCTTAACTATTTGGTCATTCTGTTTATTTTTATCATTAAATATAATAACAAGAGTAAAATACCCTTTGTTTTTTTTTCTTAAAAATTTTCCCTTTCCACCATAAAAATAAATTTTTCCTTTGGTATTGTAAACCTCACAATGAGAATTAACATTAACCGATAATTGAGCTTTTTACAATAATATTTGAGTTTTAAAAAATAATTACCTATATATGCTATTTTTAAAAAAATTTACTCATATATGCTACATTTTATATGTTGACCGAATAATCTGGAAATCATACTTCCGGTTTTATTAAAAAAAAAATTAGCTTTTTTACTTTTTAATTGTATGTTAACCGAAAAATGTTTTTGAACAAATCCGGAAATTATACTTCCAGATTTGTTCAAATTGTCCTTATACATGTATTACATATATTATATATTATATATAATATATTAATGAAATTTAATTAAATATATTATATATTATATATAAATATATTACATATGTATTACATATATTATATATTATATATGTATTAAATATATAATATATTTAATTAATATATTTTAATTTAATTTATATTATATTATGCTATTTCATTTAAATATTGTAAATAAAATTTTGATTAAACCCCTATATTAATAAATTCAAAGTTACTCTTCCGAATTTATAAAAATGATGGGCAATGAATTTGAAAAAAATAAATTTAATAATATAATATAAATTAGAATATATTAATTAAATATATTATATATGTAATATATAATATATTTCATTAATTTAATTAAAGTATATTGGATTTAATTAATTGGGTCAATTATATTTAAAAAATGTATAATATAATATTATTACATTCTCCTGACTAAAAAATTAGAATAAAATTTTAACCAATTGTACACTTTGTATAATATTTGTTTGATTAAATAAAATAATATTTCTCAAAACTTATTAATCACATTAAATAAAATATTTAAATAAAATAATAATTATATTATATTATACATTTTTAATTTAATATTTTGAGAAATATTATATACGAATAAACATTGCCTCATCACTTTTTTTTTTTTTAAATTTATTGCTCCGTCACTTTCACAAATTAGGAAGTGTAACTTCGAATTTATTAAAATGGAGATTTAATTAAAATTTTATTTATAATATTTAAATGAAATAGCATTATATAATATAAATTAAATTAGAATATATTAATTAAATATATTATATATTTAATACATATATAACATATAATATCTATAATACGTATATCATATTTTATATATTATATATATTATATATAATTTATGATATATATAATACATATATAAGGACAATTTGAACAAATCCGGAAGTGTAACTTTCCGATTATTTAAAAACATTTTTAACTTTACGTGCAGTTAAAAAAGCGAAAAAGCTAATTTTTTTTTTTAACAAATCCGGAAGTCATACTTTTGGATCATTGGTCAATATCTAAAAAGTAGCATATATGAGTAAATTTTTTTAAAAGTAGTATATATAGGTAATTATTTTTTTAAACTCTCATATTATAGTAAAAAGCCCCGATAATTAGATTAATATTAACCAATATTATTTTTCTTAATTATTATTATGAATTTACACACACACACACACACACACACACACACACACATATATATATATATATATATATATGTATGTATGTATGTATGTATGTATGTATGTATGTATGTATATACATATATGTATGTATATATATAGATGTATGTATATACATATAGAGAGAATGATTTAAAATTTTGTGAGTGAGAAATAAAATTTAAGAATTTTTTTTCTTACAAATATTTTTAAACTTTTATATTGTTCCTGTGTTGAAAATTGGCTAATATTGATAATGAAATCATTTATGCAGGTTGGTACTAAGAGACAGAATGATTTGTAAGAAAGAAAAGGGAAAGGAGGAAAGAAGGGAGGGAAAGAGAATAAAAAGAAGGGAAAAATAGATAAAAGGACAAAAGGGTATTTTGGTCTTTGACTTTATTTTCTTTTTATTTTTAATTGTTTTAAAATTTTTTAACAGAATTTCTAAAAAAAATTGGATGAAATGATTAAAGTGTAAATGGAAGCAAAATGCAAGAGTGATATAATTAGTTTTTAAAAATATGAGGATTTGAGTGTGAATTGACTTAAAATATAGGAATTAAATAGTAAATTACCTATATATATATATATATATATATATATATATATATATATATATATATATATATATATATATATATATATATGAATTGGTTTGCAAACTTAAAATTTTGAATGAAAAGATGCGAAAATCAACTACAAACCCTTGTCATTGAAAATGCACGGATATCTATTTTTACTTTATATATTATTATCTCATTAAGTTGGTATATACATCAAGCGTAAATAAGATTTACTCTGAAAAAAAAGTGTTAAACTCTCTACACATAAACTATTAAAATAAATTTGGCAAAAAAATTAAAATAAAAAAACTGAAATATTTATTTCTTTTATTTCTTTAATGCGCTAAATTTATAAAATGTATCACAATAAATAAATAGAAAAAATTTATAAGTGAGTGGATATTAAAACTAATATAAATCAATTGATTTTATTCAAGTGGGTTTTAATACTTGCTTACTTATAAGCCTATTTATGTACAGACTCATGGATTTTAATATGATATTAGAACTTCATGTCTAAACGAGTTGAATGTTATGACTCATATTCATGTTCTTATTATTTGACTGATGATGACGCCAGTTAGTACATTAGAAAATATATCCCACATTGAATAAATAAAAAATATATAAAGGACTTATAAATACATGGTTGTTGTACCTATCACAAGCTAATTAATTTTATACAAGTAATACTTTTATCTATTTATAAAATGAAGTATGTATAGATTATAAACTTTTACAATACATTGATATGTAACACTATTGGACCACTAATTACTGATAGAATACTAAAAATCTCATCAAAAAAAGAAATTACCGACGGACAGAAAATGTCAGCAATTCGTGGTTGGTAATGAACATTCATTTCATCACTAACTTACCAACGAAATATGTGTCAGTAAACTTTTGAGACATTGTCAATAAATTTAATGATAGAATATTTTCTGTCAGTAATTACCAACTAGATGAAAAACGATAAATTAATTATAAAATAATAAACTAAATTAAAAAAGTAGTGTCCATTGATATTCCGCAGGTAGGTAATTTCAAAAAAATATTAATATGTCCGCTGGTAATCTATCGTTATTTTTTAAAAATTAATAAAATAACTCTTTATTTTTCGGTAATCCATTGATAATCTATCAATAACTTATAAATATTAATTTTTTAATTTGTAATTTTATTGCAATTATATTTAAATTCAAATATATATTTAATTACATGTATGTAAAAAGATTAAACTATATTTAGTCAATTTGTAATTTAATCATTAATATAAAATAAAATATATTAGCAAAGATATAAAGTAAATAAGAATATATAAAAAAATAATGTCACAATATAACTAAATAAGATTTATTGCGTCATCATTGCCACTCTACTGATCCAACAGATAGTCACCCTCATCATCTTGAGTAGCATTAGCATCAACAGTAGCAATAGCAATAGCACCAGCATCTCAGGGATGTACTTGCAAAGGAGGAAGATTTGTAGTAGTAGTAAGTTGCAGATGAGTTGGAAGAGGTAGCCTTGTGTGCTATATTACCATGCGCAACCACTACTCCATACTTCGTATATGAGTACAACAATCCTCATCCTCTCATCTACTAGTTTATCCACCTCCCGCTGAGTGTCCTCGGCTAAAAGGGGTTGAGACTGAAGAGGTACTAGCACTGGGATGTAATTAATTCGGTTGGCAAACTATCTATAAATGGTGATATTTGTTTTTTTTACTTTTACAAATATAAAGAATAAATGTACTAAATTATAAATAAAATGTAAATTTTATATAATGAATTACATTAAAAAATATAATTCAATATAAATTAAATTCGTACAGTATAACAAAAAATGCTAAAGTAATATTCACATATATGCAAAAAAAAAAAAACTATAAAACTAATCTAAATCTATAGTATTACCAGCATCTTCGATCCGGATCCAATATGTAATCATCATCATCATCACTAGCAATATGAGATTGAGGAGGAGGTGAAGGAAGAGGAGAAGGAGTAACAACAATTTGTAGATGAGCTGGAATAAAAAACCTTGCTTGCTGTGATAAAACGCATAAAAAATCATTAACACCATGCACTCACTGCTGCATATCTCTAATTGTCTCCTGAATTTTATCTATATGCTATATGCTCCTAAATCTACTCAACTATAGAAAGCAGTGATCCTGGTGGAGCAGAAAATGAACCGGCACTGGGATCTCCATAACATCTACATACCTAAGAACCGATCCCATATATCTTACCATTCTCATATCCTGCAATAGCCCTAAGATAAAGGTCTCTCTCATCCATAAGTGTGGGTTCAGTGGATCCGGGAGTTACCTAGGACATACGCTGGCAGAGGTTCATGATATCCTCTTGCATTTTATACAATAATAATTATTATCATAATAATACATAATTTTAATTTTAATTTAAGGTAAAATTTGTTACTTACATGCACCTGTTGTGATCTCAATAAACAAAAGTCTTTCCATTGTACTTCTTCATATATGTGTGCATAAACAACTTGACGAGATCAACTTCTTAAGCCAACTGTCGCCTTACACACACACACACACACACACACACACATATGTGTGTGTGTGTGTGTGCGTATATATATACATATATGTATATATATGTGTGTGTGTGTATATATATATATGTACATATATATATATGTGTGTGTGTCTATATATATATATATATATATATATATATATATATACCATGAAAAATTAAATTATTCAAAATCAATTTATATTATATCATCTTTGTTAATGATATTATTCGATGATTTGAATTCTGATTAAAACTCAATTTCATATTCTAATTTAATATCTTTTTCATTTATATTAATGAACGACTGATTTGGATCATTTAATGATCTGGATGACTCGTAATCAATAATTTCAATATGAGGCAAATTAACATCATCTTATTAGAATGGTACTTGAGATATTTAATAACAGTAAATAGATATCTATGGTTAAATCTATATAATTAAATTATATTTTTAGGCTTTTGATTGTACAAAGTACAAAAATATAGTTAAAACTATTTAACTGTATTAGCAGAATAATATATTCAGAATATCATAAATTCACAACATTTAATAAATTCACAATATAAATTTCTAACTCCTACTTAAATTTATTTTTTTATTTAGTTAATTTTGCATATTAATTAACTGTATTTTTTGCCCATTAAAATTATTTTTTAATTTTAATTTTAATTTTTATTCAACTGTAAACTTAACCTTAATAATTTTTTATTTTTTGTATTATTTGTATACTTAGTACTTCATTATTTTTTTAATATTTAAACTAAATTTTTATCTTTAGTAAAGTTTTGGATATTAACTAACTAGAGTTGTTGTATCGTAGACTTGGGTCCATGTTGTATTGTGAACCCGGATCCAAAACATAAATTATTATATGCATCATAAAAATTTCAAAATTGTTAACTGGTTTGGCTAGTTAACATAATAAATATACATATTTGAGGTAGTGGATTCGAATCCAAGCCAGTAATTTTCTTTTTTTTTTTTAATATATTATTTTTTCCTTTTTAAGTTATTATTTTTTTCTTTTTTTTATTTGTAATATTTTCAATTAAAATTATATTAATAATTGAATTTTTTTATTTATTTAATTATTCTAATAAAATTTATATTAATTTCTATAAGAAAAAAAATTACATTAATGATTGAATTTTTTTATAAATATTTATTTAGTTATTTCTATAAAATTATTAGTTTGATTTCTTATTTATGTTGAATTTGATAAAACTAATAGAGTTATTAAATATTATTTTATATTTTTTATGTAAATTATTTAATGCATTAAATAAAATTCACTTTCTATAACTTTATATAAAATTAATAATATATATTATTATTTATTTAAATTAATTATAAATTAATATTTTTAATTTTTTATGATATTAAAATTTTGTTTTATTATTTATATTATTAAAATAATATCTAAAATTTTTGTGGTTAGAAACTAATCGATCAAAGTTCATAAATCATATAAGATAAGTTTATCAGTTATAAAGTATAGGTTCATAATATATAAAATATAATTCATTACTTTTAAAAAATATATTTTATTCTCTTACTAGTATAATTGATGAATTTATAGTTTAAAAATGATGAATTTACATCATAAATTTGATAATTTTATAAGTAATATTTAATAAATATGTTGCTTATATTACTTTGAATTTTACTCGATCTAAGTAGCAGAGCTAGTTATTGATTAATAAAAAAAATAGATAATTTAGTATTGATTTATAATAATGAATCTGACAGTAAAAAATAATGAATTTACATGTGATATATGATAGACTTAAACGTTATATCTAATGAACTTGATAGTTATATGTAATGAACCTAAATTTTAAATATGATAAACCTCATAATTATATGTGAAATATTAAAGAATGAAAATTATAAATATAATGAATGAATAAAATTAAATTATAGAATAATTAAATCATGAATTTGACAGTAAAAGATAATGAATTTGCATGGGACATATTATGAACCAAAACGTTATATATAATAAATTTGGTAGTTATATGTAATGAACCTAAACTTTAAATCTAATAAACATGATAATTTAAAACTTAATATGAATTTACAGTTTACAAATGATAAATCTACACCATATATTTAATGAATCTATAAGTAACACTTAATAAATATGTTGCTTATATTGCTTTGAATTTTACTTGATCTAGATAATAGAGTTAGTTATTGATTAATAAAAAAAATAGATAATTTAGTATTGATTTATGATCATGAATCTGGCAGTAAAAGATAATAAATCTGCATGTGATATATAATGAACTTAAACGTTATATCTAATGAACTTGATAATTATATGTGATAATGCTAAACTTTAAATCTAATAAACCTTATAATTATATGTAAATATTAAAGAATGAAAATTATAAATATGAAGAATGAATAAAATTAAATTATAGAATAATTAAATAATGAATCTAATAGTAAAAATTAATGAATCTGCATGTGATATATGATGAATCTGAACGTTTTATCTAATGAATTTAATAGTTATATGTGATGAATCTAAATTTTAAATTTAATAAACTTGATAATTTAAAATTTAATATAAATCTATAGTTTACAAATGATGAACATACGCTATGTATTTGATAAATTTATAAGTAATACTTACTGAACATGTTACTTATAAGTAGTAAATATTATTATTATATAAATTATATTTGACAGTGAATTTTTAATGAATTTATTATTATTTAAAAAAAATTTGATTTTTGAAAATACATTGTTATAAAAAAGATAAATATAATATTTATCTTTTTGTTAAATTATCCTTAAAAACATTTAAAAAAATTACCCATAAAATGTTAAAATTTATAAATAAAAATTACATTGAAAAATCAATGATATTAAAATTAATTATTATTATAAGAATCAAATAAAAAAATCCAACGATTAATATAATATTTTTCTTATAAAAATTAATATAAATTTAATTAGAACAATTAAACAAATATTTATGCTTAGGACTCAAACCCAAGCAGCTTTTGGGAGAAACCTATGCTAGCATATTTATCATCTATATCAAAAAGATTTTTTAATTTTTTTACTACATATATTATATTAAACATATACCATGAAACTATAATGCACCATGGTCCCAGATTCATGATATAATTTACCGACTAACTGATGTTTTTCGTGCTCTTTTTTTTTTTTTTTTTTTTTTTTTTTTTTTTTTATGGCACACGTGCTGTTTAAGGTTGTTTTTATATTTTTATTGTTATTTTATTATTACTCTTAATTTATTTTTACTATGTTTTTTATTCCTATTTTTATTATTTTGTGATTTTGAATATTAATTAACTTGATTTTATTTCACATTCTTTTTATGGCAGGCTTCTTTAAGGTTCTTTTAATTTTTTTTTAATTATATTAGCAGAAATAATTTTTTTTACTTTCATTTTTATTCTAATGATTTTTTTTCCTTATTTATCATTTTTGATATTAAATAACTTGGAATTTTCTTAACTGCATATTTTATGGCATGCTTGCTTTTTAAGGTACTTTTTTAATTTTAATTTTATTCAATTATTGATTTATTTTTACTTTCATTTTTATTTTTATTTTTTCTCTATAATTTTGGATATTAATTAACTTATTTATGATATTCTTGCTTTTTAAGATTCTTTGTTCAGATATGCTTGCAATTGTTCAATTTAATACATATATTTACTTCAATAAAATAAATAAAAATACATGCTTATTACAAAAATTACATACAAAATATATATACAATAATTCAATATAAACAAAATACACATACAAAATTTTCAAAATGTGCATACCATATATACACATACAAATATTCCAAAATACACATATAATTATAATTCAAAACTTTCTTTCTTAAATTAATATGCCTACCCTTTGAAATGCAGAACTCCAAAAAACACAACGAAAAAAATATGAAAAAACTGAAATAAAATTACCACCTAATGAAAAATCGAAACTAAAAAATATAACCTAAAAATCTCAAAAATTCATAAAGGTTGAAAAAAATACGTACATATTTTTTATTATTCCAAAAAATTACAAAAATTGCAGCATTAATACAATAGCAAAAAATTCAAATTACAAAAATACAAATTACAATACTTTTATTCCATATATACAATATTATGCAAATTCATAAAAATTCAAAAAATACAACAAAAAATTCTAAAAAATACAATAAATAATTCTAAATAATTCAACAATAAAATTCTCAACAATTATTAACAATTATGAAAAATTACAGATTAAAAAAAAATGCTGTCATCATCCATATATATTTCCAATAATTTGCAAAAATTATTAGACAATACAAAATTTAACAAATTTCAAAATATATAATTTTAAATAGAAAGTGATAAGAAATAAAGCATTATACGAATACACCATTAATTAAATTATATACACAACATACAAATTTTTGCTTAATTAATTACAATAAACAAATAGCAATGCAAAAAAAAAAAATCATGAAATCAAATTAAAAATAAAAATAAAAAATGAAGAAAATCAAAAAAAGAAATAAAATCAAAAGATAATATATATAATACAAAATTGTTTACATTACCATAGAATAGCAATGCAAAAAAAAATCATGAAATCAAATTAAAAAATGAAAATAAAAAATGAAGAAAATAAAAAAATAGAAATAAAATCAAAAGATAATGGACAGACTGACCAGACCAACAGCAGCAGGGCAGCATTGATGACAGCAAGAACAATGACATGATGGCATAGAGAGCAGAGCAGAGATGACAAGTGTGAACCCTTAATATTAAACTCTTAAGATGCGATCATAACTTGACACTTAGTAAGATTAATGCACTATACAAAACCAGTATGGTGGTAAAAGATCACTCAAACTAGACACAGCAAGAAAACCACTTGACATTCATGGCCTATGATCATGGAATATCTGATCTCGTGCCACTGGCAGTGCTGTATGTCTTCTTAGGCAAGCTTTAACAACTATTTTATCCACTCCCTAACCGAGTCTCAATAAGGCACATAGGTTGCATTTTGCTGGCAGGACAGGACAACCAAGGACCAGACAAGATAAAACATCACAAGACAAGACAGAACAAAATTTTATCCTGTTTAGTGTTTGAAACAACTGAAATTAGGATTGGACATATTACAAAAATAACAATAATCCCCATATGAACTAAATATTTAAATTTTTAATAAAAAATCAATCTAATAAATATTTAAAAATGCTAAAAATAAAATACTTTAATGTATTAAATATTTATATATACTATTTAATGAATAAACACATAAAATTACAAAAATATCAAATATTTATTATCAAACATAATATTTTTAACTAAAATATAAATAATTATAAGAAATTAGAATTAAATATAAAAATAAAAATTGATTAATACTCATTAAATAAAAAATTAAAAATGAAATATACATATTTATTCTATTATTTGGTTTAAGATATTTTAAAAAAATGAATTTTGCAAGCCTATTAAAAAAATATTTTCGTTTTATATTTAGTAGCTGAGCATTACAAAAAGTTATTTAGAAGAAAAAAAAAATATTCATTCTACATAACTATAATAAAAAAAAATTCATAAAAAATATTAAAAAGGAAATAAAACTAAAAAAAAATAAGTTAAAAAATAAAACTAAAAAAATAAATTTGTATTTATGTGAGGATAGTTTTGGAAATAGAGTGCTACATTTCAATTTCCAAGGAGGGATGACTCAAATTGAGTGATGAGACTGGACAAAATTCAGTTTTTGTCCAGTTCTTGTGATACTAAAAACTTGCCAAACACTAGACTAGTTATTTTAGTATTGTCCTATCCAGTCCCTAGGTGCCAACTAAACGCAACCATATAGTATTGAGAGGCAATGTAAGCATCTCTTACCTGAAGGGCCACCACCTTGAGATGGTCTATAAGCCAAACTTGCAAAATAATCTAATCCAAAATCAGAAACCCACTAAACACCTCTGAAAAAAGGGTAGGAATAGCCCTAGCTACATAATGACTCTACTCCATCTAAAGAACTAGACCCACTGCCTTAGCATCACTCACCCAATAGAATTGAGAAACAGATATCCTATCTATTAGGTAGAAAATTAGAGCCCTCATCCTAAGCCTTTGCATTCTCAAATTTCCATGGTCATTGGAATCCTAAAACTCCTTTATCACAGCGGTCAAATTCACTTGACTATAACCGTCTGACTGGTAATATCCTCAAGGCAAGTCCAAGAACTCCTGACAATGTGGAAATGCCTAACTCTGTGCTTTAACACCACGAGAGCTATCTCCAAATCGCAGCTAAGCATAACACTAAACTCCTCAAGAATGGAGAATAGTTCCTCTTTAGCAGCAATAACATGAAATGCATAGGTTGCTGGATCCCAAAACTAGAAGCAAGCCCTCAAGAAATCCTTGTCAACCTATACTCCCTATACATCACCATCACTACAATATCATATCTACCCAAATTGATCCTCTCTGCCTTCTCAAGTTTTTCAGTCCATAAATGTATGTAATAGCTAAAATACAGCTCCATGGATGCAAAAATCATATGAAAAATTACATTCACAAAGCAAACTCGATAATCCACCCTTTTGCACCCATGCAATCATCCATTACATGCATCATCACAAATCATCCATAGCATAGAAATTAAACGAAAGATCCATAAATCCATAAACATGCATATGTAAATGTGCATCACCTATGCATAAACATAAATGCATGTGCAATTACCCGCAGCCAGGCACAATCATATATAAACTGAGCTACTAGCCTCTTTGACATCTTCCAAAGCTGACCAGTACCTTCTCAAAGCTTACTGACATCTTCTAATGTTGAAGTCCTCCTCGAAACTGATCGACATTCTTCTAAAACTGAATGATACCTCCTCAAAGTTAACTAATATCTTCCAAAACTTATAGGTACCTCCTTAAAGCTGGTTGATATCTTCTGAAGCTGATCAATACCCCCATCAAAGCTGACTAACACCTTATGATGCTAACCAGTGCCTCCTTAAAGCTGATTGACATTCTTCCAAAACTGATCGATACCTCTTGAAGCTGACTGACATCTTCCAAAGATGATTGGTATCTCCTTGAAGTTGATCAATATCTTTTCAAATTGATTGATACCCTTTTATCCAAATCCATCAATTTCACCCTTAAATTTCTAGAAACTACCACCTAGACATTCCTATGGTTCTTTTATTCACCTCTTTTTACTAAAATCCATCAATTCCACCCATAAATGTCTAGAAATAATCATCCAAACATCCCTATGGTTCCTTTTTCATCTCTCTTTATTTTTGGATCAATCATGTCCTTCATTTAGAAACATCTATATTCTCACTTAAACGTCAATCTACTTCCTTTTTCCACCTATCTGTTCAAATTTTTCACCTATAAATTTCAAATATAGATATTACTCTGGTTCTTTACCCCACCTTTTCATCTGAATCAATCAAATCCATCAATTCACCTAAAAATATCTAGCCACTAGTCTAGATATCCCTTTGGTTCCTTTTCTCACTTCCATTTATCAGTTACATTTACCACCCATAAATATTTAGGAAAGGTTTCTTAAACATCCATTTTTTTTTTTTTTGTCTTTTGCCATCTTCCTTTTCGACTATGTCTCTCATTTAAACATGCCAAAGCACAGACATAGACATCACATTGGTTCCCTGCACTATCCTTTCTCCTGGGTTTACTATTATTAGAATTGCCTTATAAATAAGACAATTTTGATAAGAGGGCAGCTATGAACCCTTAATTTTGCACCATTATGATGTGGCCACAACTTGACATCTTGTAAGATTAGTGCGCTACGTCTTTGAAGAAAAAAAAAAAGCTTTCAAGCATTACTACAAGGATACTCAATTTTAGCACAGACTGACACTTTTCTAATCTTGATCGGACTTTCTATAAAAGATAATATTTTTTCAAAACTGACTAACTTCTGCTCACAACTGACTGCCCAAGTGATTGATAATTAATTTAGGATCTGTTAATGCTAATTGGTAAATTTTTTGAACTCTGAAATCCTGAAAATTGACTTAAAAGTCCCAAAAATTGACTCAGAAAACTCGAAGGACAAAACAGGACTCATGTACGTATCAATTGCAAGAGTCACCTATGGCACCGTATCCTAACTTGTGCAGTGCAATAGGTGCCACCCGCGGCACCACACAAAGCATGTGTGGTGTCACAGCTCCTTATGTGGCAGCTCCCCCTCTGCCCTTTCAAATGACCTTTTTATAATTTTTTTTATCTAATTTTCACCCCTTTTCTAGCCTTACCCTTCTCTACTTTTCACTTTGAACATTTTCAAAATGCCCCTCATCCTATTTGCCTATAAATAGGCCTCCATTCCTTCATTTTAACACAGCCTAGAGCATTTGTTAATAAGCTATCCACTTGCTCCTTTTCTTTCTCCCTCCAAGTAATCTCATTTTTTATTAATTAATTAATTAATCATTTTAATTAATTAGTTAATCCATTCGTAATCAAGTTAATTAATCTTTTAATTGACTAATTTTTTTAATCACATCACTTAATTAATTAATGAATTAATCTTTTTAATTAATTAATTAATAATTTTTTTTAAAAAATCAATCCATCCAATTAATTAATTAATCTTTTTAATTAATTAATTAATTAATCCACCAATCCAATCCAATTAATTAATTAATCAATCCCTCTATTCTCATCCACTCTCCTTGAGTAGGATCCTCACTATTCGATACTAATAAAATGAAACTTCAGTCTAGCAAAACCCTTCGTCCATCTCACCCATCAAGACCAAAGGTAAAATTTATCTCACTCATACAACCCTAAATTAATTAAACCAAATCAATCTGATCAATCTTTAAACCCTTCCACTTAATTGTGGAATGAATTACTTGATGCCCATTCAATGGAGTGTGTAGGAACATTTGGAATCTAAATATAAACCTTAAATCCAACTCCAAATTAATTCCTTTTTCCATTTACTTTCAAATCTAATTATTTATATTCATATTCTTACTTTTGTAAGGGAATTTGTGGCCTTCTTAAAACCATAAAGGCTAGAGAAGATATCCCATTTATTAATTTATGTAATTAATCATTTAATTATTTTGGAGTTAAGGAGCAATTATGTGGTTCTCTTAGTATCCATAAGGACTAAAAAGAACACTCTCTTTAATTTGTAGATGTCTTATTTTACTTGTTTAATTTCGTCATGCACTCATAATTATGCCATGATCATACATTTTAATTGTCATTCATAAAATCAATTTTCAAACTTGGCACAAGTAGCACTGTGTTGAGGGCATGGTCCATGCTAGTATAGAGCATATGAAAGGGGAGAGAGAGAAGGAGAGTTCAATTTCTTATTGGGAAAGGAATTGTTGATGGGCTTATAGCTTTTGGGCCTTATAAGATATGAGTTCTTCATTAGGCGAAGTGGGCTCAACCTAAACTTGGTCAAATAAACTATGGTCATATTTTATCCTTTATCAGAGGCCTCTTTGTTTTGCTGAAGTGAATGTCAATTACTTTAAATGAAATAGTTTAATTCCATGTAACACTTTATTAAATTATCACTTCATTAAACTATTTGGATAGGAAAGGAGTTTTATAGGAGATGACTTTTTGAAAAAAGTTGTTTAGTCTACTCATGTCTATTGATCTTCTTACAACCCAGGGTTCTTCATTCAATGTATAAGCCACTTAAGGTTGATTATTGACACATAGCATTAATAACGGCTATAAACATAATGTAGTAATTACAATTGCCTTTAATTTTCTGGGTGAAATTATGTCAGCAATTTTTTCTAAAATTTTTAAATGTTTATTTTACTCTTTTTTTTAGGGTTTCTACTTTATTTCTTATACTTTCACTTTGTCTTCTTGCTTTCATCTCTTGCTTTATCTTCTTGGTCAAAGGATTTTCCTGCCTTTCTCTTTTCTTCCCTTCTTTTTCAATTCCACTGCACATATAGCTCCAGCTAAGGGTGACTTCCTTATCAACTATTGGTATAGTGTTTCATCAATCAACACATAAAGTGATTTTTAGTGCCTTTAGGAAGAATTTAGAAGGGAAATCAGAATATGGGCTTTGGAAACTCTAAATTTTGCACCCTCCAATATGTGTTTGAACCTTAAAAGTACTTAGGCTCAGTAAAGAAACCTCTAGAAGCTGAAGACTCTTAAGACGAGAAAATTGAAAAAATCAAAATATGTATTTTTGACATTTAAACCCTTTTAAATCATCTAGGACTAAGTAACAAATACAACACAACTAGAATCGTGAAAAACATACGAGAAACAAGCAAGAACGGGCGAAAATGAGTTGGTTGCCATAGATACCTTGCAAAACCATAAGAGCTGTGTGGCACTGCGGTAGAGACTTCTGCAATGCTACAGAGTCCTCTTTGGCAACTTTGGTGAATTCTCCTATTTTGGCAATCCCACCTCAGAACTTCAGTGTTTTCCTCCTCCAATCTTCCCCTATATATAGAGGGCCTCTCCACACTTCAAATCATCAACTTTGGAAGTCTGAAAACCTTTGCATCAAGCAAACCATGCTAGTTTTAAAGCGATTTGCATTTGCTCCTTGCTTCGCAAGAAGAGAGAATTGTGTGGGTTCTGATTTCCATTCAAAGGGATACACAAGCATGCTTGGTTCAAGCATCAAATACAATTAAAACTAACCAACTCTCTCTCATATCACCTTTTTCACTTGCTTTTACTTTATTTTCTTTTTTGCTTTATTATTAGGCTTAGTTAGAAAAATGTGTGACTTCTTTAAAACTCATAAGGGCTAGAGGAGGTCTCCCTTAAGTTTGAGATTTTTATTGTAATGTTAACTTTCTTTTGAATTTGACTTGTGTATTTACTTTATTGTTGAATGGATGAGTTGAATAATCATGCATATTATAAATTGTTCATGCATCTTAGATTGTTCATGCAATATATTTTAAGTCACTTTTATATTAATTAACTAAACTTATTTTGTTAAAGTAAACCGAAAACCTAGTCCCTGGATCCTCTTTGGTTTCAAGACTAGTGATCTTTTTCCTTTGGGTAATAATTGAAGTCAAATGGATTTTTTCTTATATTTTTTCAAATAAAAATAAATTAAGGTGGCGACTCTAAGAAATAATTTTCAAATCTATCAAAGATAAGTCCAAGGGTTTCCCTATGAGTTCTTTCCCAAATGAGCATTTCGATTCCCTTTAGCAGATCGAACTTATGCTTAGGTGAGGTCTCACAGCTAGCGACTTCACTGGAGAGAATTCTTTTAAAAGAAATAAGCAGACTACTAATTGGTTTAAAAAGAGTTTGGCCTTTTAATATAATTGTGACTTTGTATGCATCACTTATATAAGCTTTTTGCCATTCGTCCTAGTTTTAGGAAAACAATGGATAGTGAGTAGTATCAAGTGGGTAACTCTTCTTAGGTCTATTCACTGATAGTGAAATCATTCACCCTATGATGAATCTTTTGATCATTTCAAAGGTGTAATAAGCACGCATATACTATTGGACCCATACGAGATTCCTTGACTCACAAGTAGTTAGGTATATCGCTACTCTAATGTGACGGGTACCCAAACCAAGCCACTTTTACCCTTTCATGTAATAAACCTAGATCCTAAAATTAGGTTATATATACCATAATTAAAACCTTATATTTTTGCATTCTCATGAAATGTTTTTCCTATGCATATCATACATCCATATTGTATAACAAAACATGTATTCATCTTAAGTCTAGGTCAAACCTTAAATTGAAGGAGGGTTAAACATTTTTACTTCCATTCAAACACCTCTCCTATAAACACTTTCACCTATATCCCATCACCTTATTAAAAAACCCTTAAACTATCACCCTAAATATTTGACCTAAACATCATTATCCTTTTACTTTAGCCCTTAACCTAAAACCTTAGACACTCTCACCTCCATCCAAATACCTTTACTCCTAAACCTTAAAAACACTCACTTCTATCCTAATCATCTTCACCCCCAAAAGCCTAAAACCATCACCTTGACTTTTAATTTTAAACACCTCACCCTAGGCTTTATTCTAAACACCATCACCTTAACCACATACCTTAAACACCTTACCCTAGCCTTATCTTAAATACCAAACACTCGAACCTCACACCTCAAATTGTAATCCTAAATTTCCTTCAACCTTTAGACTATAAGCCATAAACCCGTAACCCGAAAACCTATAACAACCCTAAAAAACCTGCTACCTGACCATAAGCCTAACCTAGAGCCCTTATCTAAAAAAAAAACTTAAACACCTTAGGTTCTCCATACCAAAACCATTATCTTAATTCTACCCTTTATTCAAGATCAATCCCACTAGCCCAACACCCATGGCCTATTACCTTCAAAACCAGCATGTTACCCTTATGTTTAACAACTTTGGCCCAACATGCTACCTTAAACCCAATACCTTTGATCTTAACTTAAACTCAAAGCATTTGCCTCATCTTACCTTATGCCTAAAAAATGGTTAGCCTATGACATAATAGGGAAGCCTTTTCTCTTAGGATCTGCATGTCTATACCTTCATAACCTTTTTTATTCAACACTCGTCACTTTCCTTATTGCTTTGATTTGAAGGTATCAACGGCCAACCCACTTAACATGGCTTCCTTGACTATACTTATGACCAGACTCCTTAAAAAGCAAGTGGAGCATTTCTAAGCTATCCTAGCTGCTCAACAAGCCCAATATGAGGAACAAAGGTAACTCATCATTGATGAAGTTTAGGCTATAATTAACCAAGCCATCCTTAATTGAACTAACCTAAACCAAACCAACCCCTGCCCTAGTTTGAGCCAAGCTGACTCATATCTAAATCAAAGTGGGGAATTTTTCTCTCATCCAAACATTATAATGCTTGTGGAGAAACTTGAAGCTATGGAGAAAACCATCAAGTTCCTATGCACAGTAGTGACAAAATTGATGTGGATAGTTTGACCTTGTTCCCTGATGTCAAGTTTCCTCCTAAATTCAAAATACCTGAACTAGAGAGATTTGATGGAACTACATGCCCCAAGACCCATCTGAAGATATATGTGGGGGCAATAAAATCTTTGGGACTTAGCGATGAGCTTCTTGCTCAACTGTTCTAACAATCAGTTATCGGAGCTGCCATGGAGGCTCAAGTGGCTGCCGTAAGCTTCCTCAAGGCAGCAGTTGTGTTTTTTCATATTTTTTCAACCTATCCCACATTGGAAGTGCATGAAAGTTTCCTCCAACCTTTCCCTTATATATAGGGGTCCTCCTACTCTATTTTCTTCACCTCTTAACCTCTTGGTTTGCTTGATTGTCCTTTACATCAAGCGAACCATCTCCACAAGTTTAGTATGAAAAAAACAAACTTTTTTTATTTAAAATTTTATTTGGGTGGTCGTTTCTAGGTACCTCTCCTTAAATTAGTCTAAAGAGGTCCCAATAATGCTGTACGAGTCACCATTTAAAGGTTGTTATTTTGCCAGGCTAAGAAGGTGGAATTGTGATTCGGTCGTCTGCTTCATCCGCCCTACATCCCCAAGCCTCGTCTTCGCAAGGTATTTATTTATTTTTATTATTTTCTTGTTTGTTTTGTTTTGTTGTGTTTTAATTTTTCTTTTGCTTTATATTGTTTTGTTTGTTTTGTTATTTTTTCCTTAAGATTGCTTAGATTGTTCTTTTCATTTATTATTTCTTTGATTTGCATGTTTTATCATTTTCTTTCATTATTTTGAGGCATGTTGATTAGAATCTGATTTAATTAACTTGGTAAATGATTTGAATTGATGTATCTACTTGTTAATTAAAACTTGACCTAATTAATAACATGATAATTTATATGATTTAATTAATCAACCCACCTTTCAATCAATGAACTGAAACATGATAAAATGGCTAGGCTAAACTAATACCTTCATAAGAAAGGCGAACTACATGGATTTTGATTCCCATTCGAAGGGATACATAGGCTTGCTTGTTTAAAGCATCAAATCCAATTTAAATAAGAAATAATCCTTCTCTTGCATATTCTTTTATGAATTAGTTCTTTTTCTTTGTGCTATTTGCTTTCAATTTGTTTTTTTTTTATTATGATGTTGGTTTTGTTCCTTTTTTTCTTTATTTGTTATTTTAGAATTATTTTGGGGAATGTGTGACTTCCTTAGAACCCATAAGGGCTAAAAGAAGTATCCCTTATTTTGGTTTTGAATTGTAAAGTTAATTCTTTTACTTTATTGCTTTACTTTTTCTCTTTGAATGAATGTTTATCTATTTATTTATTCATTCATTATATAATTGTCCATGCATAATATAAGCTATTCATGAAATTTATTTTAAGTCATTTTATATTAAATTTGTCAAACTAATTTTCTTAAAATAAACTGAAAATTTAGTCCTCGAATCCTCTTTTGTTTCGAGGCTAATGATATTTTCTTTTGGGATATTAATTAGAGTCAATTTGGATTTTTTTCTTAATTATTTTCCCAAATAAAATAAAATTAAGATGGGAACTCTTTTCAAAATCAACCTATCTAAACCTGAGGGTTCCATCATGAGTTTAAACCAAAATGAGCATTTCGATCCCACTTAGTGGATCTTATCAGTGCTTGGGCGAGGCCTCACATAGACCTGACTAAGCCTTCCATGTGAACTTCTCTAAGGACAAGTCCCACAAATTGACCTTCCCCAAACCTTCCAACCTAATCATCTATAAAGACCTAACCCTCTTGATTAAGCTTTCCAATCCGACCTCAAACCAAATCTTCTCCTAAGTTAGACCTATCTAAGTCTTTTAAATTGAACAGCCTGATCTTTTCTAAGGCCACACCTTGCTTGACCTCCCAGAATGACTTCTTCCTAAGAAAAACTTATAGCCGTTGACCAACCAGCTTCATACTTGACATGCCCATTTCACCTTTAAGTAAGCCAATCAACCAAAAACTAAATGACCAAATCGTTTTCTTTTATTATCCTAAAGTGGGGGCACCTTCCTTCCAAATATTCATCTTTCTGAAATGGGGGCATCTTTCTTCCAAAGATCAATACTTTTATATTAGGTTAGCCCTTTATAGGTTTAAGGTATCTGATCATTGTATAATTATCCAGCATTTTTGCATTAAACAGGCTCATGAATCAAGACGGATTTTCAATCTCAGGATCATTTTTTGACTACTCCTACAAAAAAGGACCATTACTTTTACTGTTCCTACCAGATAGGATAGTTATTTTTATTATTCCTACCATACAGGATGGTCATCTTTTTAATTCTATCAGACAGGATCATCACTTTTCATTCTTACTAGAAAGGACCATCACTTTTATTGCTCCTGCCAGAAAGGATAATTATCTTTACCATTCCTGCCATATAGGATAGTCATTTTTTTGATCCTAGCAAACAGGGTCATCACTTTTCATTCTTACCATAAATGACCATTACTTTTATTGTCCCTATCAAACAGAATAGTTATCTTTACCATTCTAACCAGATAGAATGGTCATTTTTTTTATCCTACTAGTCAGGATCATCACTTTTTAATCCTACCAAAAAGGACCATTATTTTTACTCTTCCCATCAGATAGGATAGTTATCTTTACCATTCCTACCAGAGAGGATGGTCATCTTTTTTATCATACCAGACAAGATCATCACTTTTCATTCCTATAAGAAAGGACCATTACTTTTACTGATCCTACCAGATAAGATAGTTATCTTTACCATTCCTACCAGACAAGATGGTTATCTTTTTGATCCTACTAGACATGATCATCACTTTTCAATCCTACTGTAAAGGACCACTATTTTTACTGTTCTTATTAGATAAGATAGTTGTCTTTACCATTCCTACCATACAGGATAGTCATCTTTTTTATCTTACCAAATAGGATCATCACTTTTCATTCCTACCAGAAAAGATTATTAGCTTTACTGTTCTTACCAAATAGGATAGTTATCTTTACTATTCTAACCAAATAGTATGGTCATCTTTTTTTTTATCCTACCAGACTAGATCATCACTTTTCAATCCTACTAGAAATGACTATTACTTTTACTATTTCTATCAAACAAGACCATTACTTTTACTGTTCCTACCAGACAGGACTGTTATTTTTACCATTCCTACCAGACAGAATAGTTATCTTTTTGATCCTACCAGACAGGATTATCACTTTTCATTCTTATCAGAAAGGACCATTGATTTTACTGTTCCTACTAGATAGGATAGTTATCTTTACCATTCCTACCAAATAGGATGGTAATCTTTTTGATCCTACTAGACAAGATCATCACTCTTGTTTCCTACTAGACAGGATGATCATTCTTACTAAATAAGATCAACACTTTGCCATTCCTACTAGACAAGAGTACTACTTTTAGATCTTGCTAGATAGGATCATCATTATCATTCCTAATAGACAGAACTAATACTTTGCTATTCCTGCTATAGAGGAACACTACTTTTAGATCCTACTAGATAGGATCGCCATCATCATTCCTACTAGACAGAATCACCACTTTATGGATTCCTATAAGATAAGATCACGTATTTGCTAATTCCTACTAGATAGGATGACCACTTTGTCATTTCCTACTAGACAAAGTTAGTTTCATTTGTAGCAGATAAGATCATCACTTTATCGATTCATACCAAATAGGGTTGCCTTCTTTCACCATTTTGTCGATTCCTACTAGACAGGGTCACATTCTTCCTAGATTATCATTCTTACTAGACAAGAACATTGCTTTTAGCTCCTACCAGAAAGGACAACAACTAAATGCTACCAGCCGATAGATCTCCCAATTATACTTGAAGCATCTTCCTTAAAATTTAACCACACCTATCACACAAATGTCTAGTTTCTGACTTGGACATTCATTTGGTTCCTTTTACCATCTCTCATCCTTAGGTTCACTATCATCAGAATCACCTATCAGACAAAGACAATTTTGATGAGGGGGTACTTATGAACCTTTAATTTTACACCCTCTAGTATGCATTTGAACCTTAGAAGCACTTAGGCTTGGTAAACAAATCTCCATAGGCTAAAAACTCTCAAAATGGGAAAATTGAAAAATTAAAATATGTCTTTTTGACATTTGAACCCCTTCAAATCATCCAAGACTAAGTAATGAATATAACACAACTAGAATCGTGAAAAACGGATGAGAAACAAGCAAGAATGGTTGAAAAACACGAAAATAGGCCGGTTGCCGCAGATCCCTACGGCACTACTATAGAGCCCTCTATAACACTGCAAAAAGCTGTGTAGCACTGCTGTTGAGACCTTTGTAGTGCCACAGAGTCCTCTATGGCAACTTTGATGAATTCTCCTGTTTTAGCAATCCCACATCGAAACTTTAGTGTTTTCCTCCTTCAATCTTCCCCTTAGATATAGAGAACCTCTCCACACTTCAAATCATAAACTTTGGGAGCTTGAAAGCCTTTACATAAAGCAAACCACACTAGTTTTAAAGCTTTTCTTTTCTTTTGCTTTGCATTTGCTCCTTGTTTCGCAAAGCGAGTTGGGGGTTTCTCCTTTATTCTTACCCGACAAGTCAAAGGCTTTCGCCCTCCAATTCGAGGTAAGTCTATTGCCAAGCCTTGTGTCCATCATTTGAGGCTAGCTGTTGTCCACCATATAAGGCAAGCCACTGTGCCATCCGAGGCTAATAGCCGCTCGCCATTCGAGGCAAGTCACCGTTACTCATCTAAGGCAAGCTGCCATACCGTCTGTGGTGAGTTTCTTTCACTTTCTCTTCCTTTTTCTTTATTTTATTTGTTATTTTCCTCCTTGGGATTTATTTTCTAAGGCTTTTTTGCCTAATTCTTAATTCATTAAGGTAGTTAATTAGAGTTTGACTTAATTAACTCCACTTGGTAATCAATTAGTTAAATTAGTCAACGTAATCCTCTTTTAATTAATCAATGAAAACATGATAAAATGGCTAGGCTAAACTAACCTCTTCGTAAAAAGGGAGAACTATGTGGATTCTGATTCCCATTCAAAGGGATATGCAGGCATGCTTGGTTCAATCATCGAATCTAATTAAAACTAACCATCTCTCTCCCTTATCACCTTCTTCACTTGCTTTTACTTTATTTTCTTTTTGCTTTGTTATTAGGATTAATGTGTGTCGTCCTTAGAACTCATAAGGGCTAAAGGAGGTATCCCCTAAGTTTGAGATTTTATTGTAATGTTAACTTTCTTTTGAACTTTACTTGTGTATTTACTTTATTATTGAATGGATGAGTTAAATGCTCATGCAAATTATAAATTGTTCATGCATCTTAGATTGTTCATGAAATATATTTTAAGTCACTCTTATATTAATTGGCTAAATTTATTTTGTTAAAATAAACCAAAAACCTAGTCCTTAGATTCTCTTTGGTTTTAAAGCTAGTAATCTTTTTCTTTTGGGTAATAATTAGAATCAAATGGGGTTTTTCTATATTTTCCCAATAAAAATAAATTAAGGTGGTGACTCTAAGAAACAATTTTCAAATCTATGAAAGATATGCCTGAGGGCTTCCTCATGAATTCTTTCCCAAATGAGCATTTCAATTCTCTTTAGCAGATTGGACTGGTGCTCGGCGAGGCCTCACAACTTTATATTCTAGAGCATTATGAAAGAATCTTTACTAACTCTGAGGATAACTGGTTGAAAGGATTCCTAAAGACTACTGTCATTATATTTTCTTCTGTTGCCATCTAGAATTTGGTTTGTGTTTTTCCTCCAATC